>CM063510.1:153177396-153229896 GCA_032207245.1 Pardosa pseudoannulata
CTGATTAGTGCTGGGACTAATGTTGACTCGATCACTCTCTGTCGATTAGCGCGGTTGGCTTTCACAGCAGGTTCGGAGGTTCCGAGTGCGTATCACGCTGGGATTCGTGACGAAAACACAGGATGCAAGTCGATCCAAAATTAGAGTGCAAAGTCACTCTAGGCTGACTACTTCTATGCAAGAAGTTAACTATCAATCAGCAATAACGGGGAAGGAATTCCCAAGTCGAATGTTCGACTATCTAGCAACGGAGACGCTGGCGGTCAAAAAAAAAAAAAAAACTCCAGACACGGAGATAAGAGCGGTCCTCGATCGACCAGGCTCTAGCAGGTAGAAGCCTCGAGAGAAGAAACAAAGCAAAAGCCCCCGTTCTAGTCCGGTCCTGTTCCATTTATACTAAGCACTCCTTCCGCTTCTCGGTTCTTCGAGAAACTTCCCGAGCCAGGGTGACGCAATCTTGCGGTCACTCCCAAGTCTGCGATCAGCTGTCCTGGTTCCAGATGCTTAACCAACTTAATGCCCTTTTTGTAACCGCTAATGGGCGGCAAGGTGCACTCAATTATGTACACAGTAAAGGTCCATTCAACAGGTAACAATGTTCAGCCGGTTCGGAGCCGTCAATGCACCGTTTTTCAATTACGGGTTTTTAGACCACCTGGTCCTATTATCGGCTACTCGTGAGTCCACGACGAAAGGTCACCTTTTGGGCTCCTTGTTCGTTTTGGGGTCATGTAACGGATCGTTACACCCCCCTCGCATAAGAATTTTCCACAGGGTGGATCTCGATTATGCCGACAATTCTCGTGGAGAACTGCAACTCTGATCTTCATCGTAAGGAACCAACAGCCACTCAGATACTTAATATACATTATACTAAAAAATAACACTAACTATATTCTAAATTATAATATTAAATAATTACAACACAAAAGACAATATGCAAGTATGTACAGGTTACATTCTTACCACATTTTACATGATGCAGCGGCTTAATGCATCTGCATTAGTATTATCTGTGCCGGGTTTGTGAACCACACAGTAGCTATCAGTTGCAGCACCAGCTGTCATTTCAAACCGTTTGAAAAATTCCGTTGTGAGGTGGCTTGTAAACGAAAAGCCATTATCACATTGAACTTCGCGCGGAAAACCTAGATGCCTGAAAATCTGTAAAAACGCATCAGTGACCGCTACAGATCCTATATTTGGCACTGGCACCGCTTCCGAGTATTTAAAAACCAGACCTATCGCGGTAATTATATACCGGTTCCCATTTTCAGATTCGGGTAACGGCCCACAAGCATCTATATTAATTTTAGTGAAAGGTTCACTAATTATCGGAGTTAATCGCATAGGCGCCTTCTTTGTATCAATAGCATTCCCTACTAGTTGACAAGGATGGCACGACTTAACATGCGTTTCCATATCTTGATAACACTTCGGCCAATAAAACAATTTAGCGAGGCGTTGTTTCGATTTAGTTACGCCTGCTTGAGTTCCCGCCTCTCCATGACAGAGAGCTAAAATTTCCTCCCGTAACCCTTTCGGTAGAACCAAATCACAATTTTCCTCTCCTAAATGGTTTACCTGAATTTTGCATAACAATTCATGTTTTTGTACGAAACTTTGATGCGCAACTCCATCGGTTACATTAACTAACAGTTCTCTCACTTCCCTAGTCTCAGAGCAATTATCCTGGCTGACCGCAAATTCCTCTGGGGTTATATTCACAAGACCCCGTTCTGCGTCGGTCAAGTTGACAATTGGAAGCTCATATTCAGTTTCTCCGCTCGTGTCGTGTAACAATGCGGGTCCCTCCTCTGCGCTTAGGGGGTCGTTAAATTCGTCCGTATTAGAGTTCCCGCTTACCTCGAGGGCTTCCGACTGCAACCTAGTAATCGCATTTTTACCTAATAGTCTCTTTGATATCGACTGGTGGTCAGTAGTTAGACGAGATATTACTTCATTCTCGCGCACTACTTCATTATAGTCAGAATCAGAGGATCCCTTTCCAAGCGCGGGAATTTCGAAACCCTCAGCTTGTTTTTTCCCGGTTCGCGCTTCATCTCTCTGACGTAAAACCGGAGTGTCCGTTACGCGAAAACCTCTCCCTATTGTACTTTTGTCCGTATTTCCGTCCGCACTTACTCCCAGACTGGTTTTGGTTGCAACGAGGGGAGGGGGGCGATTCGTGGAACCGGCCGTTTGTTTATTTACCTTTCCCCCACCTGCACTGGATTTTTCATTTGTCGGACTGGAATTCCCGTTCCCTAGAGTAGTTCGGGTTTGTAACTTCGCTTGAGCGTTAATTTGCTCAGTTACCTGTATTTTTCGGTTTTGTTCTTCTAATAATGCAGCCGTCAAATTTCCCAGAATATATCGTTGTTGATTCGAAAAATCAGAAATGACGCAAGCCTTCGTATCGATATTCCCATATGTAGTACATAGCGAAACTCTTGCTACAGGTAATTTTATAGCGTGAGTATCTAAGGGCTGAGTTACCCATACCGTGTCGCCTGTAAAATCTTGCGGCCTAACATATCGCCTACAGATGAAGTCATAGCTAGCTCCACTGTCTCTTAAAATTTCAGACGGTTTATTGTTTACAGTGCCCAAACTAACGTACGGTGCTAACAGATCTACTACCTCACTTTCCGTATGGATAGCATTTAATTCCTCCTTACGTTTTAATTCCGGGCAATCAGGTCTAATGTGCCCAGAGACTCCACACTGGAAACAAATAATGTCTCTGTGCCTTTTCCTTTCAAACTCCCGATCATTTCGCCAATCCCGATGTTTAAGTTCATTTACACTCGGCGTTTTTGGCCTTTCATTCTTAACTTCAACCTTTTCCCGGGGAGGGGGTCTGATATTTTCTGCCTTGAATGGTACTGAATATTTGCGAAAATCAGGGGTGCGAGAATCCGGAAATTTTTTCCCTTGCGTTTGGGACCTCCCGGGTCTCCTAAGTAATTCATACTTGTCTCCTAAGTCCGCTACGATATTGGGTGAAACAAAACTTTCCCATTCTTTGAGATGGAATTCCTTGAATTCGCTCCCCATTTTCCGTTTAAGCTGGTCTACTAGCATTAAATCCAGTAGACCTTCATATGTTGTAACTCCTAAACTGGATACCCAACCTTCTAGATAGGTGCGTATCTCAAAAAGGTAATCCTTCCATAGATTTCCTGATTTCCGTACATGTTGTACAAATTTTTGCCTCAGGGCTTCCGCCGATAATTTATAGCGTTCTAAGAGGAGTTTCTTTACAAATTTATAATCCCGCGTTTCTTCTGCCTTTTCCCTTAAAATAATATTTGACACTGAAAGCGGTAATAATGAAATAAGTTCCCCTGCCATCTCAATTTCAGGTACTTTCAAGTATTCAGCTTGTCTTTCGAATAGACAAAGGTACAAATTTATGTCCGTCTCATCCGGATTAAATTGTGGCATCCGGTTCCGCAAAGATGCCCCTGAGGGTCTTGGCACCTCTATCCGTTCATTAGCGCTCCTACGTTCCTGGTTTAATCTTAATTTTTCTAATTCGAACGCTCTCTCATTATCCCTCTCTTGTCTCTCCCTCTTCTTCTCTTCTCTCTCTAATTCTATCTTCCTGTTTTCTCTTTCTCTCTCTCTCGCTTTCTCTTCTCTCGCTTCTTTCTCTAACCGAATCTCGATAATGTTATCCAGGCATCCTTCCACAAAGGTGGGTTCATACCCTTCTGATTCCTCAATTAGCCTCCTAAGTTGTTTTATGGTCAGGGTTCCGTCTATTTCCCCTATCATTTCCCTGGCTAACTCAAGGAGATCTGCCTTACGCCCTTTACTTAAATAACTCATGGTGAGATAAAATCCTTAATAACTTACTACTCAAATTCACAATATTAACTTACGACTACTCAACCAATTCGTGAAATACAATACTAACACAATACAAATACTACTCGATACTAGAACGTTTAACCCAATTTCCAAAATTTCCAATTAACACAACAATAATCACTTGAAAACCAAAACAACAAACAATATGAATTTTCCTAGCACAAATGCACACAATACAAAATAAATACTTGCAATATTCTCTTATAATGTGCTAACAGTTTTCTTAAGTTCAAATTATGATAATTAAATAACTAATATATTTAATTTAAGCAATGTTCTCAACACACTAATTTTCTCTTATCTTATTAACAATTTAAATCAAACACCATCATACACAATTTAAATTTTCAATTTATGCAATTTCAAAATTCCGAATTATAATCGATATAAAAAAAAAATTCTGATTTATACACAGTTTAAAAATCTTATTTATGAACAGTTAAATTCCAATTAATATTCAATTACAATTATAATTTATACACACTTTTAAAATTCAAATTTATGCACAATACTATTACACAAAATTCCTTAATTCAACTTTACTCTTAATTCAAAACTTTAATATACCTTAGTCAATAATTCTTATCTTTGAAATTATTTTCTATCACTCTACAAAATATTTGCATACCAATTTAAGATTTCTTTCAATTGATATACATCTAATTTAAACACAATGCAACACAATTTACTATACTCTGATCTATCTAAATTCCTAGCACAACCTATACTCAATGTACTGTTGGTTCGATACAAGAGAACAGAATTGGTTACTCACGATTTTTGATGCTTGTTTCATCAGTCTCTAGCGTCGTCTTACGGTTGAACACCAAATCTCACTGTTGACTCTCAAATCACAGGGTCACACAAAAAGTCTCACAGTTGACTCTCAATATCGCAGGATCACACAAAAAGTCTCACAGTTGACTCTCAATATCACAGGATCACAAAAAAGGGTATCACAGTTGACTCTCAATATCACAGGATCACAAAAAAAATTTCACTAATGCAGGTTCAGATTCGGAACGCAAAATTTCTCATCTGATGTCTGGCTGCACAATTTCACCCGCGAAAATTTCTTCACCTAGCCTTCACTGTTTACCGTAACAGCGCTGCCACCAATATTTAGAATACCACTAGCCTGTAACGTACTGGAAAATAGGTAGGCGAGGCCTTCAATGACACAGGCTAGAAATTAAGGTATTCTTGACTAAATATTTTATTCACTAGAATAAACTATGTACAGATATGTACAAATTCAATAAACGATAACATTCAGGGATCTCGTACAGAGATAATATGCACATACAAGGATGCGTGGGATACCGGAACAGTATGGCTAGGGCTTTAAAACACAATAGCTGGAACTGATTAGTGCTGGGACTAATGTTGACTCGATCACTCTCTGTCGATTAGCGCGGTTGGCTTTCACAGCAGGTTCGGAGGTTCCGAGTGCGTATCACGCTGGGATTCGTGACGAAAACACAGGATGCAAGTCGATCCAAAATTAGAGTGCAAAGTCACTCTAGGCTGACTACTTCTATGCAAGAAGTTAACTATCAATCAGCAATAACGGGGAAGGAATTCCCAAGTCGAATGTTCGACTATCTAGCAACGGAGACGCTGGCGGTCTAAAAAAAAAACAAACTCCAGACACGGAGATAAGAGCGGTCCTCGATCGACCAGGCTCTAGCAGGTAGAAGCCTCGAGAGAAGAAACAAAGCAAAAGCCCCCGTTCTAGTCCGGTCCTGTTCCATTTATACTAAGCACTCCTTCCGCTTCTCGGTTCTTCGAGAAACTTCCCGAGCCAGGGTGACGCAATCTTGCGGTCACTCCCAAGTCTGCGATCAGCTGTCCTGGTTCCAGATGCTTAACCAACTTAATGCCCTTTTTGTAACCGCTAATGGGCGGCAAGGTGCACTCAATTATGTACACAGTAAAGGTCCATTCAACAGGTAACAATGTTCAGCAGTTCGGAGCCGTCAATGCACCGTTTTTCAATTACGGGTTTTTAGACCACCTGGTCCTATTATCGGCTACTCGTGAGTCCACGACGAAAGGTCACCTTTTGGGCTCCTTGTTCGTTTTGGGGTCATGTAACGGATCGTTACAATATATATATATATATATATATATATATATATATCATATGTTTAGTAACATTTATAAGCGTTATGTGTCAGATTTCAGTGTAATAAACAATAATGTTATTCGAAAAGTGTCTTTTATATGAAATATACATACTATTATTTTCAGAACAATATTCAATTATTTTTGTTATTCAGTAAATTAATATCAATATGTATATTCTATAGATGAAAAAGATATGAGAGTATTTTATTTTAGAATTTGTAATTATGTTCTAAATATGTGTGTGTATTTAAATTGTAAATATTTATTTTTTGTCTTCATAATTACATAATCGAATTAATTATATCTTATATAAGTTCTCGAGTGAATTTTTTTTTATGATATTACTTTTTATGCCATCTGCAGCGTAACTGTGTATATACATATACATATGTGTGTGTATTTGTGTGTGTCTGCCTGCGTGCGTTTGTTTGTGTATGTGTACGTTTGAATATTTAGATCATAAATAATTTAGTTTTGCTTCACTAATTATGTTCTCTAGTTAATTATATTCTAATTCAAGTTCTCGTGTTAATTACATTTTTATGATCATTTGTTTTCATTTGATACTTTTGTGATACTCTGTATGTATACATGTGTATGTGTTGTGTGTATTTTGATTATGAATAATTTTATTTTTCAATTCATAAAATATGTTCCAGAGTTAATTTAATTAATTACTAATCTAGTGTCGTTGAATTAAAGAAATCCAGAAATGTTCTAAAAATATTTAAATATATAGTTGTCACGCAGATGTTACCATTTGATTTCCAATAAAAGTTATAAAAGAGGAAACCACCGATTCTTTGGTTTGGTAACAGAAAATGAAAATAATAGTAAAAAATTTAAACATCTCATCTTTTAAAATACATTTCCCTTTACTTCCGTGCGTTTTGAGGAAAATATCGATTTTCAAACCCGGTATCGATAGATGGCTTTAGCGAGAGCCCACTGTCTTTACCCGGATCAAAGACAAAAAAAAATCGGCGAACGAATAAGCGATGTCAATATGCTCCTCATTCATCACGAGTTCTGCCTTCATGTAATTATTTGCGATAGTAAAAGGCCAAAGCATTCTGATTAATATTCGTTTCTTTAAAGTAGTTATTGATGTTTCGGGAGACAAATGCATTGTCTGCTTTACTCGTGTTTTGGAAGCTACATAATTGAGCGAACATCGCGAAAAGAAAGTAACCATATTTATATCATCATTTATTGGATTTTTTTTATCGGCGACAGAAGTAAATGGTATTTTGTTAGTGGCGCGTAACAGTTTTAATGTTTACCATAAAGCGAAATGTTAAAAACTCATACCATTTAAATGTGTCTTAATGTATGAAAGTGTTACAATATGGATATACCAAAAGGATTTAAATCTATTTATTAACCAATTACTCAAATACCGAAATAAAATTACTCACTGACTCTTCAGAAGATCTCCCGGTCCACTGAACGATTGCAAAGAAATTTTGCACACTTACTTATTTTACGACGTATGTGCTCAATAAGAAGTGGGCTGTCAAAATTATATTAAGGGTGGTACGGAATGGTGAGTATACTTTATTACAAATTAATTGTACCTATATGTCTCATTGCAATATATTTTGTTTAGTATTCCAACAAAGCAGTCATCAAGTCATCATCGACATTTAATAAATTTGTGGCAGTCTAATAAAAAAATTCTATTAGCCTCAAATACTTTTTCTGCAACTTAATCTTTGTAAAATGCACACAGACACACACACACACAAACTCTCCACTAGATTCTCCTAAATTCATAAAAAACAATGCTTCCATGTAAGAAAAAGCTTGGGGAGGAAATGACAGTAGATGTGAGAATGAAGAGAGCAGAAAATGTCATTATTTTTTGTGAAGTTTGTCCAGACTAACGACCCAAATCAGCTGATCTAAGCATCCTGTTTCGACCGGCTACAGTAGAGCTGCGACGCGTGGGATGTTGACAGTTCGGTTGAATAGGTGTCACGCCCTGATCTGCGGTAATAATCCGGATGATTTCATGAAGAATTCCAGAATCGGGATCGCTAGCGAATGAACTTCAACTAAAAATACTAGCTGTAACCTTAGCTGGAGTTTTCAGGTAACTGAATCGTAACTGACCAAAAACGGTTGTCGGACCGTACTGACCCCCAATAAAAAGCCTAGAATTTTGCGACTCGGGCTTTCCGACATTTTTTTTTATGTAGGTGCTTTGACCTCGTGGAGGATCCGCGATTTTTGACCTGAGCCAGTTTTTAGTGATTACGTTTGGGAGACTCGTAAAGTCATAAAGGAACGGCATCTCGGATACCGAACGGGGATAGATTGGGTTTGTATTGCACCCTGAAGAGCCTCCAATTTTGGGATTATTTAATTTTTTTACTGACTTTGATCGTCGTGGAAATGTTATGCACAAACCATTTTTTACTTTTCGATTTCTTTTGGGAGATTAGAATCCCGATATATAAATAGTATTATCCAGACAGCAAAAGTGATTTCAAATTCTGTTACTGATTCTTCTTCACGCTTCCTCTTCACTCAAGAACATTGAAATCGTCACAATTCCATAGAATAAATTTCAGACCAAAAGAATCGAACGATTAATGCAAGAAATCAAATAATGCGTGGAATTGTAGATCGAGATTCTACTATACGTTTTATCCTAACGAAATAATATCCGACGTATTTTTGTAATGACTCTAGAATTTTTTATGTACATCTATCTAACAAGGAAATGTGAAATGGGATCTTATCCCTGCGTAATATATTTATTTACGGAACTCTGAACACGATCTCTCAGGAACTTTTCAATGAATAGTATTTAGTTTCATTCCCTATCTGGGGATATGAACAAAGTTCTAGAGGCTTCACTCTAAACAATTTAATTAGATATTACATCTATTCAAAGATTCGTATTCTTCTAGAATCGATGATTAAACACATTTCATTTCTAAAATAGGTCTTTAAAATAGGCTAAAAATAATGGGAGATCAAAAAACGAGAAGAAAATTAGTTTTCCAGACTTGATTTGTTAATTTTAAGATACGATTTACGTTATTTAGTGTATGACATTGTTTTTAAACATTAATTTTTATAACGAGTTTTCCACTTTATGAAAACAAAATTAAAGAGATTTCAGACTTAAGATATCCGATAATATGTTACATTCTTGATACTAATATATTTCCTTGTATAATTATTAAAGCTACGTCTTATATATATATATATATATATATATATATATATATATATTATATCTATATATATATTATATATATTTACATATGTAATCCATTAATTATAAACTGTTGGACAAGGAGAAAGCTAATCAGCTAACAGTAATAACGATGCAGTCACGCAGTGAAAGATGACACAAGTTTAATTAAAAATTTATTTTAGAGCTGCTAAAATGGACATCTTTACTAGTCAACGACAGACAAGAGAAAGACACAAAAATCACTCTGCTCGAGCAGAGGTGCACCCAAGAGCGAAGAACAGAAAATATTTTCTCCAAACTCACTCAGCGAATTTAAGTGTTAAGATCAGAAAAACCTGGAGCCATTTGCCAGCGACAGCAGGAAAACTTGTTGAATAGACAGAAAATTTACATCTATAGGATAGAAAGTTTTGGGAATTGTATCGATAGAATTTTAAGTCGAGGACGCTCCTTTGATTAAGACATTTAGAGGCTGGGGAAAAATTTGATTAGATAGAGAGGAGGATTTAATATTAATTAATTGATTTATTTATATATATATTATATAATTGTATATATATATACATATAATATTTTGTGTATATAATATATATATTATTACATTATATATATATGTATATAAGATATATATTAATATATATATATATATATTTATATATATATATTATTATATTAATATATATATATATATTATATATATATATATATATATATTATAATATATAATATACATATGTGTGTGTATTTACATATATATATATGTGTAATATCTATCTATATATATGTATATATATATATATGTATATATATATTTATATATATATATATATATATATATATATATATATATATATATATTTATATATATATTGTATATATATAATTAATATATATATATATATATATATATATATATATATATATATATATATATATATTAGGGCTGGAGGATATAAGAAATTTTATCGCAATATATCCCAAACCCATATTGATATTGAAATATCGCAATAATACTTTGAATTAGGAGGATATATTACTATTTTTTGTATACTATTTCAGATATGCTATTTTTGAAAAGCTTTAGCTTTCTTTCATCCCAATCCTTTTTTATTTCCTATTAAACTTTTTAGAATTACAATTAGATCCTAAAAATTAGGATTCTGAAAGGTTAAATATTTTTAGGAGCAATTCATTTTAACACTTAAAAGAAAAAAATATGTATATTATGTTCAGAAGTAATTTCTTCAGATGGTAAACAGAATTGTTTATTCAAATTGGAAACTATTATTGCTAATTTACATTGAGTATTTATACGAAATTATATTTCTCCCAAGACCAATTAAACTCCTTTCATTGAAAAACTGATTTCCGGTTTTGGATTCCGTGAATTTAGCTCCCGGTATGGATTTTCGAATGTTTTGGGATGTCCTAATATTTAGGATGTCTTTTGGCGATCTACATTATCGCTCGCTAGGTAAAAACAGTTCTATAACTTAAATTCGAGTTTTAAATTTATTTCATACTTAATTATATTTATAAAGATACAAAAAAGTTCAATTAAAATTAAATTCTTATCTAAAAAGCCAATTAGTACGCTAAGTAAGATATTTACTCTCGTTCATGACTTTCAAATGTAAAAAAGGTCTTGTATAAAAACACCATTGTAAGGAAATGATTGCATATATTTTAATTCAATTAAGTAATGAAGTTGAAGTAAAAATTGAAAGAAAAAATCGTTTATAAAAGGTGTAATGAAAAAACAAAAATAACAAGATTGAATATGATATCAACAAATTTTTAGTTTAAAAGATTTTGGTACTAATTCTTGTAAATATAGATTCATTTCATTGTCTATTAATTTTATTGCATTATATTTATCATTTGTTATCAAATATACTTCATTTACAATTAGATATTGTGTTTGCATGACCAAAAATCATAAAATATAAAAATTTCCCCGAAACATTTATTTTCTTTAATCTTATACTTTTTTCATTATAAACGTCTGACATTGTTGCATTTAGTAAATATAAAAGTCATTTTTATCGTGAAACATTATGTTTCTTATTTTAGGACTCACTTAAAAGTGTTTTTATGAGAACATACTTCAAATTTTAAGTTACTCCAATGTTAGCTTTATGTCAAAATGTAATAACCATGCAAGATTTACAATCTAAAAATGAGAAGAAAACATTTTTGCCGTTACATCATTACATAAAAGATAACATGTGTTTTGGGGAACAAATGATGCCATAAACTGAAAAATTTTCATGGTTCCTATCTAAAAAAGCCTTAAAATATTGCATTTTTACTCATAATTCCATTATTCTTATTTCAGAAACGCAAATTTAGTTTAATATGTTAAAAAAGCACGCTGTGCTCTGTTTAATTCTTTGGAAAAATGGTAGAATAAGAGCGTTTTATAGCCATTTTCATATTATTAGTCCTAAATTTTGTCTTTTAAAAATGTTTTATTGGTAAAGAGGACATTTAGTGAAATTGTATGATTACAGCTGTTGGTACAATCAGATACCTGTGATTTAAAATATTTTCGAGAATTTTCAAGCTCTTTTACATTTTTTTCAATATAAATCCGAAAGCTACATCTTTTATATCAGCATTTCCCAGCCTGTGGTACGTATAAAATAATTAATAATGGTGGTTAAAAAAATTAAAAATTCAATGAAAAATATCATAGAATCGTTTTTTCCTATAATTCAAAAAATTATCTTAATTAATAATATTATACAGTAATGTTGTTAATAAGTACAGTCGATGATTGAAAATCCAGTATCATTGATCTTTTGAACCAAATTTCAAAAGATTATGTTTTTCGAAACAAACACAAGGATCTCATTAAATTTTTTATTTGACATTTGATTATGATAACAAACTAAATTGTTTTTTTTTATAATTTTGTGTTTTAATTAAAACCCTTTATTAGTAAATGAAATATGACAAATCAGATAAATATGAAAAACACACACACTTTTATATATATATTATAATATTACAAATATATATACATGTTTATATATAATATATACAATATATATATGTGTGTGTGTGTTAATATGGGCAAGACTCATTCAAAATTAACACATTTGTTTCTGGTAGGAAACTAAATCCATACAACAGGACACTTTTACAATGTGCATTAGACAATGTCATCCCGCACATATTTTCAAGTGATTCTAGTAAGTTCCCTAAGCACATTGATACGTAAAAAAAAAATATTGTTTAAAAAACGCATATTGGCTAAAGTAGTAATCAGTCAATTAAGTCTATCGTCTCGAGGGAAAAAATCAGAATTACCCTGCAAAATCGAACGTACTTTATGACAAAAGTTATTAATTTATATTAAAATAAGTTAATAAGGATTTTAATATTACACACATATATATATATATGCAATATATATGTATATATATGCATATACACTCACTTCTAAAAGTTAAGCACGAAGATGTAAAATGCAAAAGAATCAACAAATGTTTTGATTGACACAAAATGCGGCAGGAAAGTAGCATATATATTTATGCGTAAAACAAAATCAATAATTATATACAGAAATGAAAACAATATTAAACTTTTGTAAGTTATCAGATAATGATATATTGGAGACTTAAACAGAATTATGTATAAAATAATATTAAACAGCATAAAATGAAAAAAGGACATTAATAGGGTATGTGATCCCCCCTCATCTGTATACAAAGTTTACACCTTGTGACCATGCTTTCAATTAGGTGGTCAACCACCGCAGAATTAAGCAATCGCCATTCTTCTTGTAGAGCAGTTTCCAGCTCAATAAGAGTGGCTGGAGGTGGGAAACGTGAAGATACAGCACGGCCGAGAGCATCCCAAAGATTTTCAATGGGATTAAGGTCGGGCGAATATGCTGGCCACGCCATACGCGCAATCCCTTCACTCTCCAGGTAGTCATCGACGATGTCAGCTCTATGGGGACGTGCGTTATCGTCCATTAAAACAAAATTAGGGCCAACTGCTGCAGCGTAAAATCTCACAATGGGTTCTAGGACTTCATCTCGATATCGGACCCCGTTTAAAGATGTGCAGGTCGGTGCGGTATCCTAATGAAATCCCTGCCCACACCATAATGCTTCCGCCTCGAAATGCGTGATGTTCGGTGATGTTTTGGGGCTGATTGCGTGTTCCTTGTTCACGCCATATCCTTATACGCTTGTCATCTGGCTCCAGAGCAAATCTTGACTCATCAGTAAACATGACATTGCCCCACTCAGACACAGTCCAATTGACATGTTCCCGGCACCACTTTAATCGTGCCCCTCTTGATTGGGCGGATAGAAAAACACAAACTCGAGGTACCCGGGCGTACAGTCCACTCATATGTAATCTTCGGCGTACAGTAGCTGCAGATATCGCCTTACCAATGGACGCTGTAACCATAGATGTCACACGTGTGAAGCGATTCCGCTTGGCTAAAATAGCAATATATCGATCTTCCGCGGGGGTTGTAACCCTTGGGCGACCGGCTACGGGCCTTCGGACAACTGTCTGTGTGGTTTGGAATTGTTTCCATAAACGTGAAATTACAGAATGATGAACGCCGAAGAAAAGAGCAACATCTGTGATCGACTGTCCTGCTTCAATGCTCCCCACAGCACGCCAGCACTCAGAATCTTCCATTCGTCTTCTGGAAGTCATAGAAACACGTATGTCTTGAAAACAAATTGTACGAAAGTTTTAAACACCTTCTATCAGCACTTACAATCAACTTCTGTAACCCTTCATAAAGCTGGCATCTTATAAGACTGACCTTTTTGCATATTTCTTGACATGAAAGCGCGATTGGCTGTTAACTAACATATTTGCATACTTCCATCTACCTCTGCAGCGAATTGCATCCTCTTCAATTCTGATTGGCTTTCGGAAATTAGCATTTTCATCTTCGTGCTTAACTTTTAGAAGTCAGTGTACATATATATACATATATATGTATGTATATATATATATATATATATGTATATATATATATATATGTGTGTGTGTGTGTGTGTGTGTGTGTGTATGTATATAATACATGCATATATGTATATACATGTATATGTATATATATGTACACATATATATGCATATTTGTAACATATATGTATATATATTTATATTTATATATGTGTATAAGGCGTCCATATTTAAAGATCAAGATGAACAGGACTACAAAAACACTACATAATATTTTAAACTACTTTTAGATTGAAATACAGAACTTCTTCATCATATATCAGAAAATGCAAAGTAAACGTGAAGATGCATACAGAAAGAGAATGTTTACAGACAACTGTTTCTTAGCTACTAGGAACTGTAGTAAGAATGGGAAAAAAGCAGTCTGAGCCAAACACACACACATTTATAATCCGGCATGCGTGTTTCGATGTAATTTGACTTATTATGTGAATACATGGTTACCCTATAAAATTATCATGCAAATAAATAAACACACTCAAAACAACAAATTTCACGAAATACAATAATTTTTATAAAGTGGTACAATTTAGCGTGATGTACAACCAAATGGTACATCAGCCAAAAAGTGTTGGGAAACGCTGTTTTAAATTATGTTTCCATTATATTCGCTGTACCATATTAGAATAGGTAGAGTCGGACATGATGTTGATATTCATTCCCCTGGTGTAGGATGAACCACACAAGGTCCTATTACCTCCGCCGCAATATGCGACTGGTTCATCGATAAGGCTTATTTGGAGGTCACTTGAGCTAGGAAGCACAAGGGCTAAACACTGACAAACCTTTAAGTGGGTCCTTGCCATTTAGGAGCTAGAACTAACCAAAAGATTTCTAGGCTCAGCTTGCCACCTCCAGAGAGATACCCTCGGGAAAGAATTGCGACCATGGGAGTATTTTACGTGTCTATTATATAAACAAGAGTATTTTGGCAGGCTTAAGCCTTAATCCCGTAGTTCTCTGGTTATGACTTTTCTGACTGAGTTACTGAGGCTCTTGAATTAAACCTTTACATTAAACCACATAAATTAATCGTCTTATTATAATCGTAGTTCAAGAAGTAAAAGTCATTCCTTTAAAATTTATCTGTACACAATTATAAAGACTATAGTATAGGGAACTGAAAAAAATATTAACGAAAATGAATTATTAGAATAGGTATGGACGGCCATGTTGTTATTAATCCTCCCCCTGGTGTAGGATAAATCTCACAAGGTACTACAAGGTAGGGTCGGCCATGTTGTTATTACTCCTCTCCCTGGTGTAGGATTAATCTCATAAGGTCCCTCCACCGCAATATGCGACTCGTTCATCGATAAGGCTTATTTTAAGTTCACTTGAGCTAGGAAGCACGAGGGCTGAACACTGACTAAACTTCAAGCGAGCCCTTGTCATTTAGAAGCAAGGACTAAACAAAAGACCCCTAGGTTTAGCTTTCCACCTACAGAGATATCATTTGGAACCTGGAGGACATTGCGTCGATGAACTTATTTTCGTCTCCATTAAATGAACACGACGAATCTTTAGCAGCCTGAAGCCTCAATCCCATTACTGTTTGGTTATGGCTTTGCCGACTGAGCTACAGTGTCTCTTAAAGTTAAACCTCTATATTAAAGCACTAAAACATCTTTTTATAATCAAATTTCAAGAAGTAATAGCCATTCTTGTAAATTTGATATGTACATAATTATAAAGATTATAGTATAGGGAAATAAAAAAAGAAATATTAAGGAAAAATGGAGTATTAGGGTTTTTGTAATGTTCCTATTCGAAATCGGGGGGAAGCTATAAAAAACTAAATTCTTCAAAGTGAAAAATCCAGTATTTCATTTGGGTAACATGCAGAATGTTTTCCTTAGAAAAATATTTTACCTTTATATTACCATATTTAATTTTTCACCACTAAAG
Organism: Pardosa pseudoannulata; assembly: GCA_032207245.1. NCBI lineage: Eukaryota > Metazoa > Arthropoda > Arachnida > Araneae > Lycosidae > Pardosa > Pardosa pseudoannulata. The sequence continues at coordinate 153,193,532 of CM063510.1, forward strand.
TAAAACCGAAAAATAGCCAGATGGATAAGGGGATTCTCTTCGGAACTGTAGTTCCGTGTTCGAACCCCACTGCTAGAATGATGGGGAATTCTACACAAAATAGTTTTATGTTTCTAATTTTTGTCAATACAGAATTTATATTTTGAATGTTATTATAATGTTAAAAATTCAAACTTGTGTTTGTAATTAAAAATATTTACAAAGCAGGTTTCGTAAAATTATTTTTAACCGAATTTTAAATTGTACGTTCTCACATGGAAAAATTAACATGTAAAAGTCTGATGAAAAAGTAAAATCTATACAGATGTATAATTTTCAGACAAAGCACCGTGCAAATGCTAAGAATTTTTCTCTTTTTTTTTTTTTACAGAAAAAAAAAGTAATTCCGAAAATCTCCGATAGCTGGCGTAAAAGTTAATCCCTTTTCCGGAAGTATGAATGGAATAAAGGCGTCTTTTGTTCAATTCAATTTGATGTGTAGTGGAAGATATGCGCTCGTGTTACCTCTGATAGATATGGCTTTATTCGCTGAGCTGCATTAAATAAACGAGGGAGTAGAATAAACATACTCTTAAAATGGATAACAATATATTTATTGAGGTTCGTGTTACATCAGCAAGCGTTGCGCAAGCCCTGCCCATCAATATAAGTGTCTTTAGAGGTTTCTGGGGTTTGAATTATCCTGAAGCATTTTATTCCGTCTTTCTATTAACGAAATTCTTAAACAACAACCGCTTAGTGACCTGTTCTACACACTAAAAGTATTATTGAAACGAATGAAGAATCAAATCAAGCAATCGAATAAAGTAACGCAAGCAGAATTTTTTTCCAGTGGGTACAAAGTCTCAATCCAGTGAATTTTAAATCTTATAAAATATTAAATACATACACATATACAAATACAAATTATAGGCATACATACTTGTAATATATCAAAATTACTACACCTAAAATATCTATCCAAAATTCTCCTTTTCAGCTTCTCATTTTTTCATATCTATTTTTCCAGCCGAATAATATCTTAATTAAAAAAGCGTTTGCTAACTTAAATTCTTTTTATCAGTCTCCGAAAGCTAACTCTGGTATAAATAATAATTTTCTGGCCCCTTGCCACATTTTCCCGCTGTATCAAGAAAAGTCTCCAACTTTTCCAATGTCTAAAATTGCTGCAAAACGCTGACTAAGCTATCTTCCCCGATTGTTCGTTGTTGAAAACAATTTGTAATAGAAGTGTGTTTTAGCCATCATTCGATGCTTTCTCTTGTCTGGTAGAGGTATCCAGTTTTAGTCTAGAATACAGTTAAATTTCCACTACGGACTTCGCAGTAGTGTTACTAATTGAGCGACAACAATTTACGTAGGTCTTACCATTGCCCAGTAAAACCGGTCAATTCAATATTGTTGTTGCTGATTCCACTTGGACAAACCAAACACGATTGAGCCGAACGCTACTCATATGAAGGCAAACTGGCTGCGCTTTTCGTCTTAAAGAGCATCTCAAGGGTGAAAGAACTACTATACTCCATTAAGTCCTCATCATTTCGAAGCAGGAACCAAGTAAAAGACCCATAGACTTGGCCTGCCACCCCCAGAGGTATTAATTGAGAACGTGGATGACATTGTGACTACGAACCTATTTTACGTGCCCCAGTCACCTCTAAGGAACACGGTAGATCTTAGACCGTCTTGGGTTCCGAACCCGCAACCTCTCAGTTACGAGATCGTTGCCCTTGTCGACTGAAATACCGCGGCTCTCATTTCTATATAATAGGAGTTATTATTACTTTGTAACTGCGAGAGTAATGTTGCATATACACAAGTCTTAGATGTCCACCCATAACGTTGTATGAATACATAAATACTTCCCAAAAACGGCTCAGCAACGCTAAAAACAATTTTATTGTATATTGAAAAATATGTTTGTAATCCTATAGTTCCTTTTATTTTACGCTCTAAGTTATCACAAGCTTAAATTTTCTGTCAAATAATAAAAAATACTTGTTTGACGCTCCAGTAATTATCAGACTAACGAAAATAATAACTAACTAAAACACTAATAACGTAATTTTATGAACAATTAGTAGAATTAAAAAATATTGAGAAAGGAATTATGACACATCGTTTTGTTTTTCTGTAACAAAATTACTTACCTTGTATTAAATCCGATTTGTAAATTAGTGTGGCATAATCTGGGAAATATAGAAACTATGGTTTTATAAAAACAAAACAATTCTTCTAGTTTTTAAGGCCAAATTATTCAACCCTCACCTGGATTTATGATCATGCCTCCAAGCAAAATAAAAAATAAATTAAAAAAAATATGTTAAGTTTGCAACATTCTGTGACCAATTCTAATGAAAAGAAATGATTTTTTCTTTTCGTGGTTGAAAACGATCTTTTAACTATTGAAGTGAAAAATGGTAATACACAAATTTAAAATATCTTTTTATATACGAAATAAAGATATATATGGGAGTGTCATATTAATATGAAATTCAACCAAATAGATAGCCAGGTATTTTTCTAATCACATTTAGAATAAATCTGAGAGATGAATATGCGATAATCTATGATTATATCTAAATACTTGAAATACAAAGTTTTGCTATTAAAAGAATCAGGTATTCTAAAAATGATTTAAAATTTTTTTTAAATATTGTTATTTGTTCTTTCAAGAGAGGTAAGAAAATTTGGAAATGATAAAATTCGACAAAAAGTATAATATAATTTTTCATTAAAAAAAATAGGTATACGCTTCGTTGTCAAAAGACACTTTTCGAATAACATGATTATTTTACTCCACTGATATCTGCTATTTAAATAGACCCTATTTTTAAACCTTTAAAAATAATAGCTTTCGGTTTGACGATTTTTGTATGGAATTAGTGAAATCAAAATATACCAAGTGCATTATTTTTATGTGTTTTTATTGAACATTTTGCAGATTGTGTATTACTGTGTTTGTTTGCTTTAGAAAACTGAAAAGTATTTTTCAGAGTTAGAGAAGTTTTAATACCGTAAAAACGCAAAAACAGCTGCTAAATCTTTATATAACTTGAAGGAATTCTGTTAAATAAATAGTATTTAACGTAAGAAAAAAACGACACATAGTTTTCTTTCTGTATAAGTTAGTAATATAAAATGAAAAAATAAAAGCAATTGGTTAGTACGTTATGTACTAGGAACATTATTAAGGAATATTATCGGATGACTCATTTTTTTATCCCGTAATTTAAGAAGAAAATTCATCTAATAGATATTAATGTCTAACAACGTTCATGTAACAACATTATACATTTTCATTATACAAATATAGTTAAACAAAAGAAATTTTATAAAGTGAGATTAAACGTTCCTCCTACCCTTAAATAGTCTGTAAATTTTTATACAGCCTTTTACAATGTTTTACAATGGCATGAATAATTTTACGGAATTTTGTGTCAGATATGAACATTTTTATGCTCTAAAGAGAGAAATAGATTACGAATAAAGAGTAACTTTCCATCTAAGCATAAATTCTAAAGAATTCTTTCGAAGCATTTAGAATTCATATTATAAACTGAAAATACTCGGAATACTTTGTACTAATTGAAAATACTTTGTACACTTTACTGAGTTTACAACGTATAGGAAAAAATCCTGATTTATACATGCCGTTGTAAAATAACAGACTGAGTAAAGTCGAAGTTAAGCTTAATTTCAATATGGAAAATAAAAACGTTAATCTGATTAAGCGAATATATCTTAAAACCTTCAAACATATTTATTAACTTATATATTTTTAACTTATAATGAACCATTCAAAATGTATCCAATTGAAATATTCGAATAAGAACCTGTAAAACTAACAATCTCTTCATTTAATATCAAAGCTTTTAAGTAAAATGTAATAAATTTAAATGCATGTTACTGAAAATGGCGTTTCTTCAACTTGCGCACACTGAAAATAAAAAATGTAATAAAATAAAAGTTTTACAGTAAATACATTATAGGCCAATGGTAAAACTCTATGTGGTTTTTTTTTCATTGTTGCTTAAATCATTTAATTTTCAAATGATTTTAACTTCTTGCCTGTGACGGAACTGCAGTTCTGGCAACGGAAATAAGTCCAGTTTGAAATGCCCGACTTGAGTTCAGATTAACAAAATCAGAATTAAATGTATAGCGGTAGCTCAGTCGGCAAAGGCAAAGCTCTCGTAACTGGAGGGTTGCGGGTTCGACGCCCGAGCGCCCTAAGATCCTAGTTCGTTAAAGGTGACAGGAGCATGCAAAATAGGTTCGTGGTCACAGCGTCCTCCTAGTTCAAACAATACCACTGAGGGTGGCAGGACAAGCCTATGGACCTTCTGTTTGGCCTTTGCCTAAAAGAACGAAGGACCCACATGAGCCACAAGTCGTACTTCCACCCTTTCTCATTAAAACAAAACGCTCACCCTTTTGCCTTAATAAATCGTGCTTGGTTTGACCAAGTGGTGCAAAACAATAACAAGAGGATGAACTCTTGAAGAAGATGATGTATATGGGGGTAAAAAAACATTCTTTAAAAGCAGAGAGAGCCATTTCCAAGAGAAAATAGCTAATTCTTTTTAGCTGGTGACCTGCTGCCCATTGAGTCTCGTACTAAAAACAAAATGGTTTTAATTGTCCTAATTTTTTTTATCAGGATCTAAACCTGACACACAAACAAACACACACACACACATATATATGAATATATATATATATATATATATATATTATATACTGTACACACACACACACACATATATATATATATATATATATATATATATATATATATATATATATATATATATATATATATATACATGTAATAAGACGGTCTTCACGATGGGTGTTTGCAGTCATGGCCCATAAAAATGAAAGCGTTTTAGTTAAAGACGTTTATTAACAGAACGTTGGAGGACGGAATCCCACTTCATTACAGGGGCAGGACAAACTGAGGGGTCAGCTAAAATGAAGCTATAAGTAATAGGTCCTCAACATCTCAGTTAAAATCTGTGGGAAAATATTTAGGAAAATCTGGCTACGATAGCGTGTTCTTTTCGTTTGCAAATTTCTAAATTGTTTACTAGGACAATGTAGAATTATAATTGGTTACACCCTTCTTTGACGGCTTAAACTGTAGCCCCAGTGGTCAATTTGGGTTAGGGGTTAAAAAGGGGAAAGCAAAAGGACGCGGGATATTTGGCCTCTGAATCATGATTTTTCAAACTGAGTCAGAATTTTCACACCCCTGAAAATTTTTCTGGGGGTGTCTTAGGTGTTCTATACAAAATGCTTACGTTAGTTTCCCGATCTAGTTTATTTTTCCTTACATACATACATACATATATACATATATACATATATATATATATATATACATATATATACATATATATACACACATACATGTGTATATATATATATATATATATATATATATATATATATATATATATACATGTATGTGGAAATTTTATAATGAGAGGAGGTAGTTTAAAATGTCTTGTAAATTAGATGTTTATATGTAGAAGAATACACACCTATGTATGAATAAAAATGGCAGGTAATAAAATAGAAAAAAGACAGAATATAAACAAAACTTTACGCTTTTATATTCACGTACTTCGAAATATCAGTGAAAATATACAAAACTTAAAATATTTTCCTTGACATACTTTAAGGATAAGGTCAGGTTTTACTAAAGAAAATTTTAATTACTGGTATAAATAATGGAAATGTGTAAAATGCTTTCTAAAATAATTAATACATGAAGCTGTTTTATGCCTGAGAGCGATCATTAATTATTTATTTGTCACTTGAGCATTGTGTTAAATTATTTAGCGAGGCGAAATCTTAATACTAAAAAAAAAAAAAAAATAAGAATTCAGAAAAATGAATCTTCTTTCAGAATAAGCATTATTCAAAACTTTTAACAAAAACAAAAGTAAACAAGTTAAAACAAGCAAAACCAAACAAAAATATAAGAAAAAAAATTCAAATTTATTTTTTCTATTACAGCTAATTATACGTAATTTAAATTCAAGATCTAGTTAAATTTACGCTTCAAATATTGTTTTATTCTCAAACAGCTATCTTGAGTCACGAAACGTGAGAAGACTTAATTAATATCGAATGAAAAGTTGTTTGGAATCATTTTAATGGAAGAAATTTATCAGAGAAATTATTAACAAGCACGGCACAGACGTTAATAATAAATACAAAACTGTCTGCATTCAAATTCTTAGCTGGATTTAACATCCCAGTGTGATCACTTAAAAAAAATAACGCATTGTAAAAATTAATAATTTCCTTTTAATAATAAATTTATTTGATAATGTAAAAAAATTGATTTTATTAAGTTATTGATTTGATGTGGATTTAGTGAGTAGAATAGTGAGTTTAGTCTTGCATATTCTATTTCAACATGTTGTATTTAAACAATGCCAGGGATCTCACTCTTTTTCCAGAACAAAAATTACGGACATTTTAAGGACTTTCCGAGGACCAAAGCCACTTTTTATAAGGACCTACATGAAATACACGACATAACGACATAAACCCTATCTGTTGAGGAACACATTTAATTGATTGACGGCATGTTCAATAAATACCCGATAATATTTCAGAATTAAGTTTTTAAAAATGCCTAAAAATTAGTATAAGATAAATCTATTCGACAAAACCTAATTTTGGAAAATATACATCTAAAGTTTATTAAGGGATCAAACTAAAAATAAACTGTGAATAAAAACAGTATTATAAACAGTACTATCTGAGGTTTTAAAAACGATATATATATATATATATATATATATATATATATATATATATATATATATATATATATATATATATATATATATATATATATATATATATATACATATATACATATATATATACATACATATATATATTTACATACATATATATATATATATACACACACACACATACATACACACATATACATACACACATATACACACATATACATACATATATATATATATATATATATATATATATATATATATATATATATATATATATATATATATATATATACATACATACTAGCGGATTATACCCAGTGTTGTCTGGTAAAGAAGAAAGTTTTAGATTTTTCTATTATATTCAATGCAAGGAAAATTAAACTTCCATAAGTAACTGAAATATCTATCCCATCCTCCATGCTTCGTTTAATTAAAATCTGCACGACTGTCAGCTATTAGGAAAGGGCAGCTTACTTTATGCCTTAAAACTTTTAAGTCTACGAAAGATTATATATTTGTCAAATAAGAAAACTGATAGGTGTGTTCAAAGTAGTTTCCTTCAGCATCAATTCACTTTTATAGACGGATTTTCCACAGATTAAATGCCTCAAGCCATTGAGTTTTTGTTATAGATGAAAAAAATGCATTTATAGCCACATCAATCTCTTTTTCTGAGTGAAAACGACGTCCACGTAGATTTTTTTTTAGATTATAGAATAACTAAAAGTCACACATAGCTAGATCAGGTGAATACGGCCGATGATCTATCATTTTGATTTGCTTTTCTTTAAGAAACTCAACTGTTAATCCGGCTGTATGTGAAGATGCATTGTCATGGTGAAGCATTAGTCCCCTAACATTCACTTCTTGTAGAATTTGTGGAAGATGTTTAGTGGTGTACCAGTTTGCTGTTACTGTCTTCTGTCCTTCCCACTTGATGGTTTTGACTAATCACGTACTTCTGAAGAAAACCGCATATATCACTTTTTTCAGTATGCATTGTCTTTTCACCATCGTCGGCCTGGGATCATCTTCAAAGACGCATACTTTGCTTTTTTGACGTGTTGGAAGGGCAAAAACGGTATGTACGTTTCATCAACCGTTACAGTTTTGGAAAATATGCGGTGGCCACCATTCTTTAGCAATTTAAGTGTTTCTTTACTGATTCTGACACGTTCCCCTTTTTGGTGTTTAATTAGATTATGGGGAACCCAACGACAACCTACTTTTTTCTTATGTAATTCTTCATTAATAATTTTGTGTATAGGTGCGGATCCAATGTTAAGTTCTTTCTGTATAATTTAGTAGGTACTGAGATTATCATTCATTAACATTTTTCGACAGACACATTATCCGGGAATACTGCCGACGGCGGCCTGTGTGTTCTTCCTCCTGAAGAAAATGGCGACCTCTGCTAAATTCTTTAAACCATCTGAATACAGTAGCACGAGGTGGAGATTCGTCACCAAATGCCAATTTCCCCCATTGAAAGCATTCTTCATGATTTAATCCTACTTTAAAATCGTAGAAAATCAGAGAGCGAAAATGATCTGGCGTCAACTCCATTTTCTCTTCTGTTTAAAATTTATTCTACGCTAAACAATATGAAGTAAGTCAGTAATAAAACCCTCTGCTGTGTTAAAATAATTTATATTTTAAAAAGTTGGTCGAATGTGTAATCCTGAAAAATAGCCCTCTGTTGTTGATATTTTGAATTAAATTTTTTTTTTATTAAGTCAAACAAATTCTCATCACTTTATTATGTCCAAAACTTTCTGATAGTTTCGACAGTAGACAACATTAAAGTAGGAAAGTTTAATTATGGGCATCCTCTACCTTTGATAAATTTATATTCTTCGTCATCAGCACTTCAGCCTAGTACAGGCAAATGCTCGATTTGCTTCTTCCAGGCAGGACCACTTTCCGCTTGATTTCTCCACATGTTTACTAACAGCAGCTACAAGTCCTTCTCGACGGTTGGAATACACTGTCCAACCGTCTTGTAGCTAGGTCTCCATCTTCTCTAAATCCTCGAAAATGTCAAGTTTTTAAGTGGGTCCAAATCTTTACTTCGAAAAACGTGCCCCAGCCATCTGATTCTATAGGACTAAATAAGCCTCAAAATATTAGGTAGTCTAAACTGTCCAGTTCTATACACATATTCACTTTTTTCTTCTCAATTAGCTGGATATGTAATAGTTCTGGTTGTTTTTTGGACTCCAATAGTTTCTAATCTTAATAACTCTGCCTTAATTTAAGCTGATTTCATTCAATATTTGTTTAGGTTAAAAACAAAGATTTTATAACTTTCCAGGTTTTAATTCAAATTTTCCTTGGGGTTTGTTTAAATGATTCAGAAATGACAAGAAACTTCAAAAATATAAAAGAAGAAATATTGAATTTATGGAAGTTTGAAGGTGATGTTAAGTGGGAATTGATCTATATATGTATTAATATTAACATGTACTTCAGATATTTGATTAACGCCTGCAAGTCAATTAATGCGGAAAGTACGACAACGTTAAATAATTCCAGTAAAAAATATCTTTTATAAGTGACAGTCTTAAGTGAATGTAAACGAGAAAGTTGAGAGAAAAGTATCCCCAATTTTTCCAGAAGTTTCTGCTCAGTTCTTGATGCAATTACTCTTTAGTGCTGATATATAGGCATAAGAGAAACATAAGCACGTAATTTACGAAACGTGTACCTCGAAAGAATTAAATTAAATGACACGGGTTCGACAAAGAAGAAACTGTAGTTTGTTTATTTCTCTTAAGTACATCAATTTCTTTTTCCCAATTACGTATTTCCTAGTCTCAAATTGAAGTTGGGGAGCAAAACTTTTTACTATAAGAAGTATAGATCCATTTAATTTCAAATGAAGTTTGAAATTCTTAAGGGACTCCGTTTAATCAAAACATGCAATTAATTATGTATGTATATAAAGTTTTGTGAAAAACAAAACCCTACATATACGTAAAACAGTATTCAAAAAGCACTTACTAACTAAATAACATACTTGCATACACATACGTGGGAGTGTACGTGTGTGTGTTTATGTAGGCATATAGAGAACACATACAGCTAACTCACACAGAGAATATTGTTTATTAGCGATAAATGTGTTATTAATATGTGCCAGTTAAACATCTTTTAAATGTTATATTAAATTTCTAAATGCAACTCGAAATATTCGATTATATATACAAATGTTGAGACAATACCCCGTGTATAAGAATGTATTATTTCTGAGGTCCCTACACTATTACACTCATTCGAAAAACATGCGGCGTAGATTTAAAACGTAAACAAAACATCGACGCACCAAGGAGTTATCCGATTTAAACGAAAATCAGTATATGTGATGTAACATGTACTGAAAAAGATTATTAAAATTAGAAAAAAATCGGATGATTTATTCAAGTGATAGAGCTTTACGTAAAACTCAATAACTCGCTTGTCCACCTCTGGTCGTTATGCAAGCAGTTATTCGGCTTGGAATTGATTTTTAGAGGTGGCAGATGTCCTCCTGAGGGATATTGTGCCAAATTCTGTCCAGCTGGAGCATTAGATCGTCAAAATGTGGAGCTGGTTGGAGAATCCGGCACAGAATGCTACAAACGTACTCAATAGTAGAGAGATCCGGTGATCTTGATAGCCAAGGTAGTGTTCTACAAGTAAGAAGACAAGCAGTAGAAACACGTGCAGTGTGGAGCCGGGCATTATCTTACTGAAATGTAAAGCTTGATAGAAGTTTAATTTACTTCGAAGAAAAAGAAAAATGTTTAAACTACTATAATAACGTTTACTGTGCGTATAATAACGTCGTGTAAAACACCCCAATATTTTCCTTGGATTTAGCTACAGTCAGAAAAACATGTTTAATCTACAATATATTGTTACAAATTTGTTAGTGAACCTTAAATTTAACATGGGACTCTATGGGTATCTCGCCAAATTGGCGAGATATCGACTCGTTGGCGACAGTTTTGGCAACTTATTTTTGTCACCAAGTTCGTCGCCAAATATCGCCAAGTGTGGCGATACTTTACAACTTCTGGTACCGGTTTCTGGTATAATCTGGAATGTTCGACTAGTTTCTTCGGGCCTATATAAGGCAGGCTGAGTCCCAAAACCGAGAGTTGTCTTTAAGTAGATTTCTCGGTGTACAGAGTACGCACCGTATGTTGTGTTTTGCCGGTGCTTCCGTTTGGTTTTATGTGGAAAGAGGTACGCGAACCCATGGCATTCTGCTCGAGTTGATTCGCGAAGATTTTGTAAGCGTGGTAGGAGTGCGCAGTACCTTAAACTTGATGGCTTTCTGACATTGTATTTTCCAACTGATTGCTAATAAATTATTGTTTTCGTGCTGTTTTACTTAAAGTCCATTCAATCCCCGAACCCAGCTTTGAAGATCGTAACAATATTTAAACAATGTATAATTATATATATAATAATAATAAAGTTACATTATTGAAGCGTCTAGTAAAAGAACACAACATTTTCCTTCTTTCCACCTACAGTCAGTCAAAGGCAATTTACTTTGAAAGAAAAAAAATCTGTTTTAACTGTTATAACGTTAATTATAGGTATAATTAATAAATATAGTAGAACCTCGGTATAACGATCCACTGTGGGACCAATATCATATGGTCGTTGTAACTGAAGGTCGTTGTAACGAATTGAAAAAAATAATTAAAAAAATGAGCAAAGAAATGATGCAACAGTACATACCTAGAGGACAGTTCTATTTGATTGTATTTCCATTATTAAATTTTTGAAAAAAAGTCTTTGATTGTTCCTGTTTCAAGTTCATTCGGGAATTTTCCATCACCCCTAATTCGATATCCGTTAGATTTTGAAGAATGTCTTCAGAATTAAATTGTCCTTAAAAATATTGACGAAAGGCATTAATTGCATTGAAGGCTTCTTTTTCGTTCACTTTTTCAAAAGCTTGGACGATTTCTTTTTCGTCGTTGGAATCGCAGATTTCATCATTTCCGGTAATACGGCAATAAAATCGTCCGCATTCAAATTTTCTCCGCAGCACTGTAAAGTTTCGTCTACCGCAACAAACTTATCAAAAGACAATTGAAGATTTAGTTCTCCCCTTTTTGTCACGCCTCCTCTCCTCCTTTAAGCAAACACAAAAAGAGGAGTACAGGTTTCTTGAAGTTGCACCACAGTACAATAATTTTGAAATATCCCACTTTCTCATGAGTTCTGAGGACTAAAATTGACGGTCGTTCTAATGAAAAATAATACGCTTGGGATCGTTGTAATGATTCAAAATTAGCATTATTCCTATGGTAAAATAATTCGTACATTTTAAGATGGTCGTTCTAACGAAGAGGTCGTTGTATCGTGGAGTCGTTAAAAAGAAGTTCTACTGAATTATGACATAATAATAATAACGGTAAAATAATAATAATGTTACATTATTTAAACGTCTTGTAAACGTGCACAAAATTATGTTTCTTTACACTTCCAGTGAATAAAAACCAATTTACTTAAAAAAAAAGCAGAAATTCAATTATACGCATAAGAACATAATCACGTATAATAACTTAAAAAATAACGGTATATTATTGAAACGCCATTTCCCCAACATTTTCTTGCTTTTCAACTACAGTCAGTCTAAATCAATTTCCTTTGATGAAACTTAAATCTGTTTAAACTCCGCTTTGTTAGAACTATGAATAAATATCTGCCGCTTTATCAATGTCTATTTAGGAAATCATAACGCTTTCTCAATAATCAACATTACAATCCTTATTAGAGTTTCATTGCACCCAATACATGAATGAGTTTAGCAGCTTGGGTCGAAATATGCCAGACAATGGCTCAATTCTAATACTGGCACGGGGTTGCAGAGAATTTAGATATTGTTCCCGAACAATTCGTCAGTTCAGAATTAACCTTTCAGGGTATTTTAAAAGGCACTGAATGCCACACACATTGATGTTACAATAATGTATCTGAGAACTAACCTTGAAAGGACGTGCGTTATTTGCATTTCTCCCACATAAAGATACCCAATAGTTTGTTCCTATGGAGACCCCTGCTATGGTTCGACGATTCTTAAAAAAGTATCCGCAGGGATCACATCATATATAAAATCATGCTCAGAAGAGATTCACACAGTGCAGTTAAATAAGACAACTAGACACAAGCATTTATTTAACCCTCTCTGTGCGCATCCCGCGATTTCCATGGGCAACATAGTTGTAGCAAAATTTGAGCAACCCGCGATTTCCGCGGGCATGCATTTTAGCCGTCTATTTAACTGTGCAACCCGCTCCTTCCCCGTTTATTCTTTCATTTTGGCTTTACTGTGATTTTTAATTGCTTATTTAGCGGTAAACTAGTCGATGGCTTTAATTGTTCACATTTCTGCGAAATATAGAAGAATTTTCGTAGCATTTTGTAGCACGCTTTTCATAGCTGAAAGATGTCTGGCAGGAAACGTTTCGCGAGTGATATAACCTATACTCCTGGCGATATTTCCGACACTGATAGCACTTCTGACTCTTATTTCAAGTATATTGAAGATAGTTATAGCGAAACTGATGAGAATTTCTCTGATTCCTCTGCGGATAGTGATGAATCTGAAAATTAATTTTCTATTCAAAATGTTCGACAGTGGTGCAAAATTGATATGAAAATATTCCACCAGTTCCTGCTCCATTTCCTTTCCTTGGAAATCCCGGAATAAATTTCACTATGGCAAATAATGCAACTGTTTTGGACTATTTTGAACTTTATTTTGATGATGTTATGTTGCAAATAATAGTAAAAGAGACCAACAGTTACATGAGAGTAACAGACCCATGAGACTAACTGCTCGACACTTTGAAAGCCATATACACCCAAATCCCATCAAGAAATAGCCTCGTAGATAGTGTGTTGTCTGTTGTTAAAAAAACTGAAGTTGGAACAAAAACTTCGAAAAGAAACGCGAATTTGGTGCAAGGATTGCGAGGTAGGACTTTGCCTCGAGCCTTGTTTAGAAATTTATCATACAAGACTTCATTTCTAATAAATGTTTTGTAAGTCTTTTGCATTTTTTAATTAGTATATACGTTTTGTTTTTGTATTTTATAAAATAAATGATAATTTAACCAAGATTAATTTCCAAAATTTAGCTTTTATATCATTATTCTTCAATTTCATTATTCTGAACACCTTTTTTTAGGACCTAATTCTATATTAAAAAAAACTCTTTTACAATTTTTTTGTATATTTTAACTCTAAAATGTATATAGATTTAAAATATGTAATAAAAAAATTACGCAATTTTTTAACCTATTTTGATAAAATAAATACGCAGAAAGAGGGTTAAGATAGTATAATGAATGATCTGGATATAAAACTGCACTAACGTTACAGAAGTTTAAAATACAAGTTACATAAACATCAGCAACTTCGATGCAACCAAGCTTGGTGCTACTGGCACACTGATTGTTATATAAGCAGACAACATATAAGTACATTACAGATATTTGCATAGTTAAAAAGACGATGTGTTGCCACAAATAAAAATACGATAATTATAAAACAAATATCAATACAGATCGATAAATTCATGTTACAATAATATGTGAAAATACATTACTATATTTATAAATAGCATATAGCCCATCATATGACGGGATTAGTAAAATTTTTAATATTACAGAACTGTTAAGTACCCAATGAGGCAGGTAAAAAATGGTTTGTTTTTTGGCTGAGAATTATCTGCTACAAGCTCAATAATTTATTTATCGTCATATTCCTCTAGAGTCTCCCGGTTCTGTGAATGCAGTTTAGCATTGCATTCAATTCATTTAGTCAAACCGTGTGGTTATGTATAATAAACAAACACACAAAAGAACAAACTTCTTAATTTCCAAAGATATATAAATTAAAAGTTAGATATTTGTTAGTCCGTGAAATAGACTCCTAGACATATAAGAAAAGAATTTATTGTTAATACCGGCGATAAAATTTTTATTGCATCAAAAATAATCTATGATTAAAATTTAAAACTATCACATATGTACCTGATCTATTATTTTAGCGAAATATAAAAGAAAATCATTTAAGTAATATCTAAGTTCAGTGATGAAAGATATTAAAATAAATAGTGTAGACGATATTTAAAATATGAAATAATTAAATTAAATGTTTAAAGGAATGACGTCATAATGCTAGAAAAAATTGTTATTTTTACCTATTTATTATGCGATAAATTGATAAATTGAATTGCCCGCTTTTAACCGGGAAAAATAGGGCTTGAAATAATGGTATTAAACTCTCGAAAACGGGGGGAAAGGTTGGATTTCGAACGTTTTAAAGACGACAGTATTTTTTGCTGTGATATGAAGCATATTTATACCAATTTATTTTAGAATCGGATCGATAGTTTAGGAGAAGATAAACTTTATTCGCTTTGAATGGATGCCTCTATCCATTCCAGGTCCAACCGCTTCATAAATTTTAGGACAGGCGGACAGATAACTTAGGCTATTATTATATAGAGGATATATACAAGACACTATTTACAAAGCGTGAACATTACGTCAACGGCCTTAATCAAAAATGATGTGTATGACGTCACTCTTCGGCAAATCAAAACGAGGCAAAGATTTCTGTTGTTACTGCGTAAGCACCACAATCTTTTTGCAGTTAAGACATTCGATTTTATTCGCGATTCGTTCTCGGGGAGAAAGAAAAGATCAATTTCTTTTAAGCTCGAATCTTATAATTTTTTTTTCTTTTTAAATCCCATCGATTCTTGTTTCATACTGCTAAGGAAAAAAAAGTGCAAAAAGCGGATTATTTCTCCCTTTTAATTTAAATATCTCCCATTATCTTGAAATTGTTGACGCATGCGTTTTAGCCGAACTACATCTTCCACTGTACGTCATCTTCTGATTATACTGCATGTCACTCATTTGCTAGGAAAAAGATTTAATAATGATACATCGTGAAACGTAGTCGTTTACCCTAAAACATTTTATTGCAAAATTTCTTTGAGAATACGCTACCGCTCTTATGCGCTTTAGTTATGAGTTTCATCTGAGTTGAACTCTATTTTTTAACTCATTGTTGTTTATTTTTAGAATTATGCATTTCTAATTATTAAGAGAACATATTATTTTGAAATTTTCAAAAATTATATTTTTTAAAAGTTTTACATTTTTTATAATTTTTGGACATTTTTAAATCATTAAAAACTAACCACACTTAAAATATCCAATTTAGAACCTGTAAAACGACACACATTTTGCCTTTTATATCATAGAGTTTAAGGAAACTATAAAAACTGTAAATGAATTGTACTGAAAATTGTGTTTTTTTTTTTCAAATTAAGCACACTGTAAATAAAATAACTATCTCACTTACTGATTTCAAATTTTCACAGCAAATGAATTACAGACCTGCTATAAAATTCTACTAGGAGTGTACAGGCTTGACGAACCCAGGGTTCATAGAAAAGTCTAACCAAATTTATGCCTGGCGTCCCTTTTTAGATATCCCTAAAATAGCTTGTAGAATATTTTCTTTGAACGAGTTTTTCTTTTGAAAGTACGCAGTGGACTATCTTAAAAACGATCTACAATTTTTTCAAGTGCTTTATATAATTCATAAATTTTTTATTTGGTTCTTCACTTAACGATTTTTCAAACAGCTCATATCAGTTTACTCTTTCACCAGGTACACAGACTGAAACTACGATTAATTGTTTTATCTATTATAGGACTCCATTTCGTAGTAATTTTAAGTTTTTCTATTTTCATGAATGGCATCGTATGATACAGTTAAAACGATCGCTGATCTCTAATGTGACGTTCTGTTGTATCCACTTTTGTTTAAAGTTCATATTTTATTCAGTGCAGTCCATCATAACTTAGATTTAAGATAAGCATCGATATTGTTAAGAATGCTGTAAACATGTAATTTGTATGGTATCTCACCAAATTGGCGAGATATTGGTTCCTTGGCGAAGTTTTGGAAGACGCCTTTTTGACGTCAAATTTGGTGATACATCGCCACATTTGGCGAGTTGGCGACATTTGTAGCAGACCCCCTTTCTGTGGATTTTACTGAAAGCTTGTGGAAATTTCCAGAAATCTGAAAAGGGCCGTTAGTTCTTATAAAAAATCAGTTCACGCTCAGATCTGGTGAAAGTAGTAGGACCTGTGTTAATGCTCTCCGTATTGCTCTGAAAAAGTTCGCCAAAAGGCTGCCAAGTTTTATCGCCATCCGTTGTAATTGTGATTCATTTGGCGTGTTAATAAATTGTTATTGTTTTTGTCTTAGCCAAAGTCTATTCAATCAACGAAATTTACGCGAGAATTTCGCAACAATATGTAATTGGCAGAAATGACACGAACATTAAGGAGTTAATAGAGAATATCAATGTATAAGTGCACCAAAAAAACAAAAAAATTCTCTGCAGGATGAAATAATACAAAGTTTAAAAGGTAGAAGATAAAACTAAAAACATAGCTTTTAAAATAAATTTCTTTTATTTTAAATCTTACCCCTCCCATTACATAAAATAAATGCCTCGAAATGTGGAGAACTTGTCTTCAAACACTAAAACTCAACAGGATATACTCAGATAAAGCGTGGAATCCATAAACAAGTTTTTGTTACGTTATATTTACATATTCATAATTTCCATCCATTACGCTTAGTGAATTTTCGACAGATTTATATATTTTTTCTGTGGAAAGTTACGATTTTTTTTATTTTATCAGGGATAGTTTGTGTTTATTTTACGTAGCATTTTTGATCGATTTATCTTTTCCACCCAAAGAGTTATTTTACTGGATGTCGTAAAAACTTTACCATGAAAAGTGTGTGGAATGTTAAAAGAAGGAAAAGTTATTAGACCGATTAATCATTTGTGATAGATATTAGCTGTTAGAGTACTGCAGCTTTGTAGTAATCTCTGATGTGGAAAAAACAACTTTCTATATTTCCCCCTACACTACTTTATTTTTTCCTCAATAAAGAATACACAATAAATTAAAACAATATTCCAAATATTCGACTTTAATTTTCAAATTAAATAACAATGAAAGCAAGGTAATGTCAGTAAAGCGCAACTAGAAAAACATCGAGCGCAGGCAGTTGCTGGTTGGTTTGTTGGGCTACAAAGGACAATTAGAGAGACGTGGCTTAAAACCGAGTCTGAACGCCAATAAATATTCATGCCAAATTGGGATTCAAACCCGCAAACTCTAGTACCGAAGAACAGTACACACCCACCATTCAGCCTAAGTTGTAAACAGTAAAGCCTAACTAGAACTAATGTCCAAAAATTAATACCATAATACATAAGCTATATAGAACACTAGTCAGCAGGTTGAAGAAAGTTTCGAATTTTTTTAAAAGAAGATAAACCCCTTAATGAACAGTTTTTATTTTTTAAAAAAAGCCAGAAAAAAAAGATCTTTTTTAATGTAAAAAACATAATTTAGAACGTTGTCTTGCCAAAAAAATTACAAAAATACAAAAATAATCAAAATTTTTATTGCAATTTTGGATTTGATCACATTGCAGAAAATAGTCGAATATTGTAATATTACATGCACATCGACTTTTTTTTATCTTTCAGTTCTCGATTGCATTAGAGTGTGAAAAATTATAGCAACATAAAGTACAACGCGTCTCGAATTATCTCGAGTATGCACAGTTTTGCCAGTTTAGCACGCTCGAGTTAACTGGAGCGTGCCCGTTAAGGGGTTAACCCTTTAATGGGCAGTAGTTTCGCAGCGAAACCACCTATTAATACTTTTTTCTCTTCTTTTTAAAATACATCCGAAGGATTTTTTTTCGATTTTCTGTGTTATTGATTCTTTGGTGTAGTAATAGGTAAGAGATTTTCACATAATTTATTTTTTCTTTTGAAGTATATTAGTTTAAAATTGCATAAAAATCACGAATTTGATTTTTTTCAGTATGACTTCAAATGGAGACACCTACCCAAAAGAACAATGAAAAGTTGTGTAGTTATCTATTTATTACCTCATTTGTTGATAATTATACATTGTTCTTCCAATATAATTCATTTTAAAAAGCTCTTATTTTCATGCTGTAAAATGGAAAGGTTTCATAATTCCTCCCCCCCCCTCAAAAAAAAATTTCTACCTACCAAGGAAATGTAGTATTTGTTTTCATATGGTTCCTATTTAATAAAGTTCGCAGACAACGTTTATAATCTAATTCCGTTAAATCTGAAAGAATTTTAAATGTCACCTTTAAAGGGTTAATATGTAGATTTATTGTTTCTTACTGACATATGTTAACCCGTTGCACTCGTAAGTATGCTTTAGATAGTTAGCAAATATCTCGGAATTTTTTTTCAAGGTCGATTCCAAGGGTCAAATGCACAATGTCAACCGTCTTAAATCCTCTATAATTCGAGAAAATACTTTGCGCCTTTCAAAAGCGTCCGCAGTTTCATGACAAAAACATTAATAGAGATAACAATTATAATAAACATTAAAAACAAATAGAGAAAAGTAATGCACTTGAAAGATTTCGAAATTACTCATTCAATACAAAAATCTTGAAACAGGAAAGAAAATTAAAAATTCAAAATAAATATGAATGCCAAAAAAGCAGGTTTGAGTAATAAAATAATCATGTTATTTAAAAAATGTGTTTTGATGGTGAAGCGTCTACCCAACTCCAAAATTATTTTGGAACAAACTATCATTTAATATTTTTTGGCTAATTTAATATTTTTGGCTAAAGTTATTTTTAACAAATTATCTTCTTGATTCTCGCAAAGTTTTTAAAAGTTTAACGAGGGTGAAATGTAATTCACTTTTAACAAACAAGTCAGTACTTTCCAGTTAATCAAACATTTATTAAAATGACTGTGATAAATTGCCGCTATGATGATGAATTGTTTTTTAAAACTTTTAGCTGCATTCTGTAATGAAGGCTATTAATCACGCGTAATCACTTTAAAAAAATGACAAAAGCGAGATTTTTTTAAACTTTTATTTAAGATAGCGACATAAAATTGAAATTATTGGATTAGGAGTAGATTGGATAAGAAGTAAAACAAAACGAGGTTTTTAAGTTCAAGTATTATCAGTCTTAAAAGTATTATGGATTACTGCTTAACACTTCGCTTACGTATTTTTACGTTTTTTGCAGTCTGTCCCTGGAGCGCGGGGTCACGTAAAAATACGTATTTAGTAGATTTGTGGTGGATACCCGCTAACCACCACAAATCCACTAAATACGTATATGTATGTGTGACATTATATGCGTGCTATGCAACGCTTTGCATTTATTCTTTTCACAAGTTATGATTGTCGCGTGACTCGGTCTTTTGTTGTGTTATTTCGTCTTTTTTATTGTTGAATACAAAATTGATAAAATGAGCCGTTGGGAAAAGATAGTGGTGAAGAAATAGGCGCTGACTGATTATCGGACTTTCATTTTAAAAATCGTTATTTTTGTGATTTCGTAAAAATATTGTTGTTTTTTTTGTTAAATAATCATACAGTATATATTAAAGTGTAAAATAAAAAAAGTTACTTTCATAAAAACAAAGTAGTTTTCGATTGACTACGATTTTCCTGAATAACTAAACTTTCATGCGATTCATGAAAAACGCCAGCTGTACGCGTAAGTTGGCGGTGATTTTATACCGCATGCCCTGAGGACCAGCACATAAATGCTGCACGAGTCGACCAATGTGAAAACCGTTGCCGTTTAACGCCATCTAGTAATTAAGTATAGTATTTAAAAATTCAAATACAACGTTCCGATCTCCACTTAAGCATACGCGACGTTGATCTATCAATATCACCCTTCGCGTAGAAGCGACGCTGGACTAGTAAGAGTGAAATCGCTGCGTCGAGTCCACGAGATGTTGGTCGCGAACGGGTTAAAGAAAACATAAATGCAATTTTTTATAATTTAACTCAGGGATGCTCAACCCAAATCGGTGGGTGGGCCAAAAACCAATTTACTGAACCGAGGTGGGCCGCACATATAAAAATAAAACAACCAATTGTTCAAAATATTTCATTATCGTGCAATATTCAAAATATACATTTTGACAGAGCCAGCTGCGACTGTACACGAAAGTTGTACCATCACTACGACGACAATAAACGTTAACTATACTGTATTTATAATTACCCCCAACACCTTACCTTCTTCCCTAATCACGAGGGTTAAAATATTATTATTATATTTATACTATAAATATATATTGTAGTTTATTCACAAGCACTACCACATGTATTATTTTAAAATTAATGTGAGATTTGTTTTTGTATTTTACTAGAGATTTTGTTAATATCAACGGATAATGTAGTCGACGCGCATCGTAGCTGATTGGTCATGTTTTTATCAAGCAACCTGCTGCGACACTTTGTTTTTACCAGGTTTAATTTGGGGAAAAAATTATTCGCAGCGACAAGTAGTTCCAATTGCTGATATAATGCACATTGCCAATCGTCTTAAATTTGAAAATTTATCTTCGGTGATATATTTTTATATTTTTGATAATACTCAATTTTATTCCCTTCGTGGAGGCATTTTAGCTCAATATTTTTGATTGCAATTCTATTAGCTCCATTTGTAAATTTGGAGGCGCTGAAAACGACTAAAACAATATAGACAGTTGAAAACTTCAATTGGGCCACAAAAAGTTTTTAAAATGGACAGCCATGCGGATCATTGGACGGGTTGGGCATGCCAGATATAACTGAAGGCGAAATCTATTCTCCATAAAAAATCCAAAGAATTTGTGGTTCCAGACGAGAAAATGTCGGAAAAATCTCTCAATATACCGGAATAGAAGAAACGTTACCTTATCCGGTCATGGCAGTGATCTCGTAACTGGAGGGTATCGGTTTCGGTGTTCGAATTGGCCAAAGATTCAGTGTTGATTAATAGGCAAATCGGTTTGTAACTCTAAAGCTCCTACACGATACCTGGAGGTAGCAAGCAAAGCCTAGGGGAGTCTTCTTTTTGGTCCCTGCTTATTAAAGACGAGAACCTACTATGTTTGTGATATTCTAGGGAGTAACCTCCTATAGGTTATCTTATAATAATATTGTCAATAAGCTCCGTGGTATTGTATGGGTGAATGCTTACCAAGCAGCTGCCAACATTTATAATATTATATATATTATATATATATATATATATATTATATATATATATATATATGTGTGTGTGTGTGTGTGTAATCCAGAAATATGCAACTGCTGGACAAGATGAGGCCTAATCAGCCAGCAGTAATAAAGTTGCAGTCGGCCCACATTGAAGAGAACGGCCGAAGTCTAATTAAAACTTTATTAGAGAGCTGCTAAAACGGACATCTTTACTAGTCAACGACAGACGAAAGAAAGATACAAAAATCACTCTGTTCGAACAGAGGAGCACCCAAGAGTGAAGACAGAAAGAATTTTCCAATTGACAAGAAACTTAGCGAATAAAACTGTTACGATCAGGGAAACGAGGATCATTTGCCGGTGACAGCTGGAAAAACGTGTTGGAAAGACAGAAAATTAACATCTTTAAGACAGAAAGCTTTGGGAAATGAATCAAAATAATTTTAAGGACACTCATTTGATGAAGTCATTTTGTGACTGGGAAAATAATTTTAAGGAAATGGAATGGGAGAGAGAGGTTTTTAAAAACACATTAAAGTGAAATAATTTTGATATATTACATATATACATAGGTTGTGTGTGTGTGTGTGAGAGAGAGAGAGATAGAGATAGTAATGTACGATAGGTTATAGCAGCCAGGAGTAGACACCGTAGACGGGTTCCAATTTCATTGTAGGACGGAATAAAATGATAGATCAGCTAACAGTAGAAATCTAAGTAAGCATTTTCGTCAAAATCTAAATAAAAATCTGTGTGAAAATCTAGGTGAGAAATCCGCGCAAAAATCTATTATCTAAATCCGATGGCGTACCTCTACACTTTATTCTGGAATTTCCTAAATTGGCTGCTAAGGTATTATAAATTTTAATTGGTTAAACCACTTCCTTGAGGGCGTGAACTGTAGCCCAGTGGTCAGTTTAGATTAGGGGAAAACAAAGAGACGCGGGGTTTTTTGCTCTTGACTTTAGATTAGAAATCCTTTGAGAATTTTCTCGGGCCTTAATGAGTGTTTTCGGCTATAAATTTAAGTCAGCTTTTTGCACTCTTATATTACAAGGAATTTTTTCGTGACACTATATTCTTAAGGGGCCGTCTTCGGAGTTTTATGCAAAATACTTACATTAGTTTCTCGATTTAGTTAATTTTTTTTATACATACATACATACATATATGATACGTATAATGGATAACACAAAGAATAAATTTTGATTCCTTAGCAGAGTGTTCATTGTTTTCTAGGGTAAAAATGCCGAATAGAAAAATATTCATTTTCTATTATAATTTGGAATGCTACGTGCATACAAAACTTGAAACCTGATTATTCATATTGTTTTTTATATAGTTATTCATATAGTTATTTATCATGTTATACGATTGCATTTTAAGGGCTTTTTAACAACTTAAAATTGTAACTGCTTTTTCCTCTATGTTTGTTTATTCTTATAATTTATTAATTAAAAATATCAAGCATCTTTTTGTATGCTGAAATGTGTTTTTTATGAAGTATAACACAAAGCTGAGCAATAAACTTTCTTTAGGTATGTTTTGCATATGAGAATGTATGATACGAAAAAGTCCTTTACATCCTAGAGGAGTAAATTAGCATCATCCATTTTCTTTAAAATATAAGCCGATGTACTATTTTTGATTAATATTTAATTATGTATTTCTCAGTGAATTCCTTTTAAAATAATGAATCGGCATTCCTTCAATAATCTTTTGATCTTGACAGAAAAAGAACTTTTTTTATACATTTATAATATCTTTTATAAAGCTTTTACTAAAATTTGAGAATGGAACTTCATGAGAAAAATAAATTAGTTTTCATCTTGTTAAGAGAGTTATTAGGTAAGTTATTTTTAATTAAATTATGTCTAAACCGTTTAAGAACTACTAACGACTTAGAGAAGCCTTTTATATAAGAAAAGCAGAATTTTTAGTACCATAATTCCGCACGTATAGTCCGCGACTATCTGTGTTTAAAAAGCAAATTTCTTCAGCCGCGGACTATCTGATAGTTCATCGCTCAAATCATCAAAATCGGAAGAAGGGGGGAAGAAAAATACGTCGAGTGAACGTCTGATGATCAAATGTAAACAAAGTCACAACTCACGGGACGGCAAGATCATTTGAACACGAGGATCCCTGATAACAGAGTGTTTTGTTTTCAAAGTTTTGATTTGCGGTAATATTGGTCATTCATTATGTCTTTAAAACATCGTCGCAGTTTTACTGCTGATTTCAAGCTGAAAGTAATTCAGAAGGTAGACGAGAAAGCAGTAAGAAATTGGTGCCAGCAAAATGAAACATTAAAAATATGAAAAGAAAGCGATCCAATCGTTCGTGGAAAAATATAATGGCCTGAAGGACGATTTACATAGCTAATCATTCTGTTTTCTGTTTTTAAATTCTGTTTTCCTTTTCTGTTCAAAATTCTATTCTGTTTCTAGTTTCTGATTAATGTTCTGTCTTAACTATATCCCTGTGGAATATATTTGAAAAAAAATTGGGCCTGTGGAATAAATTTCTCTTTGATTTCGTTCGTTATTATTATCAAATGTTAGAAACAGATCATTTCTTTGAAAAATAAAACAATAATTTTACACGAAATAACTACTATTTTCAATATTTTCACATATATTTGAAAGATTAATGAATTACAGTTATTTTAGCTCCAATGACAGCAGAATATATATTAAATAACATAATTTTTTTAATAAATATAATAAACTAGTACAACAATATTATTATCTTTATCAACTGTCATGATTTTCATGTTTCTCAGATGCCTTTGAATTTCACATATCCTTTACAGTATCCGTGAAAAGGGCGATAAATGACCGGAAACTGCCGCACGGGAAAGTACGGTAATTTCGCACTTCCGCGGTCTATATGCTATTGTTCATTGCTCAAATCATCAAAATCAGAAGAAGGAGGAGAAATCACGTCAAGCGAAAGGTCGATGATCAAATGTAAACAAAAGCACGACTCACAAGACGTCAAGAAAACATTGTATCGTATCGGTAATAAACCATGGAAAAAATGCAACCCTTAAAGCAGAACAAAGTAGCAAGTGGCGTTATCTTAAATTGTGTCTTGAAGTACGGGAAAATATGGATAGTCACTATTTACAGCTCCGATTGAGAACACCGAGTGATGGGTTCAAGATCGAAAGTTGAGGGTCGAAGGTCATTTCAATACGAGGATCACTCGTATCAGTTTGGTTTGGTTTGGTTTGGAGCGCTACGGTCTACTGTTTTGCACACGAGGGCTAATGAGACCGGGACCTACTGCTTAAAGCCGATTCCGAACGGCTACGAACATCCATGCCATAGTGGGACTCGAACCCACGAACTCTGGTACCGACGATCAGCGCCCTAACCAATCGGCCAGCGTTCGGCCACTCGTATCAGACTGTTTTGCTTTCAAAGTTTTGATTTGCAGCAATATTGGTCATTCATTATGTCTTTAAAATATCGTTGCAGTTTTACTGCTGATTTCAAGCTGAAACTAATTCAGAAGATCGACGAGAAAGCAGTAAAAAAATGGAGCAAGCAAAGAGGAAAGATACATTAAAAATATGAGAAGAAGCGATCCAATCGTCGTGGAAAAATACAATGGTCTGCATTAGAGGACGATTTATAGCTGGGTTCTCGAACAGAGAAATGTAGGCCGCTCTGTTTCTTCCGTTAATATTCGTCTCCAAGGCGATGTCAGAAGAAATTGTTTCAAATTTTAAAAGGTGGAATTAAATGAGTCTAAACCAAACTTTTCGGCACTCTACCGTACTTAGATTTGTATTCTTAAAATTGTAACGAAGATTTTTTCATGTCCCTTCACTACACATTTCTCTTGTGGGGTATATATTTTAACCTACATTTAGTTCCTTTATTTCGCATATTGCCCCTTGCAGGTGCAGCTCTAGCTATTTTCTCAGGATAGCAGCCTATCTTTTCAAACAGAGCCTCCTTCGATCTGGGATTAAGTTTCGGAGCGAGCGTCCAATTCTGGCCACATGCATCCGCAGCCGTTAAACCTTTCGACCATAACTTACGCCCATCGGCTCATATTCTGACAGTTTCTGTAGCCATAAGTTTCGATTTGAGGTGAAAGCCGCTCCTTTGAAAGGTGCCTCGTTGTGAGGTGTTGCCAAACACCGTTCTGCATTGTTTTCGGCGAATTTTCACCACCGGGGTTGCGCCTCACTACGATTGGGTTGTTTGTTCTCCCCGCTCATTGTCTCGACGTTTCATTGGTCAGAGACGCGAGAACCCTACGTCTCCTTGAGAGCGCGGGGTTTTCTTGGCGTCTGGCAACCCTCTTGCTGGCTGTGTTTCGGTGCTTTTGGCGTGAGCGCAGCCTAGAAGTTCTTGTAATTTTTGAGAGATGGAGATTTGGTTTGGTTTGGTTTGGAGCGCTACGGTCTACTGTTTTGCACACGAGGGCTAATGAGACCGGGACCTACTGTTTAAAGCCGATTCCGAACGGCTACGAACATCCATGCCATAGCGGGATTCGAACCCACGAACTCTGGTATCGACGATCAGCGCCCTAACCAATCGGCCAGCGTTCGGCTTGAGAGATGGAGAGACAATGAGATGAAGTTTTAACACCCTTGCCGACACGTTGTTCTTTTTTGGTCGGAGAAATGATTCCGTTAGAACCATCTCGATCTTTGGCTAGCCTAAGCACTCTATCCTTGTTCTGTTTTACTGCGACGTTCCTGGCGTTATTTTTTACTTAAAGAAACAAATTAATGTCCATCATATTTCATATAATGCAACAAATTAGTCTCCCTCATATTTTTATATAAAGCAACAATTTAATCTCCATAATACCGTTAAACAACGCAATTGAATGAATCTCAGTTACCCACTATTAGATCAAGGCAGAAGTGGACAATGTTTTAGATTCTGAAATTAAAAATTATTTGATCGAATACTAAATAAAAAGATGCCTCTTCATGAAGTCAGTGTCTGATTTTTATCTACCTGAGGTGACTCTTCAAATAAAGCCTCGGACTCTTCATCACTTAACCTACATACAGCTTCCTTCCTCTACATGGAGCCCCGACTCTTCAGTATAAAAATGATTCAATATTTTCATACTAAAATACATATTTTTGATTGTATAGTCCATGGATTATCTAGTGGTGTGGACTATCTGATGATATATGAAATTTTTTAAATAAAAAATCACGCCCGCGGACTATACGATGGTGCGGAATATACGTGAGAATTTATGGTACTGCATATTTCTTACCAGGATCAAGTGTTTTGAATCGTTTTATAAAATTAATTAATTTATGAAAAATGATATATTTTTACAAGTAGAGATTAATAAAAGATTTGAATGAATTAGACAGAAACACAAATTATATAATAAATGGTGGGTAGATAGAAGGATAAAAAGCGTTCGTTACTTTTCTTCTAATAAACATTTTCTCAGTAAGAAGTGTTTAGTAATACTTTTAATTGGGAATGAAAAAAATGGAACTTTGCTAAAAAAATGGTGAAACGTGGTTAGAAAGAAACACAAATTATATAATAAATGTTCGGTAGTTAGAAGGATAAATATAAAAAGCATTCGTTACTTTTCTTCTAACAAACATTTTCTCAGTAAGAAGTATTTATTAATACTTTTAATTGTGATTGAACAAAATGGAACTTTGCTAAAAAAAAATGGCGACACATGGTTAGACAGAAACACAAATTATATAATAAATGGTGGATAGAAGGATAAATATAAAAAGCATTCGTTACTTTTCTTCTAATAAACATTTTCTCAGTAAGAAGTGTTTATTAATACTTTTAATTGTGATTAAAAACAGAACTTTGCTGAATAAAATGGCGAAACATGCACAACTTTACGTCAAGAATACATAAAAATGACAGAATCCGTTAATAAAATCTTTTTAACTTATTAAATTGAAAGATTTTACTTTTCTGTATTGCATTAAATTATTCTAAAAGTATTCCTCAAGTTTTTTTTTATCAGCATATATATAATGAAATGGAAATAGAAAAGGTGTGGAATACATTTTTTTCTTTCTAGTATAGCAATCGATAGAATAAATGCAAATAAACAGGATAGTTGAGAGGAAAACCGAAGCGGAATTTTATACAATTTCAGAAAAATACTTTAAAATAATTTGTATGTAGGAAATTTAAAATAGGCAGTATGAAACTCCCACTTCTCATACTCATATATTTTCAGTCGAATAACATGGGCAGCTATAAAAACTGTATAAACCAATTATAAAAAGAATAAAGCAATGAATCTCTTTACCGAAAAATACTTAAAATTAAAAAATATTAAGAGTTTGTTATGCCATTTTCTTTCTATTTATTGTACAATGTTTCTTAGATCTCTTTATTATCAGATCATATTTAATAAACATTAAGAACAGTGGTAGCTCAGTCGGCGAAGGATTGGACGCCATAACCGTAGATTGGGAGTTTATAAAGAAAAAGGGATCAAACTAAAAAATTCCTAACTTACCAAGTTGCTAATAATATGCTGTTATACGTTTATACGTTTGATTATACGCTTTTAGAGGTTTACAGATAGATTATTTTATGCATAAATATTTTTAATTTTTTAAAATATTCATACAAACGTTAATGTGATTATAATACAATATTTAATAATAGAGAGTGCTTTATAAGTACATGGAAATTGAGGGGGAACGGCTTAGTAAGAGATGACTTTCTAATTGTAGATTTGGAACAATACTAGCAATGGATTGCTAACTAATACTGAAACTAACTGAAAAGCGAATTTCTTGTTTATTTTTCTATACTTTTATCAAAATCTTACGTAATACTTTTATAATAGTGGTTTCATTACAAATAGTTCTGCTATTTTGTCGACTTCTATATAAATATAGTAACAACTCCTAAAGTTTTAATTGGTTCCTAAGAGAATTATGCAATGACAGCGTAACGGATTATCCTCATTCTCATCTATCTGCACAATAGTCTCGTCAGAAAACTTTTGTTAGGATTTCGATAAATTCTCAACTTAGTCAACTTAGGAACTCATTGTCAACTTAGGATAATCAACGTTTTATCAATTGAGTATGGACAATCAGCAAAAAATTGACGATATCCGGTTCTTTTACAGTTTGGAATTAGACGCGTTGTTTATACTGATTAAAATACATTATAACTGAATTTATATTTGATATTCGTAAATAGTACTGCTGATAATGTGGTACTTTCTCTTTGATTAGTGGAATCCTAGGATTAGGTGGAGCTCTGACAGGGGTTCCGCAAATGATAACTATGTACTTACATTGACATTTTAATAGCTTCTTAACCCCTTCCATATCGCACCCGTCAAAATCTTGAGGTGAGCTTTTGTCCTTTATTTTTCGTGTCTTGATATGTCCGGGATGTAGTATTCGAAAGTTAATGCACCATTAATATTACAACAATCTATTTCTTATAGGGGTAAAATTGTTTTCCTCATTTACACACTAGTAGGCAGTACTAGACTATTTTTTATGTAATTAGATATAGTTTGTTTTTAGGCTAGTGTCAGCTCTATTCAAATTCGCATATATATGTTATGTATCTAGTAATCGAAGCTTATTTACTTAATTAGGATCTCTGTAGGAATACACATGATTTGTGATTGTTTTTTCAATATTGCGTACATTATGGAGTCAGTGTTTTTCTAGAAGAGATGAAAATAAAGAGAGATAGAGGAAGGAAACTGAATACTACTGCCTACATTGTGACGTTAACCTTTGCATATCATGCTTTGAAATTTACCTTATGAAAAAAATGCAACTATTTATTTATGTTACAAAAGTGTTCAATAAAATTCTCTTTTCATATTTAAAACACATATTTTTATTAATTTTTCGTTATTACTGGAAAACAAACTTTGTGATTATAAATCTGAATATTGTCTTTTCCTAAAAATTTTAATTTATTACAGTGGACTCCGCTTAATGTGATCGCAGTTAATGTTATCAATCGCTTATTGTTATCGAAATCACTTGGTCCCGATTTTCTCTATTCATTTGTATGTTAAAATTATCGTTTTATGTGATCATTACATCGGTTAATGTTATCAGTTTTCGAACCTCATTTTAACTGGAAAAGGAATATTCGCAAAATATTCAGAAGGTATCCATCCTTTCTTTTCCTTCGCTGTTGTTTGAATTTTTGAAAATTCTCCCTCTTTTAAATGGGGAAATGGGGAATGAACAAAAGGAGTGGAGAGTTAATTACACGTTTCTGGAATTTTTCAGAAATACGAACACTATGCTGGTGGTCAGTGGTTGTCAAATAAGCAGAAGGCAACACATTCTTATAGGAAATGACAAGGAACGTATTCACATTTTATGACTTGCTAGCTTACATGCAGGTTGTCGATATGGAAGCCAGAAAGTGAAATGATTTAACGCTAAAAAAATCGAAATTCTAAATCATTATGACAGGTTGATTATGATTACGAACAATTTATCAATGAGTTCTTAGAAAAAATTGTAGACAGTCAACAATTGATCAATTTTTTTAATTATGCATACAATTCTTATGTTTTAAAGGATAATATACATAAATGCAGGATAATATAAGGTGTGTTTTTTCATTTTGTTTTGAAATGTAGTACGTGTGAATTAAAGGGAGGGTAAATTTATCTAATTTTGCATATCGTTTATTGTTATCAATCGGTTATTGTTATCAAAATCATGGTGTCCCAAACTGATCACATCAAGCGGAGTACGCTGTATTTTTAAGAAAAAAAATTCAAAAGTTAAAAAGGTTTATATAAGTTGTTTATACACCTAATTTTATATAAATTTCTTATATAAAAAACAGGCATTTTTTCAACCGTTTTCTTGAAAATTATACAATGGTTAATATGTTAAAGCTCTAATTTAAAAGAAATTACTATATACGCTATAAAAATCAGACTCGGGTTACATTGAACAGATACTAATAGTTGCACCCGATACAATGAAATCGATACGGAACATACAGTATGGTATGACACGAACATAATAATAACAATTAATTATGCGAGAGTACAGGTGTGCTTAGCAAATGATTGTGTGATACATATACATAGACAATTAATGATAAGCCAAACTAAAGCATACAGCAAACAGTAAGTATTCAATATCTGCTGCCATGAGACAATGATCTTCAAACTCTGCACCGTCCACTACAAGTCTCACGGTAATCTTGGAACTATAGGATCCTTTTGAGAAACCCTAGACCAGAAATCTTTAACTTGGACTCCACGGAATCATAGGGTTCTCTAACACTTTGACAATTTCGCAAGGACTTATTTATTGCACCAAAATTTTAGTCGAATTATAATTTCTATAAAAGATCGGATTATCAAAGGGTGAATTTATTTACAGACAAAAATATTCGAATATAAGATAGAATGTAGATTAATATTTATCAACTAGTATATAGCCCGTCATATGACGGGATCAGTAAAAGTTTTAATTTACCAGAATTATAAAGAACCCTATGAGGCAGGTAAAAAAAAATGGTTTGTTTTTTTTGGCTGAGAATTACCTTTCAACAAAAATAACCGATTAAAACTATCACATATATATTTAATCTATTATTTAAGTCAAAGAAAGAAAATTATTTATGTAATATCCAAGTTTAGTGATAAAA
The DNA here is from genome assembly GCA_032207245.1 of Pardosa pseudoannulata. Lineage (NCBI taxonomy): Eukaryota > Metazoa > Arthropoda > Arachnida > Araneae > Lycosidae > Pardosa > Pardosa pseudoannulata. The sequence goes on from CM063510.1 coordinate 153,225,110, forward strand.
GTATGGAAATAATGCAGAACACATTTAAATAATTTACAATAAGAAATGATTAAAGGAGATGGTTAAAGGAATGAAGTCATAATGCTAGAAAAAAAATTGTTATTTTTACCTTTTTATGTTATAAATTGATAAATTTAATAGCCTGCTCTTATAATGGGGCTTGATATAATGGCATTAAACTCTCGAAAGCGGGGACGGGGTGGATTTCGAACGTTTTAAAGAGGACAGTATTTTTCGCTGTGATACGAAGCTTATTCATACCAATTTACTTTAGAAGCGGATCTATAGTTTAGGAAAAGATGAACTTGACTCGCTTTGAATTTTGCAAACCCTAACTCATCCAAAATCCAATATGGATGCTCTATCCATTCCAGGTCCAAAATCTTCATAACTTAGAGGACAGACGGGCAGATAACTGATGCTATTATTACATTACGAGATGAAAGTTTAAGGATACACAACATGAAATGTTTATGTGGCCAGGGACATCCGTAAAGCAATACGTGAAATTAATAAAATAAAAATTATAAAAATTTAAAAAAATTTAAAAAATAGTAAAAATTTATTTTAAAAATAATAAAAAAACTTTCGAAATAAGAATTTAAAAGAAAAAGCAGAAAATATTAAATTTATTAGACATTTAAAAAAATGGCTTAGTCAGGGATAGAACTGTCAACCCGAGAAGTACGACGATCAAGTGGGCGGACATTCTACCAAACGTACAACGCCTGCACGTTGTGAGCGAACTAATTAGAGTACATGAAGGTTCAAGTAGAAACAGTCCAGAAATTTAAATATTACTCTTCGCCTTTGCCATCCTATCAAGAATGAATTTCGTATAGAATAAGAGGAAGGATAAGGCTTGAAATAATAGCATTAAACGCTCGAAAAGGGGGGATGGGTGGATTTCGAACTCGCTTTCAATTTTGCTAACCCTAACTCATGAAAAATCCAATATGGATGCCTGTATCCATTCCAGGTACAACCGCTTCAAAAATTCGCGGACAGACAACTTAGGCTATTATTATATAGGGGATACAAATGTTTTTAAAGGAAGTTCCGAAAAACAATGGGTTAAAGCTTTTACACTCCCCCAACAATACTAGAATTATTCAAAAATAAATGGAAATTTAATAAATTATTAAAAAATAAATGGAAATAAATATTTTACGGATTCAATAAGATCTTGAGATTTGTCAAAGTTACATGCTTCCAATATATTAATCAAGAAGCATTACGTCTCATATTAGTCTCCGTTCTTTTTTGTTGACCGATTGGGTTGCCACATAAATCCCGTACTACTAAATAAAACCAAAATATTGCTGCTTTTGTTTATTATTCATAAAATATATTTTATGAAAACCCCAAAAAATTATTCTCATTAGTTCCCTTACCATTGAATATCTTATTAAGACGCTGATAACAAAGATGTAATTATCTTTAAACGATGAACTCAAAAAATATTTTTACACTCATCAAATTAAAAAAAAACCTTATATTAATTTTACTGAGAAGGAATTGGGATTCCATCATTAAATGAATGCAACGACAAGTAAAAATCAAATGACAAAATCAAAAATCACAAAGTTGTTTTAGCACCAAAGAAGAGAATTTCATTTAAAAAAATTCAAATTTAAATTTGCTGATTTTAAACCAAAATATGTGATATCACATTTCTTCTTGCTTCCTTATCCCCCTTGTCCCAAACTGTCACTGTTTCACGAACCACCCATCGCATTGGAGCATTATGTGTGGACGACCTCTGACCAAAAAATTTTATAAATATGTGTTCCTTATGACGTTGTAAAAATATTAAATAACGACCATTGTTTGTTATTTTAAATAATTATTTCTTTCTATATATTTATCTTAACACTTCGCCTGCGGGCAACGTATTTTTACGTTTTTTGCAGTTTGTCACTGGAGCGCGGGTCACGTAAAAATACGTATTTAGTAGATTTGTAGTGGGTAACCGCTAACCACTACAAATCTCCTAAATACGTATAATTATATGTATGTGTCACATGATATGCCTGTTGTTTGCGTTGCTTTGCATTTTTTTCTTTCCACAAGTTACGATTGTCGAGTGACTCGGTCTTTTGTTGCTTTATTTCGTCTTCCATCGAATTCCTAGCTCCAGAACGTACGAGTCGTGTTTTGTCAATTGAAGCTTGGTTTTTTATTGTTGAATACAAAATTGATAAAATGAGCCGTTATCACAAAGATAGTGATGAAGAAATAGGCGCTGACAGATTATCAAATTTTCATTTTAAAAATCGTTTATATTTGTGATTTCGTTAAAATATTGTTTTTTTTTATTAAGTAATCATACAGTATATATTAAAGTGTAAAATAAAAAAAAAGTTTCGTTCGTAAAAACAAAGTAGTTTTCGATTTACTGAGATTTTTCTAAATGATTAAACTTTCGCACAATTCACAAAGAAAAAAAAAAAAAAAAGCCCGCTGCACGCGTAAGTTGGCGATGAAGTATACCCGCATGCCAAGTGTTAAATTTCTCATAATAATAGATTTGTTAAATGTGTTTTCCCAATGCATCTGGTAATAGAGACAGATATCTTTATGCCATACACAATTGCAAAGCTGTTACTCATTTAGAACCACTCGAGGAGTACGTGTAGCTTAATGAATGCTATTTCGGCGAGTAAAATTGCCTTATCCTCGTCATTAGAAAGCTGAAACCAAGCAGATGACTACCAAGCTTGGTCTACCACGTCTATAGGTATCGTTTGGAAATTTGAAGACTATTCCAAATACGAATCTTTTACGTGCTCCAGTTGTCATTAATGAACACGACGCTTCTTTAACCAACCTGAGTATTCAACTCACAACCCTCAGGTACAAGATCAAAGCTTTTACTGACTGAGCTACTGTGTCTCTCATTGCAATGTTGTAAAGCCAATTTAAAGAATATTGTTTTGGATTTTTAACATATTGTATGCGGGACACGTACCAGTACGTTTTCTGACGATTCATACTTGAGCGCAGGTCACGTACTAGAACGGGTTGGTGTAACAACATGGTTTGTTTGTAAGAACAAAAATAACGGTTTATACAGGACAACGAAGCCGAATATTCTTGTCTACTACATAGATGCTGGAAAAATTTAGACGAACAAAACTAGTTTTGACATCAGTCGATGCGGAACCACAGAACGGGAAGGTTGATTAAAAATATCAATTTAGATTTAAAATTAACTTTTTATTTATCCTTGCGAAAATTATATATATATATATATATATATATATATATATATATTTGTTTATATATTTCAATATAAAGTAAGAAAATTTGGGTTTAAAAAAAATAGTTTTCGATCTATTGAGATTTAACTGAATAACTAAATTTTCGCGCAAAACGCCCGCTCCCCGTACAATTCCGCTGCGAAATGTACCCGCACACAATGTGTTAATATTCTCTTTATGTATATTTTTATCTTAAAAAATTCGATAAATTTTAAAATATAATATTGAGAGTACTTTTATATTTAAATATTGGGTAGATCGTAAGCAAATTTAGAGATCAATGAACAAGATAGTATTACCACTTATTTGACCACACTAATACACCACGGAAATATTTGCTTACAGACAAAAAATATTTTGCATGTTCGAATATAATATAGAATATAGATTAATATTTATCAGTACAGGTGCTTTTAAAGGAAGTTCCGAAAAAGAATGGTTTAAGGCATTTACACTCCCACAAGAATACTAGAATTATATATACGAATTTGGAGAGCAGTAGATGGTCAAAGTACTTCTTTGAAGATACTGAAAAACCTTCATGCAATAGAAGTTTTTTCATCTGTATACCAAAAGTAACATTATTCAAAAGAAATTTCAAATAATGAGTAGGTAGAACAAGGACTAAGGAAAAGCTTCTGTTTTCGTTTGTTATAAAAAAATTTTATTATATTGTATACTTTTATATTTTGACAGTAATGGCAGTGTCATTTAAACAAGTTGGGAGCGACTAGTCATTGAAAGGTTTGGAGGATTGTTGTTATAATGAATACGTGTATGTTGCAAAATATAGAGATTTTGTACGAAACTTAACTTTTTTATACCGGAGGTTTTACTGCCGATTGCATATCGATACCTATCTTAAGTTATTATTGACTGCGTAGAATAAAATAAACTGAAGTTTAAACAGCATTGAGTACTACAGCACGTAACGTTGTAGTACTCAAGGTGATCGGCTAGAATTTAAAACAATATACGAAGCCATTTATGAAAAATGAAAAAAAAAGATTTTTTGGGGTATTACATATAAAATAAGTACTGTAAAATGAAATTTTCTTAAGAGATAAAGCAATTGGTCATGATTCCAGTCTATGTACGAGGCAAAAAATAAATTTATGTGAACTGTTAAAAAAAAATCACGAAGTGTCGAAAACTTATAACGATAGAAATTACTTGAAAATTTCGTAAACTGATATAGATTGTATATGATTGCCCTTTACCTACACTCAAAAGTGAAACTCGTTCTAAAAAATGTAAAAGTTCTAAAAGTTATTTTTAGTGGTAACTAAAAAAGGGATGACAAGAATTATTGGATTGACTTCTAATAGTTTGTCACTTTTCATGAATTTGGAATACAGTAAAAGTAAGAATAAAAAGGGAGGTCTGAATATATAATCTAACCAGTAAATCCTAACCGTTAATAATAGTATATTTCAATAGTGCTTTGAAAGTATATATTCCTGAGTAGAAAAATTTAATTCTGTTTGAGCCTTTTACACAAACACAATTGTATTTTACCAATTT
>CM063510.1:153234896-153274896 GCA_032207245.1 Pardosa pseudoannulata
ATATACACTCACTTTTATGAGATTATTTTTCCGATGGAAAAGCATCCTGTGTCGCAACTAGCTTCCGATTAAAATTGAAATTTTAATTTAATATGGCGCATGTAATACCTGTGGGGCTTAATCATAAAATTGAGTTTCGGCTTGAATAATAGGCTATGCATGTTCAAACCCTCACACACAAAAAAAATTGCATTAGATACAAAGGTTTTATAATGGATAACCTTACTGTATGTATAAAGATTAAACTCGCAAAATAGAGAGGATTTCATTACATTTACCCACGGAAATGTAATAAATATATAAATGGTTTCAAAACTTTTTTATGGTGCTTTAATTTGTATTTTGTTGAATGAGGTCGCTCATAAAGTGAAATATTTCACAAAGGTTATTTAAACATGCCTTTTAAAATTATGTCGCAAACTAATAAAAAAATATATCTTATTTACACGTGTACAACATGCCTTTTTTTTAAATTTAGGATGATTTAAATCACTTCAGCAGTTAGAGCAATTTTAAACATACATTTTAAAATTACGTCCTAAACCAACAAAAAAGTATCGTATTTACACGTGTACAGCGTGCATTTTTTAAAAATTACGATAATTTTAATCTCTTTATCAACTAGTACAATTTTAACCCTTAATTTGGCTAAGTCCGCTACACCAGACATGTATATTTATAACTACTGTATAACATAATTATCAGTGTTCGCCACAGCCGACATTAATTATCTCAAAAATGGAAAATGATATATTTTTTTGTTCATTTTACAGACATCCTAATGTCTATACAGACATGGAAAAATAACAGAAATTAAAATTAAAAAATATTTGAAAAAATATATCTTGTCAAATTAAGGGTTAAACATACACTTTAAAATTATATTTTAAATCAATAAATAAAATATCGTATTTACATTTGCATAAGGTGCATTTTCTGAAATGTACGATGATTTCTATCGCTTTGGCAACTAGTGCAAGTTTAAAATGTCCTAAACCCCCCAAAATATCTCATTTATCCTTGTAAAAAGCACATTTTCTTATATTTAAAATGATTTCAATCCTTTCGGTGGCTAGAGCAATATTAAAATTTACGTGCCAAACCAATAATAATATATTGTATTTACATGTGTACAATGAATATTTTCTTAAATTTAGAATGATTTAAATCGCTTCAACAGCTAGAGCAATTTACATATTCACTTTAAAATTACGAGCCAAACCAATAAAAAAGTATCGTTTTTACCATCATACAACGCGTATTTTCTTAAATCTAGGATGATTTCTATTGCTTTGGCACTTAGTGAAATTTTAAATGTCCCAAACCCCCCAAAAGTTTTTGTATTTACCCGTGTACAAAGTGCATTTTCATGAATTTAGAATAATTTCAACCGTTTCAGCAGCTAGTGCAATTTTCAATATACTCTTTAATATTAAGTCCTAAAACATAAAGAAAATATATTTGCATGTGTACAACGTGCATTTTTTTAAATTTAGGATAATTTTAATCATTTTAGCAACTACTGCAATTTTAAACATACACTTTAAAAATTGTTTTCTAATACAATAAATAAAATATCGTATTTACATTTGCACAACGTTTTTCCAAAATATAGGATGATTTCTATCGCTTTGGCAACTAGTGCAATTTTAAAATGTCCTAAACCCCAGAACATACAAAACTCATCGTATTTACACTTGTAAAAAGAACATTTTCTTAAATTTAGGATGATTTCAATCGCTTCGGCAGCTAGAGCAATTTTAAGAATTACGTGCCAAACTAATAATAATATATTTTATTTACACGTGTAGAATTCGAATTTTCTTAAATTATATCATTTCAATCGCTTCAATAGCTAGAGCAATTTTAAATATTCACTTTAAAACTACGGGGCAATAAAAAAGTATCGTATTTACACGTGTACAGCGTGTATTTTTTTTAATTTAGGATGATTTCAATCGATTTATCAATTAGTGCAATTTGAAAACGTCCCAAAATAATATTTTATTTATACATGTACAAAGAGCATTTTCTTGAATTTAGAATGATTTCAATCACTTTAGCAACTAGTGCAATTTTAAACATACAATTTAAAATTATGTCCTAAAACAATAAATAAAATATATTTGCACTTGTAAAACGTGCATTTTTAAAAACTTTTGGGGATAATTTTAATCATTTTAGCAACTAGTGCAATTTTAAGTGCATACACTTTAAAAAATATTTCCAAAAACGATAAATAAAATATTGTATTTACATTTGCACAACGTGTATTTTCTTAAATGTAGGATGATTTCTATCACTTTGGCAACTAGTACAATTTTAAAATGTCTCAAACCCAAAAACATATCGTATTTAGCCATGTAAAATGCACATTTTCTTAAATTTAGAATGATTTCAATCGCTTCGGCAGTTAGAGCAATTTTAAGGATTACGTGCTAATCCAATAATAATATATTGTATTTACACGTGTACAATGCGAATTTTCTTAAATTATGATGATTTATAAATCGCTTCAACAGCTAGAGCAATTTTAAATATTCACTTTAAAATTACGAGCCAAACTAATAAAAAATATATCGTATTTACCCGCGTACAACGAGAATATTCTTAAATTTAGGATGATTTCAATCACTTTAGAAAGCAGTGCAATTTGAAAACGTCCCAGCCAATAAAAGAATATCGTATTTATACGTGAACAAAGCGCATTTTCATGATTTTAGGTTGATTTCAATCGCTTTAGGAACTAGTTCCATTTTAAAATGATCCAAACCAATAACAAACATCTTATTTACATGTGCGCAACGTGCATATTTTAAAACTTAGGATAATTTTAATAGCTTTAGCAACTAGTGCAGTTTTAAACATATACTTTAAAATTAAGTCCTAAAACAATAAATAAAATTCCGTATTTACACTTGCACAACGTGCATTTTCCAAAATGTAGAATGATTTTTATCGCTTTGTCACCTAGTGAAATGTTAAATGTCCCAAACCCCCAAAAATATTATATTTACCCCTGTGAAAAGCACCTTTTCTTAAATTTAAGATAATTTCAATCGCTATGGCAGCTAGAGCAGTTTTAGCATTTACGTGCCAAACCAATAATATATTGCATTAGCACGTGTACAATGCTATTTTCTTAAATTTAGTATGATTTAAATAGCTTCAACAGCTAGAACAATTTTAATTATTCACTTTAAAACTACGAACAAACCAATAAAAAAGTACCGTATTTACACGTGTACAAGGTGTATTTCCTTAAATTTAGGACGATTTTAATCACTTTAGCAACTAGTGCAATTTGAAAACGTCCCAACCAATAAAAGAATATTGTATATATACATCTACAAAACGCATTTACATGAATTTATTATGATTTCAAACGTGTTAGCAACTAGTTCAATTTGTAAATGTCCCAAACCAATATACATGGTATTTACAAACATAGTATTTACATGTGTGCAAACTGCATTTTTAAAACTTTGGATAATTTCACTTGCTTTTGCAACTAGTGCAATTTTAAACAAGCATTGTCAAATTACGTCCTAAAACAATAAATAAAATTTCGTATTTGCACGCGTACAACGTGCATTTTTTAAAATTTAGGATAATTTTATACGTTTTAGCAACTAGTGTAATTTTAAACATACACTTTAAAAATTACTTCATAAAACAATAAATAAAATATCGTATTTACACGTTTACAACATGCATTTTCCTAAATTTAGGGCGATTTTAATCGTTTCAGCAGTTGGTGTAGTTTTTAATGCGTTTTTTATTAATGTTCATGTATTTTTGTATATTTGGAAAGAAATAGAAAACGATTTTTCGAAGTTTAATCTTCTTGTGGCGCCTTAAAATGTCACTGTAAATAATTAATAGAAAAATGATAAACATCTACAATAGAGTGCCGTATGTTTGCAAAAGAATACCTTGAAGATGGTGTAATGACTTGAAAAAAGAAAGAGTACTTGATCGAATTAAAAATTTCTAAGGATGCACTTAAAATACCCTTGTCGAGTTAGATATATGTCATGCTGTAAGAGAGAAACGAAGAGGTTTATTTTACACTTTTATAAGGTTCAAGTAAAGCGATATTTCCTTTCAAATCATTCACGATTTTTAGAAATTATTTATTATGATTCAGTAACATGTTACTTATAACCTAACATTTCTGTCCATTGGGAATGTAAATCTAAAGCATAATTGAAGACAACAACAGATCTGTTTTTATGTTTCCAAAATATGGCAAAATATTTGATATTTTAACTCAATAAATTAAAATACATAATTCAGACAAAACATGATTTTTATATTACCCATAGTCTTAGAATGTATATATTTTTTGCCCCAAATTACAATACATGAGTATCATATTTATTTGTTTATAAAATCTGTTTTTTACTAAAATAAAAGGCAAATAATTATATTTAATTACGTACATGAGTATAATATTGCTCGTGTATAACGCACACCCTGTTTTTTACACGAATAAAAGGAAAAAAATTATGTTTTATTATATACATAAGCATACTATTTACTCGTGTATAACACACAACCTGGTTTTACATAAATAAAAGGTAAATAATTATGTTTTATTATATGAGTATAATATTTACTCGTGTATAACTCACACCCTGTTTTTTACACAAATAAAAGGCAAAAAATTAAGTTTTATTATGTACATGAGTATAATATTTATACGTTTACAATGAACACCCTGTTTTTAACATAAATAAAAGGCAAATAATTATGTTTCATTATGTACATGAGTATAATATTTATTCGTTTATAACGCACACCCTATTTTTTACATAAATAAAAGGCAAATAATTATGTTTTATTATATAAATAAATATAATATTTACTCGTGTATAATGCACACCCTGTTTTTTTACATAAATATAAGGAAAATAATTATTTTTATTATGTACATGAGTATAATATTTACTAGTAAATATCGCACACCCTGTTTTCTACATAAATAAAAGGCAAATAGTTATGTTTTATTATATAAACGAATATAATATTTACTCGTGTATAATGCACACCCTGTTTTTACATAAATATAAGGTAAATAGTTATGTTTTATTATATACATGAGTATAATATTTATTCGTATATAACTAACACCCTGTCTTTCACATGAAAAAAAGCAAACAATTATGTTGTACCAAATACACGAACTTGTATATAACACACACCCCGTTTTGTGCATGGTTTGGTTTGGTTTGGTTTTGGAGTGCTACGGTCTACTTTTTGCAACACTAGGGCGAATGAGACCGGGACCTACTGCTTAAAGCCGATTCCGAACGGCTACGAACATCCATGCCATAGTAGGATTCGAACCCACGAACTCCGGTTCCGAAGGCCAGCACACTAACCATTCGGCCATCGTTCGGCCCGTTTTGTGCATGAAATAATGGCAAAAAATATGCTGTATCGTGTGCATGAATAACATATTTCCTTTTTTCTATATAAATCCCACACTGTTTTTTACATAAAAAATCAATTATGTTGTATGTACTGTCATATAATTTATTTGTATATCTTGTATATACACTCCTTATTTGGCAGTTGTACATGAGTACCATATTTACTTCTGTATATCTCTCCCCCATTTTTTATATGAAAGAAAAAGTAAACAATTTTGTTGCATTATATATACGAGTACTATATTTACTCGTGTATAACACAATATGTTTACTTAAACAACGGCCAAACAACCATATCTTATATATAACGTACATCTAAATTTGGCACACAAGTTGCTTTCCAAATTGTAAGCAAACTGCTTATGTAGATCCAATGAATCAAGCTTCAATACGATTTTATATTGTATTCAGAAGAGTACATTTTAACGCAGTTTTTCACAGTTGTTATTAGTTATTTTAAGTCATGGGAGGCGCTTAATTTTGGCTTCAGTGTTACAAGAAAGTTTTTAAAATTGCTGATTTCGAAAACAAATACTTCATGCTGTTTTGGTTTCTATTTATCCCCCCTCCCCACAGAAAAAAAGTGTATTTACCACTGTTCCCTTTTCGGGGATGTATTAGAATAAATTTTAAGTTTCTGTCTTATGTGACTACCCTAAATGTTGATACACTCCACGACAATAACAACGACTATAATTTTATAAGGGCTTTAGATTGAAGAAACTTTAATCATGCCCACTACCATAATTATTGTTAAGTAATTATGCATATAATGTTATATATTGTTAAATAATTATTTTACGGTAGTGGAGGGATGTAAAGAAGAAAAATTTAAAAATGGGTTTGATAAAAGTATTATTAATACGTATTTCAATTAATACAGCTAGTATATTTTTAATTTTAAAATTGCTAAATTCTTATTATTACAACTGAAAACAGAATATGTTAAATTTATTATACGAACATAAGAACAAACCGAACTTAAAATAAAAAAGTTTCCCATATCGGAGTAGTGTTACTTTCCGATCCCATAAACGAGTCTTTTATCACCACAGAGTGTATAAAACATTTTAGTAGACACAGAGGTGCTATTATAAGATTTGTTTCAGCCTCGTAATACATTTCATTGCCATAATTACACATGTAGCACAGCATGACGATTTTGCACATGAAGCGACGAAGTTTAAGCTTGAACAATATGATACCGAAAATTTTAGTGTACAATTATTATTTTCCATACTATAAAATCCATTTTCCATTTATATAAAAATTATTTATTTCCTGATTATACGTTTATTATCCCCTTTACCTCCAGTATAAGGTTTGAGTATACATAGTTGTGAAACCACAATATCTATTGGAAATATTTGTCTGGCTATTTTAATAAAAAAATATATTATTAAGAATGCAAGTGCTATATTTTTCAATATTTCCCGGTTTATTCTTGAACTCCACTAACGTTAAATTTCCCAGTTTTTCTTCGTTTTATATTGTAATTTCATTCAATTACCATAATACTTTCTGTAAAACCAAACTAAAAATACGATCGCAAGATGTAAAAGAATTTCTAGAATAAAGGTACTGGAATAAATCTGTTGGTTTGCCACAATTTTCATTACAGTAAAAATTTAAATTGGATTTTTTCTTTAATTTAATTTAACACAACCGAAAGTTGAAATACTCTACCATTAATGTATGAAATTTATATTTCCTCGCTAGAAAAAATGCTTCAAAAATTATTTCATTCAAATATTTTATTTTTTTATTCAAAGTACTTGCCACATCTAAAAAACTGGAAAAGTAATCAAATCCATCGTTGAATTGTTCACAATTTATATAATTCAGATGTTGCTTTAGAGTGGTTGTCAAAATTATTGAATGGGATAGACAAACAAACATTTCATATGTAATATAACATCATATTTTTCACATTAATGGGAAATTCCATCCCATTAATTCCTTTAAATAGGAAGTTCCAAAAAACTCCTATGGGACTACTAGTTCAAAAATTGAACACTAGGCATAAACAGGTTAAACCTTGGAAAAGTAATCAAATCCATAGTGTTCATAATTTATATAGTTCAGATGCTGTCTCAGAGCGGTTGTCAGTATTATTAAATGGAGTAGACGAACAAACATTTCACATGTAATGTAACATCACATTTTTCACATTAATGGGAAATTCCATTACATTAATTCCTTTAAACAGCAAGTTCTAAAATTCTCCTATGGTAATACTAGTCCAAAAATTGAACACTATGCAAAACCTTACAGTTTAAACATTTCAAAAAGTATTATAAAAAGTTTTATCAGCAGAGAAATTACTGTTTGCTAAGTTTCAAATTAACTAATATATTTTTCACGTGATACAATGCAATTAAAAGTGATGCATTGCCATTTGTCGTCAACCCGAAAAGTTATTGTCCGTTATAATGTCTTCTCACATAATAAAATGAGCTAGAGATTTCACTATAAAATGATTTTCTAGTATAGAGAAAGTGCATGTTTGTAAACAAATACTAGGGTTGACTACAACTCAACTTTTCGTTGGTAAAACATTGCTTGTGTCCATTGTATCTTAAGAGCTTCAATATGGATCACGTATACAATGGAACTAAATTTTATTTAAGGGAAGTCGAAGGAAGCATCAGAAATTGGCCAAGTGATTGAAAACAGATTTTTTTATCACTTACAAAATTATATATTTAAAAAAATTAAACACTTTACACAGTACTATTAAGTATCATAATCAACGTATAACTACTTTGATTATGTTAAGAGGCAAAATAAACTATTACATAAATAAGAATCTAATAAAAATGGGCAAAACCTGATCATTTTAAGGACAAAAAATAATTACATTTATAGGTACAGTATTTCTCACAAAAAAAAAATAGAAAATGCATTAGAAATATGAAAAAAAACTTAGTAATAAAACAAATTCTTAGAGCATAATAAATTTATATAATCTATTACATTACAGTAAGGTTAAGCTGAACGATGGCCAATTGGTTAGGGTGCTGGTCTTCGGTACCGGAGTTCGTGGGTTCGAATCCCACTGTGGCATGGATGTTCGTAGCCGTTCGGAATCGGCTTTAATCTGTAGGTCCCGGTCTCATTAGCCCTCGTGTTGAAAAAAGTAGACCGTAGCACTCCAAACCAAACCAACAGTAAGGTTAATGTTTTACTGCCATTCTGAAAATGTTTGCCACAAATTCTCGAAGAAGAACTTGGATTCTAGTCTTGCATTTTCGAAGGTTTTATCCAAAGCATTCGCAATGTAGAATCTTTAGGAAAATAAAATCCAATATTTTTCCCTTTTTTAAACGCTTAATACAGCTATACACACAACAGCTTATTACCATTTTCAGATAATTGACAAAATTAAAACACCAATCCGTAAGATTAATCCGTAGGAATCCGTAGCACAATCCATAGGAAATTCAAACGTTTTGCCAACCAGGAATTTGAGTTGCAATTTTTGCTGCACATGACGTCATGTGCATATTCTCTATAGTATCAGTATAAACATTCTCTGTTTATAACGGAATTGAATTTATAATAGTTTTCAGGATTTATAAAGCTCCTATTTATAAAAATTCCAGAGAAAGGGAGAACACGATATACTGGTGTTGATTCTTGACTCTTTATTCTAAGGAGAAATTTTAAATATTTCCAAGTTTTCTGCAGTACTCGACAAACCAAGTATAGCTTCACTTTGTCTTTTCTACATCAAAATTGTCTTTTAAAACAGTTCTCTTATTGATCATTAAATTTTTAAAATTTTAAATACCTACTATGGTAAATGTTTGCATATTGTCTGGTAATTTTTATTCTCTGGGATAAGTTATTTATTTGTGAAAAGACTGCATTTAAATCTACGTAATGAGGATAAAGAAACACTAGCTGCATTTCTGAGTAGGGAGACTTGAAGTTCTTTTTTCGTCTCTTAAGCTTTAAAAGATGAGAAGCTCTCGTAAGTCCTTTACGTGCTTTCTATAGAAATGTGCAGTTTGTTCATGAGTAATTCGGTTTCTAGTGGATTTGAAGAAAAGCAAAATAAACATGGTGTATAATTAAGAGATTCTGCTGTTACAACTTGAATCATATTTGCACAAAGATTTAAACTAATCCTTTTTTTCACTGAAATTCATTTTGTGATTTGGAGATGTATATTTTACAGTAATAAATGTCTGGAATTTATGCAAAAGCATTGAATAACTGAATATATAATGAATTTACACTTTCGCAGCATTGATCAAAAGTAGGAAGCATGCACAAATAGGTTGGATAGTTCCAGAAATATTATTTAGATCGGCAGTAATATCTTTGCAATGAATGATCTTTGTTAATACATTTAACATAAAAAAAAACCAAGCAGTGGAATCTCATAGTTTTCCTTAAATGTTTGCTAAAGAAAAAGTTGTGTTAAACTGTAAATTAGCTCAGATTCTTAAAAGTTGTATCTCTGGATATTATATGATTTTTTAACTTTGTGCTAATGTAAATGCGAAATTATTGGTAAGTATTAGCTCATACATACTTTAAAATCCTAGACGTATTCATACAATTAAATTGTACATTAAGAACTACTATAAAGTTAAATTTGTTCTATAAAATCTACTTCAGAAATATGAAACAGGAAAGTTACTAAATGAACAGAAAAATAAATGAAAATTATTCGGGGAATATTCAAAATTGAATAAGAAATTAGGAAAAAAAAACATTTTTTCTTAACGGTAGCAGCGATGAAACATCTCAACAAAGATTCGAAATGAAAGAACAAGGGTTTCAAGGTGGATTTTAATAGGTTAGAACCCTTAATGTATCATTCCCATTTCTATTTTAAAGAGCCATTACAAACCCTGCATTACATATTTGATAGATATATGAACTACAGTGATAGAACCTTAGCTAGCTTTAGTAGGGTATATTTGCATACACACATTCACACACATGTATAATATATAAATATGTATACCTAAAGTGATATTTTAAAAGTAATTAGCCATTTCAAACTTTGTATTACATATTCAATTGATATATAAATATTTATGAAGACTTCAATTATTGTAAGTAATATATATATATATATATATATATATATATATATATATATATATATATATATATATATATATATATATATATATATTAAATGTGTTTGTTGATGCATATGTATATAAAAATGTATATATACATATATATCTACAAACACATTTAATGAAAAAAAGCAGGTAAATTGATCTGATGCACGTACAACTGCGAAACCAAAGAGGCAAAATATATATAACATTTTGCATATCGAATTAGCTTAACAAGCGAAACAAAACTGGACTCTTAAACTTGGTAATATAATGTACTATTAACACATAACATAAAACTACAACCTTAAAAATCCAAATAATCCGATCTTTATAAAATTCTAAGACACTTCAAAACAGAAGACTGTACGAAAAAGCCATACGTCATTCAAAACATTTTTGATACTAAACAACACAAAAAAGGTCAGAGAGAGGCAAATAACTAAAAATAGTAAAAAAAAACAGTAGTTTTGAAAAGGAAGACAACATGTAGGAGTAAAATCGGCTTTGAAACTCAAAGGTTTGACACAGGAATAGGTAGAAAGATTGCTGAAAGGATCGCTTTTTCTCTCAGGGGATTCAAAGTTAAAATTAAACTGTGTATACTGTATCAGAAATTAATATATATATATATATATATATATATATATATATATATATATATATATATATATATATATATATATATATATATATATATATATATATATATATGTATGTATATATATATATATAGAGAGAGAGAGAGAGAGACATACACACATATACACACACACACATATATATATATGTACACACATAGATATATATACACATACATATACATACACACATACACACATATATACATATATATGTACACACATATATACATATATATGTACACACACATATATATACATACATATGTACACACACACATATATATACATACATATGTACACACGCACATACACATATATACATAGATATGTACACACAAATATATATGTATACATACATATGTACACACACACACTTATATATATATATACATATATACACACACATACATATATATATATATACATATATACACACACATATATACATATATATGTACACACATAAATATATATACATATGTACACACACATATATATACATATATATGTACACACACAAATATTTATACATATATGTGTGCACGCACGCACGCGCACACACACGCACACACACGCACACGCACACACACACACACATAAATACATAATCTTAAAGACAAATGAAATATGCATCCGTAGAAGACATTCTTAACCCACTTTCACCTGTAAAACGTTTTGACTTATTAAAATTGAATTACTAAATATTAAATTGTCAAATAACTGGTTCAGGACAGAAGACTTTCAAAACTAATCTATATTTCTTAATATAGCGATGACATTTTGAGGGAAAAAGATTTTTATTCTAAATAATTTCCTTAAAGATAAATTTAATTTAAAATTATTTTTTGTATCCAGTCATTTATTAATATATATAAAAACGTAAATGCATTTGTATGTACAACCAATTCTTTTTGGCCAAGAACGTGTATGTACACACTCAAACACACAAAAATGCGGTTCATACATTTAATTAATATTTAGAAACATCAATGCATTTGTGTATAGAATCAATTCTTTTTGACCAAGAACGTGTATGTACATACTCAAACACACAAAAGTGGGGTTTATATATTTAAATAATATATATAAACATAAATTCATTTGTGTGTAGAATTAATTCCTTTTGGCCAAGAACTTGTATGTACATACTCAAACACACAAAAGTGGTGTTAATATATTTTATTATTATATATAAACAAAAATGCATTTGTGTGTAGAATCAATTGTTTTTGGCCAAGAACGCATATGTACACACTCAAACACACCAAAGTGGGGTTTATACATTTTATTATTATATATAAACAAAAATGTATTTGTGTGTAGAATCAATTCTTTTTGGCCAAGAACGCATATGTACACACTAAAACTCACCAAAGTGGGGTTTATACATTTAATTAATATATAGAAACATAAATGCATTTGTGTGTAGAATCAATTTTTTCGGCCATGAACGCATATTTACACACTCAAACTCACCAAAGTGGGGTTTATACATTTAATTAATATATAGAAACATAAATGCATTTGTGTGTAGAATCAATTTTTTCGGCCATGAACGCATATGTACACACTCAAACACACCAAAGTGGGGTTTATACATTTAATTAATATATAGAAACATAAATGCATTTGTGTGTAGAATCAATTCATTTTGGCGAAGAATGCATATGTACATACTCAAACACACAAAAGTGGGGTTTATACATTTAATTAATATATATATATATATTTCCGTCTGTGAAAGAAGAGAAAGCTTTTGACTTATTTGAAATCTTATTTTATATTTAACTTGACATTTTAAAGTTAAAAAAGATTAAAGAAATCTTATTTCCAGAAACATTTCTTGATGTAAGTTGGATTAAACTACTTAGTAACAGTTATCTTTAAATCTCGCGTTACTTTCAGGATTTTTTCCAGTAAAATTGTCACCTGTTTCTTTTGACTCGGGTATTTTTGAGTTTACTTTTAAAATGCGTCACTCAGATTTCTTTTGTCTTTATCTCCTGTAAGACAAAAACCGACTTAGAAATGATTTTTGCGGATAATTGAAAAACTTCTTGTTTCGTTAGCTGAAAAAAACTGAGTCTCAGCTTTTCACGTGCTTTTGATTTTTAATGATTGCTTAAATCTTTCTTTGGGGTTTTTACAATTAGGTCATTAAAAATTTATTTCCAGAGTATATTACCTAGCATTTCTAATTAGCAAATGAACTTTACTTCTTCTTTTACCCGAAAATTTAGTATTTTATTTCTCTCTCTTTTTTTAGAGGGTGAAAAGGAGGAGAGAGAGAGAAGAAATTTCTTTTGTTAGCTTGTTCCAAAAAATAGTTCTTTCCAATGCAGAAGGCAATACAGGTAGATATCTTTATCCTAAACATGACTACGAATGACACAGGTCTGAGGTTTTATCCTCGACTAGGTAAGGTTGAATCAGCCTTTCAATTCTTATAGTAGGTGGGTCGATTTGGTTTGGTTTGGTTTTGGAGCGCTACGGTCTACTGTTTTGCACACGAGGGCTAATGAGACCGGTACCTACTGCTTAGATCCGATTCCGAACGGCTACGAACATCCATGCCATAGTGGGATTCGAACCCACGAACTCCGGTACCGACGATCAGCGCCCTAACCAATCGGCCACAGTTCGGCAGTACGTGGGTCGAAAGACGACCGATTGGTTAGGGTGCTGGCCTTCGGTACCAGAGTTCGTGGGTTCAAATCCGTTTGTGGCATGGATGTTCGTAGCCTTTCAGAATCGGCTTTAAAGTGTAGGTCCCGACCTCATTAGCTCTCGTTTGCGAAAAAGTAGACCGTAGCACTCCAAACAAAGCAAAACAAAAACTATTGTAGGTGGGAGAATTAAGGACCATGCATGCTTGGGACCTAAACACTGGGGGTTCAGCAAACGTTTGGTCACATAACCGGGACATATGTTTTACACCTCAGTGCCCTTAGTCTTTAAAGCGTAGATTTATACCGTAGGCCATAGCCCCCAAGTTGGGCTGTAACACCGAGGAGTTTAGTTTACACATAGCTGCGAAGATGCTACTCACATACTACCACCAGTAGAACTTAAGAAAGGCTACTGACAAAAGTAACATTAATCCACGTTGGAAGTTTCGTAATGTAGAAGCAGGGATCAGGCATATGACTCACCGGAGATATCATTTGAACTTAACACATTGTATGCGGGACACGTACTAGTATGTTTTCTGACGATTGATGCTTGAGAGTGTGCCACGTACTAGTACAGTTTAGTGTAACAACATGGTTTGTTTGTGGGTACAAAAATACCGGTATATACAGGAAAACGAAGCCGAATGTTCTTGTCTACTACATAGATTCTAGAAAAATGTAGACAAATAAAAACTAGTTTTTACATTATTACTTTTACGATTGCTCTTTTCATTATTTTATAATGTAAAAGTGTTTATACATAACATGATTTGAAATTATTAAAACTATATACTACTATTTATATTTGATTTTTCATATTTACGATACTATTATAAATTTATCTACTAAAAAATATATTTTTTGTTTACAAATGTCCTATGGTTGTTATTTATATATTTCTATGTATATATTTGTTTGTATATTTCAATATAAAATACGAAAAGTTGGTTAAAATTAAATCATTTTCGATCGGTTGAGATTTAACTCAATAACTAAATTTACGCGCAAAAGGCCCGCTCCTGGTACAATTCTGCTCTGAAATGTACCGTCACACATTGTGTTAATATACCCTTAACCTTCTGTAAATCGTCCAACCGCCTAAATTAACACGTTGTATCGTTGTCTAGCACAAGCCCTCTGATCAACCTACCGGTTCTGAAATCCGGAACTGAGCTACCACTGTCCAAAAATAATTGCAAAATGGTTAGAGTTAAAGAAACTTTTAGTAACTGAAAAAGTTTGGACTGTATACATGTCAGGTCTAAAAAGGGATAATTGGAAATTACGTGAGTTATAAACGATTTTAAAAAGGGAAATCTTTTATAATAATAAAATAAATGAAAAAGACCCACGCTTGGGTAACCTTTTGGAGTAATCTAGTCAAGCGAAAAAATATTTCAAGAATGTGATGATTAAGCGAACCGATATTAGTTAGTTAGCACGTGGACATGGAGCTGTCAACAACTTGCCACGCTTATCTCCGCCACGAGCAAATGAAAATGGCACAAGCTTTGCTTTTAATTGAAACGATGATTTAATAAACATATTATTATCAAGAAAGACTGTTTTCCATTCGCCTTAACACTGACCATGTCATATATATACATATAACTCTATAAAAATCATTTAATATTTTAAAAATTAAAAAATATTAAGATAACCCATCGTATTTAAATCGTAAAATAAAGGTATTAAAAAACTACATGTATATAGGAGTACCTTTTACAAGAATATCTCATGAATGATTTCATGGAATTTTATGGAATAGTTGCCATGACTTATGCCTTAAACCTCGTATACTAAATATACAACAGCTTTATCCACTCTAGAAAATTTTTCAGAAGCGAAAGTTTCCATTCAAAACAGCTAAGGTGAATATTGCATGAAATATATTCTCATTAGATTAAAAGAGGTATTAAAAAACTAAATATAGAGGAGTACTTTTCACAAGAATATTTTATGGGAGATTCCCTGTAAACCACCAAAATAAGCTCGAAACTACAAAAAAGGAATCTTTCCTACCTTTTCTAATACATTTTTATGTAAACAAAATAACATCAACCACTTTTACAAACAAACAAAAAAATATCCAAAAGAATCAAAACGGCTTCTGACATTTTCAGGAAGGTTTTTTTTTTAAAACAGGTGAGGGGGGAGTTTTCGTCAAACCTTCAGAATGTTCTGTATTTAGAAAGTAATATTAAAAAACTTTCTTATCATTTTTCCTTGATCTCAGCTCTTTAAAACAGTTTATCGATATAATATTCTCACGAAAGAAAATGTATTCCTAAAATTTATTTTTCTTAATAATAATTTAAAGTTGTATTTTAAATAAATCTTTTGGCTATTTAGTGTATTTCCAACATTTTTCCAAGTTTCTCAAGGGTAACTAATTCACTTGTAAAATATAAATTGTTTGTTAGTATTATTTACATGGGGCCTAATAGATCTATAATAAAATTTTGTAGGATGATTTACCAAAAATAACCGTATGCGACATTATTAGTTTTTAAAATAATCTGTTTTTTAAGCTTTATTTCTAATTAGAAACTAGAACTACCGATGTCAAACATATACCTAGATTTACCTCATCTGTCAAATTAACAGTTTTATGATTATGGTTGTCCTTGTAACTTTTGATTTAGTTAATGTAATAAAAAGAATATAATTTAACAAAAACAGTATTTAATATAATTTATCAATTATTAATAAAAAAAATAAAAACCATATCTATTGCCAAAAATTCTTTTAAAAAATAATGTTCATAATTTTTTCTGAGATTAGGCTTTTCACATATTGCAATTTTCTCCATTAAGTACAACTGATAATGATTGCGTCCTGATTATATGTAACAGTTAGACCGTTCAGTTCTAAACTAAATAGTAATTGGAACAAAATAAATCCCGTCGATAGTGGCTGTAGAATACTTTGGATCATTCAACTTTGAAATTGTAAAAGTCGGAGTTTGATATAAATATTTATGTGTCATACTGGTTATGGAAATTAAAATGAGTGAGTGGAAATCGAATAGGAATATCTAGTTATTCTTATATCTCATTAAAAGTCATGTCATAAAATTCTAGAACAATAGCTAAATTATATCAAATTTTTAAGCATGAAATTTGAAAACCGTCAATATGACGGTCTTGGTAGTTCTAGTGTTAAAAATAGTAAAATTTAGAATCATTCGTATCAATTAAGATATAAATAGTAAACGATTATACAAAAATTCGTTTGATTCAAATCATCAGTGTTAAAGTATTTTCACATTTACTTTGTAGTGGAAAAATGTTGGAAATAAGAGAATCCTTAGGTAATATTTGTACAAAGTTGAATACATTAGTTGCTGTAAGACGTAAATCATAATAAATTATACAAAAATTTGTTTTATTCTAATTATTAGTGTAAAAATTTTGAAGAGTTATATTCCACATTCGACTAAACCATTTCTTATGTCTCATCATTGAGCTAGAAATGAGATAATACTTATGTATTTTTTCTACAATTCCAAAGACATTAGTAGCAGTAAGATGTAAACCGTAAACGATTATACAAAAATTCGTTCGATTCAAATTATTAATGTAAAACTAATTTGAAAATTACTTTCCAGTTTCAACGGAAACATTATTTTTGTCTCATTTTGTCATAGATTTGCAGTGAAAAGGAGTTAGAAATAAGATAATACTTATGTAATATTTGTATAATGTCGAATACATTAGTAGCTATAAGAAGTAAATTATAATAAATTATACAAAAATTCATTTTATTTAAATTATCAGTGTGAAAGTTTTTTAGCAGTTACATTCTACTTTCAACTGAAACATTCCTTGTCTCATTTTATCTTTTATTGGCACTGAAAATTAGTTACAAATGGGAATATTGATATAAAATTTGTGTAATGTAGAATATATCTGTGTCGATAGACAAATTTTTAATCTAGTATAGCTGTAGTATCTTTATAGTTAAATGTTACTGTATTTTGCTTAGGAGATATGCGAAAATGTTGAAGTTGTCAATAACGATATGTCCATATAAAAAAGGGCTGCGCAAATGCTGAATCTGAAGAAAATGTTAAGCAGTTATACGACTGTTATATCGACAAAATAGTGGATTTTAGACAAAACATGTGAAAAGAAATTTAGTTCTGAAGTAGGCCAAAAAAAAATCCCAATATTGAGAGGATTTATGAATAAAAACGTGTCAGCTGTTTACTGTAAACATATTGAAACTTCCAAAACTTTAACTTGATTTTTCTCAAATTGTGTTTTTTTTTTCAAGTAAAGCGCTTATAATCTCAAAAGTTTTTTAACACATTGTGTGTGGGTACATTTCGCAGCGGAATTGTACCGGGAGCGGGCGTTTTGCGCGTCAATTTAGTTATTCAGTTAAATCTCAATAGATCGAAAATTATTTCATTTTTCAACTTTTCGTATTTTATATTGAAATAAACAAATATATAAATAGACAAACAAATATATATAAATACAAATATATATATATAATATATAAATTTACATATATATATAATTTTCGCAAAGATAAATAAAAAGTTAATTTTAAATATAAATTGATTTTTTTAATCAAACTTCCTGTTCTATGATTCCGCATTGACTGGTGTAAAAACTAGTTTTTATTTGTCTCAATTTTTCCAGAATCTATGTAGTAGACAAGAACATTCGGCTTCGTTTCCCTGTATATACCGTTATTTTTGTACCCACAAACAAACCATGTTATTTCACTAACCCGCACTAGTACGTTACCCTCGCTCAAGTATCAGTCGTCAGAAAACGTACTAGTACGTGTCCGGAATACATTGTTTTAAAGTCTCAAATTTTTTTTCATGAAATTTTTGCAAGTTGTATACAATATAATTTTCCTTCGGTAGAACCTATAGTTTCTTGTATATTTACCACATATTTTTAATTTTTTTAAAGTAATTTGTAAGAATATATGTATCTTAAATATATAAAACTTTAGGTTCTAAGTTGTTTTGAGATATTGTAGCATGTTTTAAAACAATAAAATTGTCTTAAACTTAATTATATTTTTAGTAATCATGCGCGTTAGCCTTGATATCATTTTTGTTAACAAAGTGTTTCCTAATTAAAACTTCTAACAAAAATATTTTTATGTTTCAAACATGAATGATATATGTGCATAAATATAATAATTTGTTCTAACTGTGTTAAAAAATTATTTTTGTAAAACTGGTTTTCAAGATATAAGACGAAAATGATAATTTATTTTTACATTTTTTCAACTTCTAAAAAATTGTATAACGCCTATGCCAATATATTTCTAGATCACTACAGTATTGTTATAAAAATATTTTACTATATGTCTTATAAGAATAGCTTACAATACACCTAGTGGTCGAGTTTTTTATCTTGGAATTTGGCGGTTTTATGAACTTGCCAAATAGTTATATTTGGTCATTTCTGAATAAATTATGATAATATAATTTTTAGAAATAACTTAATCTGTAAATTTTGCAAACAAAAGTGTTTATCTGTGCTTAAAATTGTTTAAAATGTTATATTTCTTTACATTTTCATCTGAAAACTTTTTTAGAAAACTTTGCTTTGTTTCATTTTTTTAACTAGCATAAATTGCGACATTTGTTTTCATCTGTAAAAAAATGTATAAAATGTTAGATTTCTTTCACTTTGAGTTTTGCGAGAAATACGTCATTTTTGCTATTTTATTATTTGGCGATCACCCAAAAGCGCCAAATTATGGTGCACGTCATAGTTGCATCTATTCCACGAATAGTAGTCCCAAAATGTTGAAAAGGAAATTAAACATGGGTTATCAAATATTAAACATTCACAATAAACAAAAGCGTATAAGCCTTTGATGTAAAGATAAAGCCAACATAAACTTTAGACTAAGAAGAATGAACGCTTAAGATTCTTTATCTCTACAACAGTATATATTTTAAGTCTTTTAACGGCCATAAAATTCTTTATACCCAAAGAGAATAGCAAGCTTAGAAAAATAGTAAAATATGAATTCGAAAAGTCGGATCAAATCTCTGAAAATGGCTCGCGTGTCAGTGTTGACTTGAAATTTTTATGGGGCAATGAAATACCTCTAGATATCTCTGTACACTTCATAAAAGTTATAGATTTTATTTTCAAAAATATTTTCTTGGCGATTTTGAGCTATCGCGGAGAATGTCAATAATTCTTTGAAAGGTACCGTACTCATTTCCGAAATTTGACCGTTGGAAGTATGAAGAAAAATAAATAGATATAAACTTATCTTCTGTTGTTTTCCTCGCCAAATTCATCACTTTAAAGACTGATGGATGTTTTATTTCAGTTTAGTAAAACCATGGGTTATATAACACCATTTAATGGTATAAAAATAAAAGGAACAGCGTTGTATTTATTTTACAATTGCTTTGAGGATCAGTGAACTCAAACATTGATTTTATAACTTACTAGCTGCTTCGCACCCAGCAGTCGGTCTGGGCCATCATATATTTATATACTTACACTGGAATTTAAATAGCGTAGATACGTTTTTGTGTTTTCCGAATACCAAATATCTGGGGATAATAATGCCAACCATGAATAACACTGCCATATTTAGATGCCAACTCAACAATGGAAAGCTCGTGTCGCAAAATTAAACTGGCATTTTGTTCGGTTTTTCGTCAATATCTTTCGAACTAATTGAAATATTGGAACGCGAATGGGCGAAATGACATCCCTGGATCGTTTCACGTCTTTTGGTAAATTTGGCACCCGTCTGCGTCCAGCCGTTCGCAAGGAGATAGACGCACATACAACCATACATACATAGATAGTCACAGTCATATATTAATTTCCGAATTCAAGATGCATTAATATGGAATATGTTCGTTTGGCGGTATCAAGGATTTCTGTCTAAAGTTAGTTACTCTATGACTTATCAACTAGATTTGTATAAAAAAAAACATAAAAATGAAAACTGTTCTTAATATCAATAAATAAAAATAACAAAATATATGTTTACATACTAACGATTAAATCAGCATTGAATTTGTGTCTTATATTAAATTTGCTCAAACTTTTTTTTTATGGCAAAATATAAGTTTAACCCTAAATTACATAACTGTATTACTACTGTACGTTGATTAGAAACGTTAATATACCTTTCCATATTATGTGGTAGAATAGGAAGCAGATGTTTTGACATCAACAGTGCTAATTTTGTTGGTAGTAATAAATATTTTCCAAAATTAAGGAAATTTATGATAAACCACATAGTTTTGTATGAAACAGAAAAGCACATTCATATGAATATGAAGATAACTATATAAAATGATAGGTTTCTATTTACCCATGAGAGTCACTGAAATTTGTACTTTTTGTTGTTAAAATATTGTTGATAAAAATTTCATTGTAACGTAAAAATTAACTAAGAAGTAAAATTAGTTCTCATAAAAAAATGCTATAGATTGCGTCCCATAGAAATGAAAGTCAATCACTTTATACCTCAATTTCCAGGTCCAATCGAACGGATACTACGCTGACGATGTTTAAATAATATAAAATAAGAAATGAATAAATCAGATATTTAAAGTAAAGATGTCATAATGATAGAAAAATATCGATGTTTAAATAATATAAAATAAGAAATGCATAAATCAGATATTTAAAGTAATGACGTCATAATGATAGAAAAATATCATTTTCACCTATTTATTATGTGATAAATTGAAAATTTTAATCTCCTGCTTTTAACCGAGGAAAACTGCGTTTAAAACAATTACTTGGGATGACGTCACATTGCTAGAAATATTGCTTCTTTCACTTAGTTATGATGCGATAAATTAAAAAATTAATCGTTTGCGTTTAACCGGGGAAAATAATGTTTGGAATAATGACATGAAATGCTCGAAAAATCGGGAAGGAATGAATTTCGAACGCTACAAATTTACAAAAACCTTCCCAGGGATGTGCCTAATAATTTCCCAAATTTTCACGGTGATTGGATGCATGGTTTTTGAGTCTATTGAGTACATACATACAGACAGACAGACAGACATAAATTCATTTTTATATATATAGATTTGACACATAATGCAAATCAGTAAAAGCTTCATTTTATAAAAATAAAAGGAACAGCGTTGTATTTATTTTACAGTTGCTTTGATTATCAGTGAACTCAAAAATTAATTTTATAACTTATTTGACACATATGCAAATCAATAAAAGCTTTATCTTATGCCAACATGTTGAAGCGTCATTTTATGACGGGATCAGTAAAATTTTTAATTTTCCAGAATTGTAAAGGTTTGGTTTGGAGCGCTACGGTCTACTGTTTTGCACACGAGGGCTAATGAGACCGGGACCTACTGCTTAAAGCCGATTCCGAACGGCTACGAACATCCATGCCATAGTGGGATTCGAACCCACGAACTACGGTACCGACGATCAGCACCCTAACCAATCGGCCAGCGTTTGGCACCAGAATTGTAAAGTACCTTATGGGGCAGGTAAAAAAAAGGGTTTATTTTTTCGGCTGAGAATTATCTGGTGCACGATCAATACTTTTTTTATCTTCAAGTCTCCCGATACTGTGCTTGCAGTTTAGAATCACGTTGAATTCCTTTACTCAAACCGTGTGGTTAAGTATAAGAAACAAACACACAAACGGACAAAATTCTTAATTTTCAAAGCTATATAACTTAAACGTTAGATATTTATCATCGTGAAATACACTCGTAAAATTTTATAAAAATATTTTTTTTTCTTAATACTGGTTACAAATTTTCATTGCAACAAAAAATAATCGATGATTCAATTTAAATTTATCACATATGTTCCTAATCTATTATTTTTAAGCAAAATATGAAAGAAAATCTAAGTTCAGTGAGAAAACGTATGAAAATAATGCAGACGCTATTTAAATAATTTAAAGTAAGAAATTATTAAATGAAATGGTTAAAGGAATGACGTCATAAGGCTAGAAAAAAATGTTACTTTTACCTATTTATTGTGTGATAAATAGATAAATTTAATTGCCTGCTCTTAATCGGGGAAAATAAGGTTTGTAATAATTGCATTAAACGCTCGAAAAGGGAGAAATTTGCCAAAGTTTTGAAGTAAGAAAGTGTGGGGAATTTTAAACATGTATTTTAATTTTTTAATAGTTACTGTTGCTTTCATAAACTTCAAATGAGTTTTTCTCAAAACAGTATTTTTAATAAAATGTTGAAACTTGAAATGTGATTTCTCAAAAAGTTCTTAAAATATTTTGTTGAAACTTATTATGAAGGCTTTTGATAACATTTACTAGTGAATGACTTAAGAGCTTTAAATTTGGATAATATGTAATGATGTTACACTCATAGTTTGATATAAAGGTAATGAAAATTCGTTAAAAATTCAATGTGTATGATTTTGAAGGACCAAAGGTTGTTACCAAATGTAAGTTAAGCAACGATTTTAGATGATTCACTAGTCCAGTGTATAAAAAATGTTTTGCATGGAAAAATATTGATATAATTTAATTTATTAAAAAATTAGACCTTTTGAAAAAACCCGTTTTTTTTTACCAAATTTTCTTCATTTGTTAGAAATTTTATAAAAACTTCTCCAGGAAAAAATTTTTTAGGTGGAATTCTCTATGATAATATAAAAAATAAATCTAAAAATGTAAAAACATGAACTAGTTTCTACGTTTAAAGAAAAAAGTTCTCCGAACGTAGACGGATGCCTTAATCAGTAAGTCCCGGTCTCATTAGACTAGTGTTGAAAAAATGTAGACACTACCGCTCAAAACCAAACCATCCAGTACATTTAAAGTCAATATGACCAGTTTTTTTTTCAACATTTAGAAAGTTAGAGTTGAATTGTAATCACCCTGCATATTTTTTTGTAGAAATGAAAATGAAATTTGAAAAACGCCGGATTTCCAAATTTGAAGGTGACAATTGCTCCACGCAAACATGTCTAGATTGATACCCGCGTGAGCCGAAATGGAGCTCGCTAACTTGCCGACACAGCTTTAAGATTTATTGCAAAACTCACCGGGGAGATGGAGACAAAAAGAAATTCGCAATATAAAGAAGGAAAGGATTGTTCTCGGGCGACTTCCTCCGATTTCACGCTCCCGATGGCTTTATTCGGAATTCTCTTCTTTTTTTTTATCCAGGCGCTCCCAGTAAGAGAAATCAATGGAGCAAACGGACTCCCGAAGTTGAAACTGGCTTAATTTTAATTATCCGTACCAAATGACGGTTCGTGAGAATATCACTCGGAATTACTAAATACACCAGTTTAAGTTCCGAAAACTTTATCCTGAAAGCAAGGAGGGAGAAATAAGATGATGAAATATTTCTTTTTCAGTTTTTCTTTCCGGCATGACGGAAAAAGGTCGTTGGAGCATTACTAATAGAGACTACAAAGTGTTGAATATTAGAAACTAGTAAATTTGTTATTCAGAAAAGGTTTTATAGAAATGATGAACATGAGAACATTATACTTTTTTTAACTCTCAAATACAAATATATGTAAGACGGAATATATACAAATATATGTAAAGCATGAACCGCCCTCTTTCATTTCATACAACTAAATTGTTTGTTACTCTCTTGTTTTAAGAATATTAAGAAAACTCTTAAACAAGACAAGCATATAGCCCGTCATATGACGAGATTAGTAAAATTTTCCAGAATTGCAAAGAACCCTATGAGCAAGTAAAAAAAAATGGTTTGCTTTTTGGCTGAGAATTATCTGGTACACTCTCAATAATTTTTTTATCTTCATACTCCTCTAAAGTCTCTCGGTACTGTGAATGCAGTTTAGAATCACGTTGAATTCATTTAGTCAAACCGTGGGGTTATGTTTCAACAGCAAACACACGAACGAACAAACTTCTTAATTTTCAAAGATATATCATTATATCTGTTTGATTATTGTTGAATATTAGAAACTAGTAAATTTGTTATTCAGAAAAGGTCTTATAGAAATAATAAACATGAAAACATTATGCTTTAACTCTCAGATACAAATATATGTAAGACGGTAAAATTAGTTAGCCGGTCACATCAGAAAAGTAGTTAATATTATTTTTAACTAGCATATAGCCCGTCAAATGTCCGGATTAGTAAAATTTTCCAGAATTGTGAAGTACCCTATGAGCAGGTTAAAAAATTGTTTGTTTTTTGGCTGAGAATTATCTGGTACACTCTCAATAATTTTTTTATCTTCATACTCCTCTAAAGTCTCTCGGTACTGTGAATGCAGTTTAGAATCACGTTGAATTCATTTAGTCAAACCGTGTGGTTATGTTTCAACAGCAAACACACGAACGAACAAACTTCTTAATTTTCAAAGATATATCATTTAAACACTAGATATTTATTAGTCAGTGAAATAGACTCCTAGACTTATGTAAATAATTTTTTGTTAATACCGGTAATAAAATTTCCATTGCAACTAAAATATAATCGATGATTAAATTTCAATTATCATATATATTCCTAATCTATTATTTAAGCAAATTATAAAAGAAAATTATTTACCGAATATCTAAATTCAGTGATAAAACGAATGGAAATAATGCAAACGATATTTAAATAATTTAAAATAAGAAATGATTAAATGAGATGGTTAAAGAAATGACATCATAATGCTAGAAAAAATGTTATTTTTATGTATTTTTTATGTGATAAACTTAATAGCCTGCTCTTAACCAGGGAACATAGGGCTTTATATAATGTTATTAAACGCGCGAAAAGGGGGAACGGGTATATTCCGAATGTTTTAAAGACTAGCTTTGAATTTGTCTAATCCTAACTCCTCAAGAATCCAATAGGGATGACCCTACCCATATCAGATACCTCAAAACCAAACCATCCAGTACATTTAAAGTCAATATGACTAGGTTTTTTCAACATTTAGAAAGTTAGAGTTGAATTGTAATAACCCTGTATATCTTTTTGTAGAAATGAAAATAAAATTCGTAAAATTCTGGATTTCCAAATTTGCAGGTGACAATTGCTCCACGCAAACATGTCTAGATTGATACCCGCTTGAGCCGAAATGGAGCTTGCTAACTTGCCGACACAGCTTTAAGATTTATTGCAAAACTCACCGGAGAGATGGAGACAAAAAGAAATTCGCAATATAAAGAAGGAAAGGATTGTTCTCGGGCGACTTCCTCCGATTTCACGTCTCGTTGGCTTTATTCGGAATTATCTTCCTTTTTTTTATCCAGGCGCTCCCAGTAAGAGAAATCAATGGAGCAAACGGACTCCCGAAGTTGAAACTGGCTTAATTTTAATTATCCGTACCAAATGACGGTTCGTGAGAATATCACTCGGAATTACTAAATACACCAGTTTAAGTTCCGAAAACTTTATCCTGAGAGCAAGGAGGGAGAAATAAGATGACAAAATATTTCTTTTTCAGTTTTTCTTTCCGGCATGACGAAAAAAGGTCGTTGGAGCATTACTAATAGAGACGACAAAGTGTTGAATATTAGAAACTACTAAATTTGTTATCAAGAAAAGCTCTTAGTGAAATAATAAACATAAAAACATCATACTTTTTTTAACTCTCACATACAAATATATGCAAGACGGTGCAATTAATTCGCCGGTCACATCAGAAAAGTAGTAAATATTATTTTTAACTAGTATATAGCCCTCATAAGACGGGATTACTAAAATTTTCCAGAATTGTAAAGTACCATATGAGCAAGTAAAAAAATGGTTTGTTTTTTTTACTGAGAATTAACTGGTATACTCTCAATAATTTGTTTATCTTCATACTCCTGTAAAATCTCCCGATATTGTGAATGCTCTTTAGAATCACGTTGAATTCATTTAGTCAAACCGTGTGATTATGTTTAAAAAGCAAACAAACGGACGAACAAATTTCTTAATTTTCAAAGATATATAACTTTTACACTCGATATTTATGAGTGCGTGAAATAGACTCCTAGACTTTTATGTAAATAATTTGTTGTTAATACCGGTGATAAAAGTTTCATTGCAACAAAAAATAATTGATGATTCAATTTCAATTATCACATATATTTCTAATCTATTTTTTAAGCCAAATATAAAAGAAAATTATTTACGTAATATCTAAGTCCAGTCATAAAACGAATGAAAATATGAGATCAAATGAGATGATTAAATTAATGACGTCATAATGCTAGAAATTTTTTTTTAATTTTTACCTATTTTTAATGTGATAAACTTACTTAATAGCCTGATCTTAACCGAGGAACATAGGGCTTGATATAATGGCATTAAACGCGCAAAAAGAGGAAAGGGATGGATATGGAATGTTTTGAGAACTCGCTTTGAATTTGGCTAACCCTAACCCATCAAGACTCCAATATGGATACCGCTACCCATTCCAGGTCCAACCGCTTCATAAATTCGAGGACAGGCGGACAGATAAGTTAGGCTATTATTATATAGGGGATTTCCCGGGATTCCTGGGCAATGAATTGGCCTAGTTATATTGCAGTCGTAAATTCATTGATATAACAGTGCATGGTGCACTTATATATGCAACAGTGTATATATAAGTGCAGGGTGGAACTTTATTTAAGAGTAGAGAATGTGCGCATGACGTGAGGTGCAGTAAAAATTGCAGCTCAACTTTCTCGTCGGCAAAACATTTGAATTTCCTACAGATTGTGCTTGTTATTGGGGTTTTAATTTTCTCAATTATCTAAAAATGGTGACAAGCTATTGTACGTATGACTGTACTAAGCATTTCAAAAAAGGTGAAAATATTGGATATAATTGCTTTCCTAAAGATTCTGCATTGCGAATGCTTTTGTTAAAAGCTTTGAAAAGGCAAGAATGGACTCAAAGTTCTTCGAGAATTTGCGGCAAACAATTTCAGAATAGTAACAAAACGCTAACCTTACTCTAATGTAATAGATTATATAAAATTATTATGCTCTAAGAATTTTTTCATTATTACTAAGCTTTTTTCATATTTTTAATTCATTTTCTATGCTTTTGTGAGTAGTACTGTACCTATAAATGTAATTATTTTATGTCCTGACCATTTTATGATTAGGTTTTGCACATTTTTATTAGATTCTTCTGCATGTAATAGTTTATTGTTTCTCGTAACATAATCAAAGTAACTGTAATTTGATTATGATACTTAAAAGTACCGTGTGAAGTGTTTATTTTTTTTAAATATATAATTTTGTAAGTGCTAAAAAATCTATTTCCAATTACTTGGTCAGTTTCTGATGTTTCCTTCGACTTCTCTTAAATAAAATTTAGTTTTATTGTATACCTGATTTATATTGAAGCTCATAAGATACAATGAAAACAAGCAATGTTTTCTAACCAAAAGTTGAGTTGTAGTCAGCACTCTTGTTTGTTTACAAACATGTTGTTGTAATGTGCATACAACCTATACACCAGTGTTCGTTACAAGGGGGAAACACAGAATGAATATAATACCTTATATAGATTCATACATTTATTCTATACATTTATTTACAAAAATACTTGGTTAACATAATCAATCATTTATATTTTCTATTTACAGACTAATTATCCCACATCACTTTATAAGGAATTATTATTATTAACACAGGCCTAAGTCAAAGGACTGTAAATATTATTTACAAATTACCTCCATTGAAGTCGCAAGCAGGCACTTTTCTCACGGGCATACGGGACGAGTTGGTGATGTTGAGCGGGGCGGTGTCAGTCCGGGCGCACGGGACGAGCTCGTGCTAGTGGATTCTTGTTCCACTTCTCTCGACTGCCCACTTCTAACTCTCAGCTCTCAGCCTTCAGCTCTCACTCCGTTTCCAAAAACTTCACCTAGGTCAACGCCCCTCTTTTCTTGTCATTCAATCCCTTCTCTTTGGGAAATTTTATTCACATGCCTTTCGGGAGTGCAGGTGGGCTCATTAAAGTAGCCCCTTTTTGTTCAAGCTGACATTACATTTTAGCCCCTGCTCCCATAATTCACGCTTACTGTTCTGTGCGAGCTTGACCTTTATGCTGCCATTCCGTGAAGTATCCTCTCTGCAGGGGTCCCTAAACTTGACGTAAATAATTGGGGTCTTAAATTCGTCAAGGAAAATCCTCCCACGGCTATGCATGCACGTGCAACTCACCGTGAGAAAGTACCTCGGTACACATGTATTTTCTGTGTAGGTAAGACATGTCTCTAAAACAAGAGTAGCGCATTGAATGATACATTTTTCAATGCATCATTCAATACAAACTACATATTATAATGTATCATCATAATCATTATAATGTATCATTCAATACATTTCTAATACAAAATCAGCCCCACTGTGAGAGATTATTCCCAAGGGAAAGTAGCTTATTAACCATCAGAAAGGAATTTAGATCATTGGAAAAGTGAATGATGTTATCGATAAGGCTAGAAAATGTAGAGAGAGGACAGAAAATTAGCATTTATTTCAGAGTTAACTTTGAGAAATGGGTTGACAGTCCTTTTAATTCTGAGATTTTGTGGCTGAGAAAATAAATATGTCAACATGAGAATTTTAATAATTAAAATGTAATAATTTTGATATATTATCTATATATGTAAAGAATATTGTGTAATCGTATTTATTGAAAAATATTCATCCTTTAAGTATTTCTTACACTGTGTACCACAAAATTGTTAGCAAATGAGCTGTTAGAAAAAGGAAGAAATGGAATCACCTAGAGCAGAGTCGAATGGCAATATTACTTTAGAAATATGAAACATTTGTTTAAGAAAACTTCTCATTTCTGATTTAGATAATGCTAGGTTCATAGTCGGCAGATTATTTCGCTTACAGTGCGGTTTCTTTTCGTTTTATGAAAAGAAACAAGAAGCGCATAGATATGATCAAAATTGATTCCTGAAAAAAGTACTTAAAAGGTCCTTTAATAAACAAAGTATCTTTCTCAAGAATAAAAGTTTTTTTTCTTGTAGTTTTATGAACGTCATGGAAACTTTTATTATTATTTCTATTATTATTATTTATCTGTTTCGAAGAAGTGGTCTGAATATCACCAAGCACACTTTAAAAAAGTGGTGAGAAAACTTCTGGTAATTATTTTAAGTAATCTCATAATTTACTTTTCGTGAAAAAGTTTTTCTATAGACTCTTTTCATTTTATTTGTTTGTGTTCTATCGAAGGGAGGTTTCGGCAACAAATCTATTCTTTCAAAATGAGGAATTTTCACTTTTTCTACTTTTAATTTTAAAAAATAGAAGACACAAAAGTAAGCAGGTCAGTACCCATTTTTCTTTCATTTGGGGGCCTAATTAGTAATTTCTAATCTTCTTCTTTCTTTTTATAGGGGACTCTTTAACGTCTCTCAAAAACGATACTTTTCCTCCGCCGAGTGTGTGACGTCACAATTCATGAAAACACCGACCGCTTATGTTGTTTACATGTTAAAAGGTGACTTTTAAATTTAGTTCTGTGTAAAGTATCGAATATAATAGAATTTTTTTATCATGTCTGGCATTAAAAAATTATATTCTAACTATTGTATTGTACCACTCTGTAAATAAACAACAACTAATTGCAATGAGAAGATATTTTTCAGCTTTCCCAAAGATCGAAATACACGTAAAATCCTTACAAATGTGATGAAAAGGGATGAGAAATTAAACCCCAAATTATCATATAAATCATCTCTATGGGTTTTAAAGACCATGTTTTGGTAAGTAAATGCTTTCTTTAGAACAATTAAAATATATAAATACATCTATACCTTTAAAAGGACTCTTGATTAACCAGTGCTATTTAACTTTTAAAACTGCTAATTTTCGAGTATTATCACAGAGTTCAAATAAAATATATATTTGATAAAGCATATAAATATCTTAAAACATATAAATATCTAAAGCATATAATTATCTAATAAATAACTCGGGGAAGGGGAAGGTTATGTATTTTCAATCTATTATAAATATTTTCTTCAGAGATGCATACTTTCTTAAGTGTATCAATTTATGTATATTAATACATCAAAATATTAATACATGTTAAGTAAAATTGGATAAATATATAGATGATTACCCGTTTAATACCGTATCCCGTTTAATTTCCCGTATCTCTCCTAACATAAATCCGGGTTTTTTCCCAAGAACGCAAACATTCACATGCTGTCAATTTTCGGAAGGTTGTCCGATTGTCCTTTGGTAAATCAAGAAAGAAGAGACATTTATAACAAATTGAGATAAATAAGCTATCGAGATCGATAAAATAAACCTTCAGGTTTAAATAAAAATAAATTTTGATAGCTAGAAAATTTCAAGAACTTGAAAAAACAAAATCGGAAAATAGTGCGCGTTTCAAGTAATAAGAAAATATTGGATATCATGAACTATGACGTCACAACCAATCACGGAGCGTTTCGATGTACAATGAATTTCGCTTAATTTTAAAATTAATTTTTTAAATGATAAACCCAGTTTTTTACTTTTTTGAGAAATTTTTGAAATTTACGAGTCTGGAATTATCAGAAAAATACTAAGTTGTTCGAATCCCGTACATGTGCAAATTCCTCTTTCTATTATCACCTTAATCAAATTACCTTAATCGATAATGTATTCAAAAGTGTATATTATAAGTGATTACATCGTATTTTAAAAAAAGATTTTATTAAATAAATTATTTGGAAATTCCACTGTTCTTTTAAAGAGCATTTCATTTATTATCATTTATTAGTAGAAGCATTCAGGAACGAAAAAGAAACCAAAACACCAAAAAGGTATAAAAAATTTTAAGCCATAAAGTTAAATCTTCTACTTCAACATTTGAAAAGAACTCCTCCGAAACTGTAATGAAAGTGTCAAATATTTGATTTCGTATCAAGTTTCTGTCCACTTTTTTTTTTCCTGTGTACACAAAAGTTTAAAATGATGTGTTTTCTTGTCAGATATACCGCAGTGGTGGAACTTCAACCGAACAAAAACATATTAAGAAAGTAGTTTGAGAAGTTCTTCGCATCTTTAATATTTCGGAATCATAAAGAAGAGATTTTGAGAGAAGTGAAAAGAGATACTGTCGAAAATCAATGTGGAAAATCGGTCAAGGATATATATAAGAAACATAAAATAACGAAAAACAAGGAATTCCTAGATTTTTCTTCTGTTTGGGGGAATAGATCAGATATGTTCTCAAATCGACTTATGTATATAACTAGGAATAATATCAGTTAGACTAAGGGCTGTTTAAGTCATACTCTTTAAGGGGATACATCACTTTTAAACCTTCAAAAATTCCATTTTTTCATTTATACATTTTCTACATTCTCTTCCATAAGAGCGTGTCTCTCATAACTCCATCAATATACAGCGATCAGATACCGGCTTAGTTGCACGCTTTCTTAAAACATTAGAGAAGAATGTTTTATGGTTATATTCTTTATCCGATTTGTTTTGTTGTGTTTTAATCAACAATTCCAAAATGAGTGCCGCGCATGCGAGCCGTTTTGAGCCAGTGTTTCTGTGTAACCATTCAAAAGGACCAAAAATGTCTTCTGCAACTGCAGCCGGGTACATGAGAAAGTCGGAGTCGTTCGTCAAGATGTGGGTAGCACGTTATAAAGCGGTACAAAATCCCAGATAACAAATTTAGTTTGCAGCAAACTTGCAGCAGTCTTGCTTTTCAAGCCTGCAAACTTGCAGCAAGTTCAGCATGACAAGTCTGCAAGTTTGAAACAAGACTGCAGCAAGTCTAAGCAAACTTCGAAGTCACCATACCTCCAACTTGCAGCAAACTTGTCATGCAAGTTTTCCACAAACTTGTCTTATCAAACTTGCAGCAAACTTGTCATGCAAATTACAATACACGTGCATGAAAACGAAAACCTTGCTTAATGAATTAATAGAATTAACACATCTATTTAATTTATTAGAAATTTTAGATAGTTGCAAATGATAGCGAAATGCTACTTTAAAAAATAACCACACTTGAATAATTAAAATAATAAATGCCTTTTAAAAGATCCATAGCAGCTTGCGGAATGGCGCGTCTGCCATGTTGTCATTCTTGTCTTTCGCCGGAAAACGTTTGCGCATGCGCTCGTTATCTTAACTCTCGTGCAATGATGGGAATTTTCGCTTGCCCAAAGTTTGTCATGACAAGATTGCCACAGTTTTGCAGCAAAATTGCGTTCCAAAGGAGTGGTCGCTAATGTTCTGTATAACTTGCAGGAGTTTTGCAGCAAGTTTGTTGCGTCAAATTTGTTATGACAAGATATTATCCAGAAAAAATCAAACTTGCTGCAAGTATGCCTTCTATCAGAGATGTTGACGACCTACCGGAACGGGGTAAACGCCTCTCAAGATCAAAATCGAATGATGAAGTGATTCTTGCATAATCGATAATAATGGACTGGAAAACTTATTAGGTGAAATGAATTTCAGTTTAATATGTACACTACACAGTACAAATGTATTTTAACTAATTCGTTTATATTTTCAGAGAAACAGACGGCATGCTCTTATGGAACAGATAGAAATCTCCAGGCATTCTTGATTGGTTTGATTTGGTTTGGAGCCCTACGGTCTACTGTTTTGCACACAAGGGTTAATGAGATCGGGACCTATTTCTCAAAGCCGATTCCAAATGGTTGCGAATATCCATGCCATAATCATGTTATTCAAAAAAATGCGTACCCGGTTTTATGACAAAAACATTAATAGAGATTCTCCAATGTTTTCAATAACAAATAGAGAAATGCAATGCACTTGAAACATTTCGAAATTACTAATTCGATACAAAAACCTTGAAACAGGAAAGAAAATTAAAAATTCAAAATAAATATGAATGCCAAAAAAGCAGGTTTGAGTAATAAAATAATCATGTTATTTAAAAAATGTGTTTTGATGGTGAAGCGTCTACCCAACTCCAAAATTATTTTGGAACAAACTATCATTTAATATTTTTGGTTAATATCAGTGATTAATTAAAAGTTATTTTTAACAAATTATCTTCTTGATTCTCGCAAAGTTTTTAAAAGTTTAACGAGGGTGAAATGTAATTCACTTTTAACAAACAACTCAGTACTTTCCAGTTGATTAAACATTTATTAAAATGACTGTGATGAATTGCCGCTATGATGATGAATTGTTTTTTAAAAATTTTAGCCGCATTCTGTAATGAAGGCTATTAATCACGCGTAATCATTTTTAGATAGCGACATAAAATTGAAATTATTGGATTAGGAGTAGATTGGATAAGAAGTAAAACAAAACGAGATTTTTAAGTTCAAGTATTATCGGTCTTATGGTATATAGTATTATGGATTACTGCTTAATTTTGTTTGAAATGGTGCTTAACACTAGATTGCCCGAGATTTCTTGTATACCTATATTGCCTCAAAACAGTCAAAATGACTGCATTGTGAAAAAATAACAAATATGTAAAGAAATTTGTTTAAAATTATTTTTTAATATTATATAATAAAGGAGGGCGGAAGTAACTACAATTATTCATAAACCCATTTATATGTTATAGAAAAAGTCACCAAATTCTAAGAAATTGTGTCATTATATTTCATAATTGTTTTTCTAATTAAAATTAAAAAGTAGTCAAAATGACTGCCTTGGGCAATCTAGTGTTAACCCCCTAGGGACCAGCATGTAAATGCTATACGAGTCGACCGTTGGGGAAAAGGTTGCCGTTTAACTCATTAGCGGACAGTGGTTTCGCAGCAAAACCACCTGTTAAACATTTTTTTCTCTACTTTTTTTTTGAGAAATATGAATTTTTTTTTATGTTTTTGACATTTAAAACTTACAATAAATGATAGCACTGGATTTATATTTTCTTTTGAAATATATGTATTTAAACTTGCTGTACCTGGAAAGTTAGTAATTCGATTTTTTTTTCACTTACGACCCCAAACAAAAATATCTATTCAAACAACACTTATAAATTATTAAACTATTTATTTATTATACTTTTTAAGAACACTTATTTTTTGTTATGCCAATATAATTCAACTTTTAAAAGTATTATCTTCAAGTTGTACAAGCGGTTGGGTGTGTCAGTTAATCCCCCCTTTCCTAAATCCCTCTTACAGTATCCTCTAATGGAAACTTCTGTAAGAATTGTAAAGAAAAAATTTAATACATTTTGCATTTATAAGGTTCATAGGTAATATTTATAAACTAATTTCATTGAATTCCAAAGAGTTTATGTAGGTGACCTTTAAAGTGTTAATGTCCTCTAGTAATTAAGTCTAGTATTTAAAAATTCAAATACAACGTTCCGATCTCCCGTTACGCATACGCGACGCTGATCTCTCAATATCAACCGGTTGGTTTGGTTTGGAGATCTACGGTCTACTTTTTGCAACACGAGTGTTAATGAGACCGGGACCTACTGCTTAAAGTCGATTCCGAACGGCTGAGAACATCTATGCCATAGTGGAATTCGAACCCACGAACTCCGGTACCGATGGTCAGCGGCCTAACCAATCGGCCAGCGTTCGGCCTAAACATTCTTGAATCGTTTACAATAAACCACATAGTAATATTCAAATCAGAACGAGAAAATCTTACAATCTTTGAATTTAATATCATAGCTATTACGGAAACGATAAAAATTCAAAGGCATTTCACTGAAAATGGCATTTTGTTACTTTCCGTGCGCTATAAATAAAAAACTATTGCACATATTGATTTCAAATTTCACAGGCCTGCGATGAAAAAAATACAAGGGATGTGACATCTAAACTTAACGTATTTTTTAGTACTGATTTTGAAAAAATCCTCAAAAATGTCTATCCCGTCACATTTTTTTAAAAATTGAATTTTATGAGGTTTTTGTATGAATATTTCTCACTTATTTTGCTTTCATACTTTCCTTCGTGTTTTGACATTTTACCGTGATGCAACCCTCAAAATTATCCTTCTGTGGTAAACTACAACAGCGCAGTTAGTATTTTAGGGCTTTCAAAGCTTCAATGTTGATCCAGATCACCAATTAGACAGATTCCTGGAAGCGCGCGAGCCTGGGAAGAGCCTAGGAACGCGCAATGTCCCTCTTCATCATCCCTCCCTCCCGTCGCAATCGCTGTTAACCTATAGCGACGCTCGAATCCTTATCAGTGACCTCATGTAAGCACCTGTACTTAGTCTGTGAAAGAGGCAACTCAATTATTAGGCTCCAGATTGAAAGAAAAAAACTTATTGGCCAAAGGAACCACTTTTTATTGGTACAGGAATCGTGAAAAGGAATTTATTCAGTATTTTGACGAAGACGAGAACCTCATTTATTGCTCAGATGTTCCTGGATTGATGAGAAAAGTTAAGATACCCTACAATAAAGATGAATGGAGGCTTTTTATAGATTCGTCAAAAAGGAACCTTAAAGCTGTCTTACTTCATCAAGGAAACCAATGGGCGTATGCGCCAGTTGAATACTCGGTGCATTTAAAAGAAAGGTATGAAAACCTAGCTCTCGTTATCAACAAAATAAAATATGACAACCACGGCTGGATCATTTGCGGTGATTTAAAAATCATCACCATGCTTCTCGATCAACAAAACGGGTATACAAAATTTCCGTGTTTTATTTGTGAGTGAGACAGCCGTGACAAAACACAATATTAGGTCAGAAAAGATTGGCTCAAAAGGCAGAATCTTGTGCCAGGCACCAAAAATGTAATTCGAGAAAGCTTGGTTAATAATAATAATAATAAAAAAAATATTACTACCCCCTGCACATAAAATTAGGTGTTATGAAGCAGTTTGTTAAGGCTCTTCCAAAAAATAGTGATTGCTTAAAATATATGTCTAAAAAGTTTCCTGGATTTTCTGAAGCCAAATTGAAAGAGGGAATCTTCGTAGGACCAGACATCAGAAAACTTATTAGGAATAACAAATTTGAGACAACTATGACATTAAAGGGAAGAGAAGCTTGGGTTGCCTTCAAAGACGTTGTGGAAAAATTTCTGGGCAATCACAAAGATCTCAAATTTAAAACAATTGTTGGCAACATGATAGACAAATTTCAAGTGATGGGCTGCTCCATGAGTGTAAAATTGCATTTCCTCCAATCGCATTTGGACTTTTTTCCCTAAAATTTAGGATCCGTCAGAGAAGAACAGGGTGAAGGTTCCACCAAGACATGAAGGATATGGAGAGAAAATATCAAGGTAGGTGGAATAAGAATATGCTTGCCGACTATTGTTGGATGTTAGCAAGAGATGAAGATAAGATTGAACGTAAAAGAAGAACGTCAAAAAGAAATTTTAACGGAAAAAATGTACGTAACTAAATTTAAATGTCTTTGTTTCGTATTGAGTTTCAAATATATTTCAAACTTACATTTATTATATATATAAACCTTAATAAAACGTAAAAACAGGTAGTTGGGGGTTTTCTGGGAGTGTTTTTCTTATAAAATTAATGTAAAAACTTTAATAACGAGGGAACTTTTTGTCTCGCCCTGGTGCAGCTCATGCGTTCTGGTTGCGATGGTTTTCATTCTTTATATACAAAATGTATACATTTTTAATTTTAATTTTTGTTTAAAAATTAATATGCCTAATCATAAACAGATTAAATAAACTCACATGAATAGATAAAACCCACTGTTGCCAGTAAGTACAAGCTAACAGTTCGAGAGCATTTTTTCCATATAGGAAATTACCAGTAATATATACATCAATTTTACAAAAAATCCTGACGTGATGGAAAAAAATGAAGGTCATTTTCGAAATCAGTATACCAAATAACTTAAAAATAAGAAAAAACTTCTCTTGTATTTTTCAAAAATTTCAATTTCGCAGGCCTGTGTTTCCATAGTAAATGTAATATAGACCTACGATGAAACTCTATCTGCTTTTTTCGCTGCTGTTTATTTCGTTTAGTATTTATAGCATTTGAAATGAAACTTTTAAACGTTATTTCAGCTTATTTGAAAATTTATACCCCAGGTGTAATATACCTGATATTTATTGTTTACAAAAAAGCCAAAAATTATTCATGAATTTCATTTTGCGGTGTTGTAATCTAAACTGAAAGTGTCAGAAAAATTTTTAAAAATTTTAAACAAGCTCACATTTTTCACTTTATATGAAACATACATATATACATACATACATATATACATACATACATACATACATACATACGTACATACATATATATATATACATACATATATACCTATACATATATATACGCATATACACATTATTATGTCATATATATATACATATATATATATATATATATATATATATATATATATATATATATATATATATATATATAAATATAAGGATATATAAATTTTAGATAAGAAATAAGTATTGAAGGAAATTGAATCTTGATAGTTGTATACATTGCAGCACAACAGCTGTTGAATGCATTGGAAGGAATTGTTTTCTTAAAAAATAAGTTAAATATTGATAAAAATGCATTTCCCCTATTCTATATCCTATCAAGTGTCCCTTTACATATTCTCCAATTCATCTCTAGGCGTTTAAAAGACTTAAGCGAAACACCGTAATTGAACGAAGTTAGCCCTTCTTCGAACTTAAAACTACTGAATAC
Organism: Pardosa pseudoannulata; assembly: GCA_032207245.1. Taxonomy (NCBI): domain Eukaryota; kingdom Metazoa; phylum Arthropoda; class Arachnida; order Araneae; family Lycosidae; genus Pardosa; species Pardosa pseudoannulata. The sequence continues at coordinate 153,273,266 of CM063510.1, forward strand.
GGAATGAAGAGACTGCTTTGAATCGTAGAGCGTCGTGTAATGGCGTTAATTAACTGTTCGCAATTAATATTCCGTGCGAGCAGATAAGGATGACAAACGGTCGATTAAGAGTCACTCCCCTATCAACGTTCTCTGCGACAACAGTTTACGTAAGGTTTGTCAAACGACGCAATGCCATGGCGTTTGTTGTCTGAGAGAAAATAAAAGTACTAAAAGGTGCTTGACAATAAAAAAAACTTCCGTGGATTACTCCCAATCTGTCAATTTGCCTAAATATGAACAAATGGTAACCAGAGCTCACAAATTTGAAATCCACTTTTGACATGAATGCTTGTAGCCGTACGGAATCAGATTTGATCAGTGGGTTCTGGTCACATTACCTTTTGTATAACAAAATAATACACCATATCTCTCCAAACGAGTTTATACACATATTTTCATATTTGTTAAAAGATGTAGCCTTCGTTTCTTTAATGCGTAAAAGTAAACCTTCTTTTTCCTTGTAAAAGAAAAAAAATTAAATGATTTTAATACGCTTACACAAGCATATGGATATATAATAACTTACTTTTACAGCTTCACTTTTACTAACTCTTGAGATATTTTGGTTTGTTAAGAAAGTTAAGCCTAAGGAAAGTAAAACGGGAATTGTATTGTGTGTAAGTGTGTTAATGCCATGCATTTCTTTTTGTTCTAGAATTATATCCAGAATTTTAGAGATTTAATAAAGCATTAATATATAATTTATTCTAACGTTTAATTACTATATATTTGTCACTATTGTATATATATATATATAATTTAGATATATAAACGTATATGATTTTAGATAAATAGATAGATAGATAGATAAATAAATAAAGAAATAAATTATATATATATATATATATATATATATATATATATAAAGAAATAATTACATATATATATATATATATATATATATATATATATATATATATATATATATATATATATACGTAATATATCAAAATTATTTAACTTTAATATTTCTTCAAAAACCTCCTCTCTACCATTCTAATTCATTTAAATCTCTTTCCCAGCCTCTAAATGGTTTGATCAACGAAGTATTTCCCACTTAACATTCTTTTCTGTCATAAAACTGTAAACTTTCTGTCTATACAGCAGTTTCCCAGCTGTTGGCGGAACATGGTTTCGCGTTTTGCTGATATTGTATTTAATTCGCTTATTACGTTATTTTTTACTGTGGAAAAATTCTTTCTGTCATCGCTCTTGGGTGCACCTCTGTCCGATCAGAGTGAACTCTGTGGCTATTTTTTTGTATGTTGTCCAGTAGAAAAGATGTGCGCTGTTGCCACTCTGGAATAAAGTTTGAATTTGACTTAAGCCGTTCTGTTCAATGGCGGCCTGACTGTATTTTCATTACTTCTAGCTGTTGAGCTTTCTGCTTGTGAAGAGGTTTTATAAAAAAAATGGATTATATATATATATATATATATATATATATATATATATATATATATATATATATATATAAATATAATTTATTCTAACTTATTTCTTATGAAAAAAATATATATACACTGATTGGATGGTTACATTTTCAGAAGGCGCGTGAAAACAACGTAAAATAACGGCAAGTTCATAAT
>CM063510.1:153279896-153289896 GCA_032207245.1 Pardosa pseudoannulata
AGAAATCCATGAATTTACTCCGTAGTAGAATAATGATATACAGAGGGCAAAACGGGACCATTTAAGTCAGATTGGTAACGTTAACATCCTGCGTGCATATTACGAACTGCTATGACTTAATGAATGTGTGGTGTAAACGTTTGCCGTAGGCAGCCGCAGGAATGAATTAGTATACCACATCTCTGGAAACGGTATCCCCATTGTCTGAGTAGTCATAAAAAACACTGTTTTTGTTTTAAAAGGGATGATTATGGATTACTCTAAGTTATTTATTAACTTAGGGAACTGATGCACTTAGCACATCAGTTTACGTCGCCATATTTGTATCTATTTATTTGGAGACCACCATAATTTGTCGACAACATAGTTTCACCATAAATTAATACCCAAACTACTTTAAAATCTATTTTTAGTTATAATAAAGCAATAATAGGTGTAAAATTGAAGTTTAAAGCTCAAAATACATTTTTGAATTATTGAAACGGTATAACTTTGATATACCCCACAAAAAATTACGCTCCAAATCTGGCACTCCCTACGGACTTTTTAGGGTTGCTGTTTCTTATTTTGGTGTTGCCAATTTAGGTTTTTGCTGTTGCCAAATTTAGTATTTTCTTGTATTTTGTACCATTTTTTGAGTTTTTTTTTAAGTTTTGTGGCAACAATTTTTGGATTTCATATATGTTTTAAAGCCATTTCATTCATTCGCCATTTCTTTGGAAGTGATCAAGCGGATTTCTGACTTACTGTATTTTGCAGCAAATCTGGTTGTATTTTCCAATTATATTTTTTTTTCTATTAATTATTTTTATCTTTTAGCTTTCAATATGCCTATTTTGTATAGTGTTGTTGAAAAGTTTCAGGGAATTTTGAGTCGGAAAATTGATAGTTGTGTTTCATTAAAGCTTCTTTGCCTACGTACAATCGCAAGGCAGATTTTAACCCTCTGAGTGGAACACATCGAAAAAAAAAATACGCTAAAAGTTTACTGTGTCAGTGGCCAAAGCGTTCTATGATTTTTTCCCTTCGTCGACACCTTTACCTTTCACCCTTAGTCGACAAGAATGGAATACGGGAAACTCACACTCGTTACTGTCCTTTTACTTGTTATATATAGATATATCGATAGATATTATAGATTGTTAATTTTTAATACACATAAAGCTCGTCAAGTCTGGAATATTATCCCATACGAAATAATGGATTCTAAAAGTACAAATAAAAATATTCTTTGAGAGACTTATTTATATTTTTTACGAAAGTCATGCAAGATATTTAAGTTGTGCAGTTAGAGATACATCGGTTACCGCAAACGAAATACTTCTAAATAGATATTTACAAAGCAATGAAAAGCTATCAGCGTCTTTGTGCCTCAGGGGGTAGGGGTGCATCCCTCAAGAAATGTCAATGAAAGAGGGGGCAGTTCCTAAACAATCAACCCTCCTACCTCAAAACTCCATGGAGGAAAGCACTGCAAAAATGTACATTACATTCATTTTCGGAGCTTTTTTGGAGGTCGAAAATTGTACGTTTTGAAGTCATCTTCCGGTAGGCGGAATTGTACGTGCAAACCGCTTAGAGGGTTAAATTTTACCTTGCGATGTACATGTTTCGTAAATCATGTTTAGCGGCTAATGCTGATTGTTTCAATAAATTTATTGAAATTGCTGCTGGGGTAAATTGGGAGTAATTCAAAATTTCTGTATAAATAATTCTTTTTATTAGATTGCCGACACGTTTTTTCATTTGTATTTGTTAAAGTTTTTGTGTAAATTGCATATAATATGTTATTCAGTGTCATTTATTTGTATTTTTTATGTATTTATTGTATTTTTTAGGTATTATTTTTTTTGTATTTAATGATTCCGTATTTTTTATGTGTTAATTATTTGTATTTAGCGAGAATCCACCTTGGAGAGGAAAAACAGGCGCCAAAAACAGGTATTTTGCTTGGCGAGAAAAAAAGTCGCCAAATTTCCGATTTGGGGGTACATCAAAGTAGTTCCATTGAAACTTTTCAAAAAGTGTTTCACAGTTAAAATATTTTTATAGTATTCACTAGACGACCCGACAAACGTTGTCCCGTTTTAACGCTGTAAATCCAGAAATTGTAAATTGTTTTTAAATAAATTATAAATTAGACCGTATTGATGGAAAATTAAGGAAACAAATTATTTAAAAAATAAATGACGCCATTTATCACAAACGTAATGATATTATATTAAAATTCCCACATTGCCTGAACTGGAATACGATCTTGGGACTTCTAGTACTGAAGTCAGTTGCGCCGATCACTGAGCCTCAGATACGTTGGCAGTGAAGGATCAAACTGCAATATCATAATCTCATTTAAATTCATAATTTATAATATCTATAAGTTGACCTCTACAGCATAAAATTTCAGGATCACTTCGTTTTTAACTCGAGCAAACTGAGTAGTAAACAATGTACTAGAATAGGATATAAGTTTAATAGCATAATTCCTGCTGTTGAAAGTAAAATATTAACTACAAAGTTTCCAAAGCCATAAGGTTAGCAAAAAAATAGAGAAAAATAAAAGTTACGGAAGAAAAAAACGAGTATGTGGGTGTGTCAAAGTTAAACAAACAGCAGCTGGTTGATTTAAATGTCCAACAGTGTCTATTTTTACATCGTATTTTAAACAATGTTATGTGTTCTAATGGGAATTTTTTAACGCTGTTTGTTTTAAATGATTCAAAAATGTTGAAATTTTCTAAAAATATAAAAAAAATAAAAATCAATATTTTGAAACTTTAAAGGTGATTACTCCCCTTAACCCTTAGAGGACGGGTGCCTCATATACACAACTTCTTTCAAATTGACTCAGAGAACGAGTATATCATTAATGGTGTTTTAAGTAGAATATTTAATTAGTATTTCTTTTTGCCACTAGAGGTAGAACTGTGACGGTTATAGGTGAGGTAGTCTACTTGAGTTATCTGAATACTAGAGAATTATCTGGTTTGATTTAAAAGATGTTGCATATATGATACGGCCGTCTTCAAAAGGTTAATTACATACACAAAATTTCATCAAACTCAGTCCAGCTGTGTAGGAGGAGTTCTATTGCAAACACGAGGACAGAAGAATTCTATATATACATCTCTGTATATTACTTTTAAAACTCTCTAACTCAAAAACACTCTTATTTATAAAACCGCTTTGTGGCAATGTTCCCTCAAGAATTTTTAAAAATTGTTAACCCATTAATGCCTGGAGTCTCAGTTTAGGTACCGCTAAAATAGCTTGTAGAATTTTTGTTTCTTAGAATGAGTTTTCCTTTTGAGAATCGATAGAGAGCAGTCTTATAAACAGTCTACAAAATTTTTAATTTATGAATTTTTCATTTGCATCGACACTTAAGATTTTTCGAGTAGCCTGAATAAATTTAATTTTTCGGTTGGTACATAAACTAAAATCACGACAAATTGCTGTATATATTATAAAACTCCATTTTATAGTACTTATTTTATCATATATTTCTATTCTTTTCCTTTTCTTATAAATGGCATCCTATGATGTGACGTTCTGTAGTACATAAAGTTGTGTAAATGTCCTATTTATTTCATTTTGTACAGACCATAATAACTTGGATTTAAGACAGGCATCGGTATGCAATCAACAGAAATCACTCAGGCATTAAAGCCGAAAGCATTTAAATATCGATTTAATTTTAACTATACTCTTAACATAAGCATAAATATTAAATAAAATTAATCACGCTAAAATTGTATAACAAAATAATGTTTCATTAAAATAACAAGCTTTAATTCATCACGATCGGACCAACAAAAATTATTAATAAAAAATGTTCCAACGCATTGCCTATTAGCTACCTTATTTTTTCAGAATGCATTTAAATGTGTAAGAAACGCTGCTCGATACTCTAACTTCTATAAGATAATTTATTTAAACGAATCATTTCAATTTATGCAACGCTATTGCACACTTCTTCTGTCGTTCCATACTCTGCAATTAGACAAAAATTTTAACTTGCTTAATTAATATACCAAAATTTAAAATTAATTAAGGAAACTTAATGCAAGAGAATCATTTTAAAGTCTGGGTTTTTTTAAGGGAAAGAAGGAAGTACACTAATATATATATTAATGAAATTTAAGTAAGCTAATTCATTACAAAGTCTTAATTTCAGTATGATAGTCTATAACTTGCTTCAGTTCTTTGGTACAAAAAAATTGTATTTTTAGTTCATTTATGTTTTTCTTTAGAATTCCTTAGAATACCAAAGATATTAAAATATTAAAACATACAGATATTAAAATAAGTTCAATTATTTGTTCAATTTGAAAATTCGTTGAAAAAGATATGTTTTTCATTTAAAACAACATCGTCATACAAGTTCAAAATCTTGTAATTCTTATACGCTTAATTTTCACAGCAAATGTTCGCAATTGTAATTGCTTAACATTATATACTAAATGCAACGCATGAGTTTGAAATGTTATACTGCCGACAGAAATAGGCAACTCATGAGTTTGAGATATTTTACTTACTACTGACAAAAATACATTTTGTTTCATTTATAGCACTACGGTCTACTGTTTTACTCACAAGGAATAATGACACCGGGACTTAAAAACCTGCTACCTCCGGGACCTGCTTAAAGCTGATCCCGAACGGCTGAGAACATTCATGCCAGCAGAGGGATTCGAATCCGCGAACTCCTTTACCGAAGACTAGCGCTCTACTATTCAGCCATCGTTTGGCGACAGAAATAAGCAGCGCGTGAGTTTGAAATATTATACTATGGACAGAAATAGGCAACACATAAGTTTGAAATATACTATGGACAGAAATAGACAACGCATAAGTTTGAAATATACTATGGACAGAAATAGGCAACGCATGAGTTTGAATTATTATACTATGGACAGAAATAGGCAACGCATGAGTTTAAAATATTATACTACTGACATTTATTCGCCAAGCAGAAGTTGAAATATTATACTACCGATAGAAATAGGTAACGCAGAAGTTTGAGATATTAAACAATTGATAAAAATAGGCAATGTACGGAATCTTTTGGAATTAAATAAATCTACCTTAAAAATTCAATTGAAGAATTTAAACAGTTTAATTTTCTACTTTTATTTAACATAATACTTAAAATTTAATGATTATGTAATTAATTATAGCTAATTATAACTAATGTATGTAATTAATTATAGCTTATTTCAATTACGGGGGCACTCGCTTCTATAGCATTCGACAAAACCAAGGCGAAGATATTTGTTGATCAATTTTAAGTGGACAAAAATCGTTGAAAATCAATTTTTTAAATTTTCAATTTTAAACGATATTTTAACGAGAATGTATAGTACGTTGTCATATAAAACATAAAGACGCAAAAATCTATTAGAAACTAATTTTTGATTAATATACAAGACGTTTTGATAATAATTGATTTCCTAGCGCAACGCACAGAATACTAACCAATTGATCTCATTTTTTTTATTTCATCTTTAGAATTTATTCACTTCCGATATAAAGCTATTTATACAAGACAAATATTTAAAATTACATAATATTTAATCAATTTTTTTCAATTTCATGGTATTTAATTCTTTGTAACTCGAGGAAAAATCTTGGGGTTTTTTGGGGTCCTTTAAGGGGACAAGGGTCTTTGAAAATCAATTTTTTAAATTTTCAATTTTAAACGATATTTTAACGAGAATGTATAGTACGTTGTCATATAAAACATAAAGACGCAAAAATCTATTAGAAACTAATTTTTGATTAATATACAAGACGTTTTGATAATAATTGATTTCCTAGCGCAACGTACAGAATACTAACCAATTGATCTCATTTTTTTATTTTATCTTTAGAATTTATTCACTTCCGATATAAAGCTATTTATACAAGACAAATATTTAAAATTACATAATATTTAATCAATTTTTTTCAATTTCATGGTATTTAATTCTTTGTAACTCGAGGAAAAATCTTTGCGATTTTCAAAAGTATACCACTTTAATGGTAAACAGAATAACAAAGAATTTCTAAAATTCTAATTAAGAAAAAAATTGAAAATAGTGGACCTGGAACATTGGGAAATAACCAACTGCACATAAAAATTGTCAAAATGGAAAGTATCATTTTTAAAAATTTTAAAATAAGGGTGTAGGACAAAAAACGAGTTTCAGTGCAGTAAAATAGTCATTTTATTTGGAAATTAAGATTTCATAATGAATCATATAATCTATCTTGATTTCTTTTTAGAATAAAAAGAATTTAATATTTTAAGTTAAAATTTGATATATCAAAGATCCCTCGTTCTCTTAAGTACCCCATACGCAGTCATCATTACTCGCTGAGAGAACATAAGGAAAGTGTCGTCATTTAGAAGGAGGGATCAAGTATAAGACACCCCCCCCAGAGGTATCGTCTAGGAACTTGACGGACATTGAGAGCACAATTATTTTTTATACGGCAATTAATGAACACAGTGAAACTTTAGCCGGCTCCATCCTCCAACCTGCAACCCTTCGGCTATAATATCGATGCCTTTGCTGACTGAGCTACCATCACACCGCAAACAATATTTATTGAAATAAATTGTTCAAATTAGTCCAATCATTTTAAATCAATTTTCTTACGGTTAGGCAACCAGGGCAGAGTTCCAACAAATTTAATCGAATTTTCTTTTTTAACCAATATATCATTATAATTATTTTGATGTAAAAAGGTTTCTTTTCTTTAGTGGAGGAAATGATATGGGATATATTTACATACTATATATATTATTTTTTATATATGTATATATATATATACTTTTGTATATATATTCTAATTGTATATATTTATGTATATGTATATATATATATACCATATATGATATATATATGTATATAAATATATTATATATAAATATATTTATATATATATATATATATATATATATATATATACATATATTTCTATTTTTATTTAAATATATATATATATATATATATATATATATATATATATATACATATATATATATATATATATATGTATATATATATATATATATATATATATATATATATATATATATATATATGTATACCCATATATATATACTCTATATGTATATATATATACTGTGTCCATGTATCATATATAATGTATATATATATGAATACATATATATTATATATATATTGTTTTATATATAATATATATATATATATAGATATATACTATATCACATATATATGTATATATATATAATATAATATGTATATATATATATAACTATATACATATTATGTATATAATTTCCGGTTATATGTATATATATATATATCAAATATTACATTTATATATATATATGTATATCATATAAATAATCATATGTATATATATACATGATTATAATTTATATGGTATATATATACTATATATATATGTATATATATATATAAATAATATATATGTATATATATATAACATATATGTATATATATATATATAAATAATATATATGTATATATATATATGTATATATATATATATATATATATATATATGTATATATATATATATATATATATATATGTATATATATATATGTATATATATATATGTATATATATATATATATATATATACTATATATATATATATATTATATATATATGGTATATAGAGAGACAGCATGAAATGACATTGTTTTGTTTGTTTTAGAATGCTACACTCTACGTTTTGGATACATGAGGACTTACAATACCGGGAACTACTGCTGAAGCCTTACCATACGTAGCAATTAACGCCCATGTCACAATGGGATTCGAAGTTCAGCGCGCTACCCTTTCGTCTCTCGTTCGGTGCATGTCACTGTTAATTGGTGAGAATTTAATTTAATTTAATTTAATTTTGCTAAATAACGTAATGTGTAGGCGAAATTATGTTCAATATTTCTAAAATTTAAAAAAATTCAAGGTTTTTTTTATCTCAGAAAGCTCTGTTAATGGATTATAAGTTAAAATTTATACATCATTCGAATACCTGCGTCCTCTTGACCACACGTATTTGTTAAAATAAACTCGATGGCACTGAATACATTTTGCTAAGTAAGATATCTTTTACGCATAGGGCTTTCCATCACCATTAAAATATTTCCACAAAGTGTGTCTTATTTCTCTCGCGAGTTAAATTATTTCCGATACGTTTTAACGGTAAATCCTTGAACCAGATACGATACCTTGTTTTAAATTCGTTGAAATGCCCGTAACACTATATTCTGCTTAAGGAGGTACGTATTGGAAATTTATTCGAAAAGATCAAAAGCATTAATATTGTTGGAGTCTTTACTTCTCCCGAAATTAATTAGATTAGTCCAATTACTTCATTTGTTTTGTCCATTTATTGAACTGTTTGAACTATTTGTTATCAACTAAGCATTTGACTAGGCATGTACAGTTAAGGGGCAACACACATCCTTTAAAACTTTAAAAATTCGATTTTTTTTACATTTTTAAAATTGTTAACATTTCTAAGTCATTTAATATTCAAACTTGTAAAAGAATGCAATATTTGTATTTCATATCATAGCTTTTAAGAAAACTACGACTTTGTGCGGTAAATGCTAGAAGTAAAAGATAACTTAGGCTATTATTATATAAGGAATTAGAGTATTTAAGGTTTTTCGACCAATCACCAAAAAAGCTCTGTTTTTAGTTAGTTATTATTCGGTATAAAATCTTCACTTAACTATATAATATCTATTATGCTCTTTACACCCATGAAGGTTGATGGTAATTCATCAAGAAGTTTTCACAGTATTCGAGAAAAAGTCTTAACTTAAAAGTGTCCTGTCAATTTTTGGAGCACAGTATATATGAAATTATTTTGTAAATGAGAGTAATTAAGGCTGTACGACCAATCACCAAAAAAGGAACCCAAAGAAAATTAATAAAATAATTACTCGGTGGAGAATATTTCTTTACACAAGGTAGGATTTAACACCAAAGATACCAACACGTAATACACACCTATTTCTACCATAGCCGGTCAAATGACCGGACTATGTTTATTTTTTCTGATTATAAATGTATGAAATATCAAAATTGGAAGGAAATAGATAAATACACTTTATTATAATTAAACAAAATTGTATATTGTCAATTTTTATGTATTGCAAACACAAAGAATAAGAATTTTTAATTCATTTCATCGCATTCATTCCATCGCATTTTTTACATAAACATTATGGGTCATTTGACCCGTTATATGGTGTGTTTAGTGTTAAACAAGATAGAGATAACTTCGTTCCAGAAATTAATGCCAAGAAAGATAAACGTTCTTCGTATCTATCTTTCCTATTCCAAGACAAGGGGACACGAATAGCAGAGAAGGGACTGACTAATGCATAAATCTTAAATTTTCATGTAGTTTAAAATTTCTTTTCGAAAATGCAATAGTTGTTCGGAAGTTTCCATAAATTTGAAAACTGCATATTTTATGTTAAAGCTCCCAGTTAAACAACGAGAGTTTTGTGAATACATATGACTCAACAATAGTTCACTCATTTCTATATTCTTTATGCTTTACATGAGCATAAACAGACGTGTTTCACAAAGGGACTTTAGAAATTATACTAATATGTATTATCATAGTTTGAATAATTTATAGATGTGAAGACACATTGCATGTAACAGAATATATATCTAGTTAATACCTTTATACGTATATACATTATGCACATTACATAACATCATTCTCTCCCTTTTAGAAATGAAATAGCAGTATAGAAGTCATTTAAATCACATGAAATTTCTGTTACAATACCTTTTATTTCACTATAGAATTGTACTTTAAACTTCAATTTATTGATTAATTTATTGATTGAGGTTAATTAACTATCATCAAAAGCGTTTCTCATTTATTTTTGTTATTGGAAAGAAACACGTATACAAAATAATATCAATATCTTACTTATGATATCGAAATTCTTTAACGTACTTCACTA
>CM063510.1:153292396-153304896 GCA_032207245.1 Pardosa pseudoannulata
AAGAAATCTATACCTCATAATTTGTTTTTGTCATATTCGATTAATTTTAGGTTGAAAAGAGAGATATGCTTTACAAGGCTATTGTAACACTAACAAAATTAAGATGTCATCCACATAAGGAAAGAATTTAATTTCATCAACAAAAGAAGTACCTAGTTCGTAATCCTACAGGTAGATATCTGCTAAAACTGATGAACAGCCTCCTGCAATCGGTAGACCATGTATTTGTTTGTAAACGGTTATACCATTATATAGATAGTTTCATTGTGGGCTAGTTTTAACCCTCTAAGAGGTACGCACGTACAATTCCGCCAAACCGATAATGTCTTCAAAGCGGTTGTGACGTACAATTTTCGACCTCCAAAAACGTTCTAAAAATGGATGCATTCTACATTTCTGCCAGTGTTTTCCATCACGGAGTTTTGAGGTAGGAGGGTCAGGTCAATTATTTAGAAACTACTCCTTGAGGCACAAAGACGCTGATAGCTTTTCATGGCTTTGTAAATCTCTATTTCGAAGTATTTCGTTTGCAGTAACAGATGTATCTCTAGTTGCACCACTTAATTATCTTGGAGAACTTTATTAAAAATATAAATAACTCTTTCAAAGAATATTTTTATTTGTACTTTTAGAATCCATTATTTCTTATGGGATGATCTTCGACACTCGACGAGCTTTATGTGTATTAAAAATTAACAATCTATAATGTCTATTTATATATCTATTTATTACCGGAAGTAAAGGGACAATAACGAGGGTGGGTTTCCCGAATTCCAATCTAGTCTACAAATGGTGAAGTAAAAAATCATAGAACGCTTTGGCCATTGACACAATAAAACTTTAGCGTATTTCTGGAGACTTTTTTTCCTCGATGTGTTCCACCCGGAGGGTTAATAAAGCTCTATATCTACTGAATTGTATATATTGCATCAAATCACATTTATCTTACAGTACTTACTAATACTTTCTATGAATGGAAACATGCATTTTTAAATTTCATGGCAATTTCAATAGTAAGACCAACCATCGATACAGTTTTGCTGTACATAAATTAAACAACATGTAGAAGAACTACAGCACAATTTCATAATAACTGATAAGGTAGCTACTAATTACGCTCTATATGTAAAAATTATTGTGAATCTTTAATAAAATATTATAATGGTAATAGTATCTATAAAGTATTTCATTATTCAATAAATACTATATCAAACTGGATTAAATCACTTTATAAATGTTTCGGCCTATAAAAGTATTGGCTAGTTAAGCTATGCACTAGGAGCGGTTTAAGGGATATTGTTACGAGACTCCCTTTTTATCAAATAGTTTCGTATTTTAATAAAAAAATAATTTCCTTATAAATTTTAATGACTTATATGATTCATGTAACAACATTATATATTCTTATAATAACAGTCTTTAAAATTGAAAATTTTAAAAACTAAAATTCGATGTATTTTGTTCCCTTAATTACTCGTGTCTTTTACATCTAGTGAAAAAATATTTAGCTACAAGCTACCGTTATATTTTTAATAACATTTAGTGTGCATGACTAGAATATAAAACATTTCAATTAATAGTAGTATTGCAATGTAAATTTAACATCCTTATAGTGTTTGACTCAAAAGTTTCACAATTCTTTTCTAAATATGTATTGAATACTTGAACATGTATTGAATAATAAATATTGAATACATTATTAATTTAAAAGAAACATAACCTATAAGAACACCATAAGAAAACTGTCAGAAAAGCAAATGTAATATATCAAAAAGGAAATGCGATATATTTAAAATATGAAAACTAAAATTTCCCAAATCAAGCCACGCAGACAGAAAATCAGAGTAATCATAAAATTCTGTATGCATTTATATATATTTTAAATCCACAAACATATTCATTAAAGGTCAAAAGTTGGTCTCATTATATGCGTAACGATGCAAACCAACTAAATAAATAATTTTTTGTCAAATTTAGCTGTTTGGCAAGTCTAACGTAACTTTAATCACCAAGTACAAATAACCCCAAAGTTTTTGATGCGGTTTTTGTCTCTTTTGTCAAGATTATAAAATGCGTATTTGTGGTTATATAAACAAGATTTCAAAAGCACATAAGCAATGTTAAATTGCACTGATGCCGTGTGTCATTTTACACATGATAAATACTCGAAGTTAAACCTTATACAAATACCTGTTATATTTCATACAATAAGCGCATTTTTTCCAAAACACTCTTAGTGAAACACTCTATACTAACTCTTTGTGTAAATACCATTTACATAAGATCATTATTTAAAATTATACAATTTTTTAGCAAACGTGTTCGCCATTTTACGGTATTATATCGTTTGTTATTTGAGAAAATACTTTGTGATTTCCACATAATATATAGGAATGTACATAGTACATATAGTACATATAGATTAAAATAGAAAAATGTATAAGAACAGATTTTGAATATATTCTATCCTCCAGTAATTCAAAATTTTGAAATAAAGTTACTATTTTAAAGGTGACAAAGAATGTTGAATTTCAATCTTTAAAGTTTTAAATTTTTATAATGAGAATACATAATGTTGTTACATGAAACATGAAACTCATATTTATTAGAATTTTCGTTTATAATAGGAGACTATTTAAACAAAATAATTAAGTATTATTCCTTTAAAGTGTTAATATAGTGCACGGCAAATTAACTGATTCGTTATTATTATTATAACTTTATGTTTAAAATTTATATAGAGGCAAAATTGGATATCGATTTTCACTGACGTTATATACCATTTATATAAGACCCATTATTTAAAATTATACAATTTTTAGCAACTGTTTCTAACTATTTGTGATGCAGAAGAATATGGGGGTAAAACAACACTATATAAGAGGAAAACAGGACAAAATTCCAAGAGAGGAAAGGTAAATCTTGCAGGCCGGTGACCTTTTATCGGATTGAGTATCATATTGAAAACAAAACGGCTAAAATGGAATAAGATGGTAATAATGAAATTTTAATGCCTGGAATGAGTATATTTTATCACATTTCTTCCCAGGCTATGAGCCTAACGTATATACATTATACAAATTTACATATTTAACTTACAAATTTACATATACATACATATACTTACATTTACATATACTTACAAATTCAACTTCTTTGCCATCCCTTTATGGTTTAGATTAGATATAAAGCTTTAAATGCCATAGATCGATCTCAATAGTATAAGTTAAATTAAGATGCTACATTAAATTATTTTTTGCTTAAAATATAGTCCATTATGTATGGAATGTTCATTACAATTTTATGGTATAAATTAGATATAAAGCTTTAAATGTCATAGATCTATCTGAAAAGTATAAATTAAATTAAGACGCTAAATTAAATTTTTTTCTGCTTAAAATATAGTCCATTACGTATCAAATGTTCACTACAATTTTATGATATAAAGCTTTAAATGTCATAGATCTATCTGAAAAGTATAAGTTAAATTAAGACGCTAAATTAAATTTTTTTCTGCTTAATATATAGTCTATTATGTATCAAATGTTCATTACAGTTTTATGGTATATATTAGATATAAAGCTTTAAATGTCATAGATCTATCTGAAAAGTATAAGTTAAATTAAGACGCTAAATTAAATTATTTTCTGTATAAAATATAGTTCATTATGTATCACATGTGATATACAAGTATGTAAAGTATTAGATGTGTATATCATACGGGATAGACAGGACAGGCAAAATATTAACGATCTAGAAAAAAATTTAATCTAAACATAGCAAAACATTTTGTTTAATATTAAATCCAAAATAGGCTATGGTAAGATTTTCTACTTGATACAGTCCCCTTAAGCCCACAAGATTAAGTCTGAATACAGATAACACTTCTGTGAACAGTTTATTTACTATTTAAAAACTGAAACTCTTTAAGTATAGAAATTTCTGCACATAATTACGGCAAATACTTTTAACGGAAAGAAACATTTGTATCTAATTCTATAATAAAAAATCATATTGTTATCAGATCTTGAAACTATAAAATAAAACAAAACATTAAACAAAAGGTCCTTAGATTTTAAAAATATTAATTTTACAGCAAACACACTGACGCTTTATAGAATTATCGACTCATAAAATTCTCAATTGAGTGTCACGAAAAACGCTGTCACGATGAAAAATAAAATTTTCAAACTTAGTTAACTTTACTTCGCAGTGCACTTTAGCGCATTAGTTTTGTTTTTAAAACTCGGTTTTTGTGAAAGTGGAATACTTGAGAGGTTAATCAGTAATGCAAATTTTAAATAATTTGATAAAAGAGTTTTCAAGAAAAGTTTTATGTGTGTGTACTTTTACGACATTCATCGTTAACGTTTTGATCTATTTCAATTTTGTACTAAGGTGAATTTTGCATTCCAAATACTTTAAATAGTTGATCAACGTAAAGAAGTTGTTTAGTGCATAAACTGGTGCTTTAATATTTAAAAGGTCTCGTTATTTTAAACAGAATCTTAGTGCAAGCTGAAAGCCGGTATAATAAAGATACTATGTGACAAAAAGTAAATACAATTTCCGAAAATTGTTTCTATAATACGACATTTAATTCATTGTATTCTTGATCTACTTTAAATAGCTGATCAACGTAAATAAGCTGTTTAGTGCATAACCTGGTGCTTTAATATTTAAAAGGTCTCGTTACTTTAAAAAGAATCTTTGTGCAAACTGAAAGCCGGTATAATAAAGATACTATGTGACAAAAATAAACACTATTTACAAAAATTGTTTCTATAATTCGACATTAATTCATTGTATTCTTTATCTACTTTAAATAGTTGATCAAGGTAAAGAAGTTGTTTAGTGCATAAACTGGTGCTTTAATATTTAAAAGGTCGCGTTACATTAAAAAGAATCTTAATGCAAGCTGAAGTCGGTATAATAAAGCTACTATGTGACAAAAATTAAACACTATTTCCAAAAATTGTTTCTATAATACGACATTTAATTCATTGTATTCTTCATCTACTTTAAATAGCTGATCAACGTAAATAAGCTGTTTAGTGCATAATCTGGTGCTTTAATATTTAAAAAGTCTTGTTACTTTAAAAAGAATCTTAGTGCAAGCTGAAAGCCGGTATAATAAAGCTGCTATGTGACAAAAATTAAACACTATTTCCAAAAATTGTTTCTATAATACGACATTTAATTTATTATATTCACAATATACGGTAAATTATCTGCTATAAATTTTATATTGTTATGATAAAACCTTTTTATGTTATCACGTTAATTCCCCGTAAAAATAGGTGAAACAAAACATAGTCGGAAAATCCATTTAAAGTTTTTATTACAGAAATTTTTATAAAATGATTTTCGCATCCCGGTAAAATTCTCCGTCTTTACAAATTGGAATTAAACTGAAATTGTCAGCAAAAGTCTGTTTTGAAATTAAAAACTGAAAGCTTTCTTACTGAATTTTTTAAAAAATAAATTTCATTTACACTACAAATTTTAGATTTTAAAATGTAAATTCCAGTTTTTTTTTTATCAAAAACAAAAATTATCGTGACTTTTATACCGTAGACCATAATTACAAAGAAAAAAAAAATGCTTTGGAAAGCAACCAAAAACACCATTTTGTTTAACATGATACCTTAAACAATAAATAAACACAAAATGTCGTTATATATATATATATATATATATATATATATATATGCAAACATATACATATGTATACATACAAATACATATATACATACATATACATATATATATACACATTCAAATATATATATAATATATACATACATACATACACACATATACACTCACATATATATATATAAGATATATATATATATATATATATATATATATATATAAGATATATATATATATATATATATATATATAAGATATATATATATATATATATATATATATATATATATATATTATATATATATATATACATTTTTTTAGAATTTATCTTGAAATAGTTTTAAAAAATATATTAAGTGCAATAAATTTAGTTTTAAAATATCCCTTAAGTTAATATGAAAATTTTTTATATGCATGTCATGGCAATTCTATGCTTCTATACACTTTCGTAATTTTTTTCTTTCTAAGCTTGCAGTTTTCCGAGATAGACGATACAAATAACAATCGAGAGAAATTGAAGAGAAATGGAAGAGAAAATAATGCTCATGGAGCATTTTCAAGTCATAGAAAAGGTAATAAGAGTCGTATAGTTTTCGGCAGTTTTCAATGATCATTTTAAAAGGCTCGAGAAGCTTAAAAGTCATCCGTTCAGAAAAATAGAAATTTAGAATTACTATGGAAAATTTCAAACTGATCAAATTATTTTTGATGGGTCGCTTCTTTTTTCGCAATGAAATGTATATATGCATAGTTTGTAATATTTTTCTTATAGTACTACGAGATTAAATAATAAATAGTAGTTAGAGATATATATAGTATATAGAATACATAGTATATAGATATATATATATATATAGTACATACAGATTAAAATAGAAAAATCTGTAAGAACAGATTCTGAATATATCCTACCCTCCGGTGATTTGAAATTTTTAAATAAAAATGCAGTTTAAGATGGGAAAAAGATGTTGAAATTCACGTTTTACAGTGTTAAATTTTTCTAATGAGAATACATAATGTTTTTACGTGAAACATAGTGGACTCATATATCTATGATAAATACTTTTCGTTTAAAAGTTAACTATTTAAACAAAATGGAGGCATTCAATATTATTCCTTCAAAGCGTTACTAGTGCACAGCATATTAACTGATTGCTTTTTTTTTTCATTTAAAGTTTAAAAATTATATAGAGAAAAAATTGGATACCGATTTTTTATTACATTAAATACCATTTATATAAAACCATTATTTAAAATTATACAATTTTTAGCAACTGTTTTCACCATTTTACGGTAATAAATCATTTGTTATTTGAGAAAATACTTTGAAATTTCCAAAAGTGTACCATGTTTAATGACAAGCATATGAATAGAGAATCTCATAAATTTTGAATATGAAATACATAAACTTAATGCATCTGGAACGTCTTCTTAGTTTCTGATTCGATACAAAGATTGTAAAAACTGGAAAATATATTTAAAGTTTAAAATAAAAGTGTATTACAACAAAAAAAAACATGTTTCAGTGTAGTAAGGTAATTTTATCTAACGATCATGAAGCATAAACCTAACTTGATTTTTTTTCAAAACAAAAAGAGCCTTGCTTATATTTGGTCAAAACCCGTCATTTCGAAGGTTCTTTGTCCCCTTTATTTACATTGGCACAGTTGAGAATCCTATGATAAATACTCAAAAATATAATGTTTTACCAAACATAGTTTGTGTAGTTAATTCTGCTTCTTATGCATTTATAGATTTCAATAAAATTCAATTACTTGTAATTTTAACTCTTTGTATCATCCAGGTACAGGTCTGTAACGTATCCAACAGTTGATGTCATTTACACAGGGGAATTTTAAAAGCTTTTTTGATTATTGCTAGCTTTTTACATGACTATAAACACAACTTAAGCTTAGGTTTCTACCAAATGACAATAATATATTGAATTATAGTTCCAAGGTTTCATTTCATAATAATCAGATGTACATGATTATCACTGAAATAAACTTTAGATTTATTTAATTTTTAGTAAGTACAGAGAGAGCAAAAAATTGGGAAAAATTGTTTCGAATTCATTATGTTAAGATAATTTTTCTAAAAAATGCCTTAAAATGTTATGAGTTTTTATTTTAGTAGAAAATACACATTTTGCTAATAAATTTTCATTTTCTTGTAATAAAACTTTACACTTTAAAAACATTTATGATGGATCTTTGGCCATCTTAAATTTCAAACCCATAAACCCCCACTGGTGATATCGGAGCTTTTCCAGACTGAGCTACCATGATACACTTTTGAAATATTGGAAATATAGATATTTCCTATTACAAAGTTGTATGTTGCACGTGTAGAAATGTCAGAACAATAATTTGAACGAATAAAGATAAATTCAATATCTTTTATATGTTTAGGAAACCATGACGATATAATTCTGTTAGGCAGAAACATTTTAGGCTAAATAAAATCTCTAAAATACATATCAGTTAACTTTACACACTAGTATCCAAATTTAATCACTACAGAGTCCACTTACAAATCCCTACATTTATAAAAAATGTTTTCATTTATTTAATTCTTTACCGTCAGTTGTTTCTAATGCCACTTGACGAGCCAACACGTGAGTCAGACACTATTTGAATTAAAGCGAAAGGATGCACATTTCGTAATAATTAAACAAAATGTTTCAAAAGAATTTCTGAAATTTAAAATGTTTTTAAATGTGATTTTTATTTTTTAATAATAATTGTTTTATTACAATTATAATATTTTAACAATAAATATTTTCGTTATTTACTTATTTTTATTTTATATCTATACACGGTTTCATACAAAGTTACTATTATTAAAGCATTCTAATGTTCACTGCCCTTTTAAAATCAAATTTATGTTAAAGATAATAAGACAGTTTATTAGTATGCATTAAGAAAGTTTACATGCCGTTGAAAAACAATCTCAAAACTCCCAATAACTAAAAAATCAAGCATGATAAAACAAAATAAAAGTAAAAACATGTTTACTATTGCTTAACAAGTACAGTATTTATGTACTTCCGAGAGTCTTAAATTAACAGAAGATATAAAAATTAGTACCGATACACATAAAAGTGTATCGGTAAAAGTGTATCGGTAAGTGTATCGATAAAACAAAATACGAAGAATTGAAAAATAGAGTTATGATAATACTCCTACAAATTCTAAGTCATTCTTGGTCGTAAAATAACATACTTTGGAATTTCAAAATGTGGAATAATCCATATTTCCAATAATAATGTAGGACAATAAAATCTAAACCATTCCAAAAATAATAAAGAATAGAAAAATCGAAAAAGTGCGAATCTAATAAAGAATAATAAAATCTAAATAGTCTAAACAATATTAAAGAACAGTAAAATCTAGACCGTACTAATAATAATAAAGAATAGTAAAATCTAAATTATCCTAACAATAATAAAAAATTGTGAAATCTAAATCGTAGTAACATTATTAAAGAAAAGTAAAATCTAAACCGTACTAACAATAATAAAGAATAGTAAAATCTAAATCACTTTCATTATGTAATTTATGAAGGAACTAAAGTCTATATTAGTAGCTCCCAGCCTTTCAACAATGGAAAAACTCTTTTGGTACCATAAGTAGAATGGTAACGTAGGAAAAACCAACGTTTAAAATGCTGCTTTACGTTGAATCTCTATTTGAAAAACACCAATAAGTGGTTCACCTATAACGGTGAAAAGTACTGGTATGTATGTAATATATTAAAATATCAAATTATATCTAAAATATTACACTTAAAATATCTCTCTAAAAGTCTCCTTTTCCCATTTTCCGTCTTTCATATCTATTTTCCGTACAATATCTTATTTAAAGGAGTATTTTGTGCTTGAAGTCTTTTAAATCAGTCTCCTAAAGCTAACTCAAAATAAATGCTTATTTTCTGTCCACTCGGAAAATTTTCCAGCTATCCCAAGAAAAATGGTTAACTTTCCCAATGATCTAAGTTCCTTCTGACCTTTAATAATGCTGACTTAGCTGTTCGTCTCGTTGGCAATTCCGCATTTTCTCTCGGTGTGGGGCGAAATTTGTAATATTAAAAAGTTATCGTATATCATTAATTGCTCTCCTCTTGTCGGAGAAATAAGTCTTTTCTTAGTTGAGAATAAGATTAAAGTTCCACCACGGAGTTCACTGCTTCCTTGTAATGAAGTCACGACTGCTTCAGATCACTTATTGCCCATTAAAGCCAGGCAATTAAAAATAATAGAGACTTGTACCCGGTGAATTAATTTCCCCGTGTTACATGTATAAGATTAACTCGAAATTACATGCACGAAAACAAGAAACGGGATTAGACGTGCATAGTATCTCCTGCCCAGGATTGGCTGTCCCTTATTTCTAGCATAAAATCAATGCACTAAAGATTTAAAAAAATTTTTAAAAGAGATAAAATTGCATTTGTAAACAATTTTAAAACAGCTGCTTACATTTTCTACAAAAGCTTCCACAAAAGCCATATAATCCACTTACGTTTATCATTTTTTATACAATCATATTCAGTGTTTCTTATTTAGTCATTCGACAGATCTCTTATGTTCCTCTCGTATTCTTAGCACGTTATGTTAGTGCAATTTACTAAATTATCTATCACTTCAGGAGATTATTAACAGATTCCAAGCATCCAATAGGGAAGTAAACTTTTTACAAACAGTTCAATATCCTGGGTGTTTCATAATAAAAGTTTTCACGAAAACCCTCACAAAATATCTAAAAATATCTTTCTTGAATTTTGTAACAGTTCTTTTTTCAAGAAAGAAATAAAAATTTTCATGTCAATCCTCTTGCTCCTTTATTTCTTCATATGATTACATTTCAGTGGATGAATCCTGATTGCTGTTATATTCCTCATCATCTATATTTAAAATTTCTGCATCCAAAGAAACATCTATATATATATATATATATATATATATATATATATATATAAATGAATTTGTGTTTGTCTGTCTGTCTGTATGTGTGTACTCGACAGACTCAAAAACCAGACATCCAATCGCCGTGAAAATTTGGGAAATTATTAGGTACATCCCTGGGAAGGTTTTTGTAAATTTTTAACGTTCGAAATCCATTCCTTCCCCTCTTTTCGAGCATTTTAGGTCATTACTCCAAGCATTATTTTCCCCGGTTAAACGATTAATTTTTTAATTTATCGCATCATAACTAAGGAAAAGAAGCAATAATTTCTAGCAATGTGACGTCATCCCAAGTAATTGTTTTAAACGCAGTTTTCCTCGGTTAAAAGCAGGAAATTAAAATTTTCAATTCATCACATAATAAATAGGTGAAAATGATATTTTTCTATCATTATGACGTCATTACTTTAAATATCTGATTTATTCATTTCTTATTTTATATTACTTAAACATCGTCTGCGTAATTTTTATGTATGTAAAACATTAGTAATAAAAGACATCCAATCTCTGAAATGAATTATCCCATTCAGGACAGTACATATATATTACTCTCCACAGTATTTTGAAATTTGACTCCTACATTAAAAAAAGTCGGGGAATTGGGAATTATTATGCAGCGGCTCACGGGCAACACAGTGCACTTACTGGACATTCAGCTATTAACTGTTATCAGCTATAAACTGTTATAATCGTCAACAATCTGAAACATAGGATATTTATTCAGCATTTCTATCAATACGTCTTATTATCTTTAATAGTGGTTCTAAATCGTTCATCGAAATATTTTAAAACCCAGACCGAAAGCTGGGTGCGAAGCAACTAGTTATCCAATAAATTTCTGTAACTTGCCATAAAAACAAAGTAAGAAAAAGGGCTTCCATGCACAGAACTGCAGCACAAATACACGATACACGCACAAATACACGCACAAATATACTTTTTTGAAGTTATCTAATCAAAGAACTCTCCAAATGGCCCTTCACCAAGGTTATATTTTTAAATTCAGATAGACTTCTCAACCTTTTTTAAACCATGCTCCATCGAGTCGTTTTAAAATATATGATGTCCCTTCATGGTGAATATATTTAACTAGCATATAGACCGTCGGACGGGATTAGTAAAATTTTTAATTTTTCAGAATTTTAAAGTAACTTACGAGGTAGGTAAAAAAATAGTTTCTTTTTGGGGTGAGAATTGTCTAGTACACATTCAATAATTTGTTTATCTTCTTACTCCTCTAAAGTCTCCGGATACTGTGAATACAGTTTAGATTCACGTTGAATTCATTAAGTGAAACCGTGTGGTTATGTATAAAAAATAAACACACAAAAGAACAGACTTCATAATTTTCAAAAATATTAAAGTTATACGACTTTTATGAAAAGAATTTGTTGTTAAAACACGTGATAAAATTTTCATTGCTACAAAAAATGGTCGATGATTACATTTAAAACGATCACATATGTACCTAATCTATTATTTAAGCCAAATATAAAAGAAAATTATTTAAGTCATATCTAAGTTCAGTGATAAAAAGTATGAAAACAATGCAGACGATACTTAAATAATTTAAAATAAGAATCGATTTAATGAAATGGTTTTGGAAAAAGAATGACGTCATAATGCTAGAAAAAAATATTATTTTTACCTATTTATTATGTGATAAATTGATAAATTTAATCGCCTGTTCTTAACCGAGAAAAATAGGGCTTGAAATAATGGTATTAAATGCTAGAAAAGGGGGGAAGGAGAGGATTTCAAACTTTGCTAATCCTAACTCATCAAGAATCCAATACGGATGCCTCTATTCATTCCAGGTCCAACCGCTTCATGAATTCGAGACGGACAGATAACTTAGGTTTTTATAATATAGGGG
>CM063510.1:153307396-153319896 GCA_032207245.1 Pardosa pseudoannulata
ATGTGTATATATATATATATATATATATATATATATATATGCTTATTGTAAATCTATCTAATGCTCTATTTATTTTTTACTTGTTGTCCTACAATTTAATTTTCTGTACATTTTTTACATTTTTTAAATTAATAGCAATAAAAATAATAGTTCCATATATAAAAAGCTATCTCAGAGGCAAAAAATTAAATATTTTTATTGTTTATCATTTAAAATTCTTACTTCAAAGACACAATGAGCGGATGCTTATCAATAGCAGATTAATAAGAAGTGTATTAATATACCGATGCATTTTATCTATTTTATATATTCCATAACCATAAATATTTTATTTCAAAATAAGACCTAATAAGCTTGATTTAGCCCTATTATCAACGAAGTAATAGTGAGCAATGAAAAATATCAAAATAATAGTAATAATAAATAGAACTCAAATTCTGATACCCCCCAACATAATCCCATATTTAATATATTTAATTGAATAGTTTAAAATTCAAACGCTTCAGGCAAAGACTTAAGGTAAGTAAATGTAAAAGTAAAAAAAATTATTGATGTCAATATTTGTGTAGTACAAAAACGCGTAAGAAAGCAATCACCAAATGAAAAGGTATTTTAAACAGACAACCATATTATTTGTCAACTTTTTGTAAAGAAATTCAAACGCTTCAGGCAAAGACTTAAGGTAAGTAAATGTAAAAGTAAAAAAAATTATTGATGTCAATATTTGTGTAGTACAAAAACGCGTAAGAAAGCAATCACCAAATGAAAAGGTATTTTAAACAGACAACCATATTATTTGTCAACTTTTTGTAAAGAAATTCAAACGCTTCAGGCAAAGTCTATTAAGTAAATAAATGTCAAATTTAAAAATTTATTGTGTGTAATGTAAAAATGCGTGAGGAAAAAATTCACCATGAAAAGTTATTTTAAACACACAATCATATTATTTGTCAACTCTTTTTTTACACTTTAAACTTCATTGAGTTTGAAATTAATTAAACTTTATAACTATGATAAACATATGTTATAGTCCCGACATGCATGTCTATAGTTATCTAATAAAAATATGTTTTCTCATTATATATATATATATATATATATATATATATATATATATATATATATATATATATATAGAGAGAGAGAGAGAGAGAGAGAGATAGTGAGTGAATTTTTTTATACGAGAGTATTTATTTTATACTATTTATTTATATAAAAATATTTATTTTATATTTTATAGTGAGTTTTATAGTCATATATATATATATATATATATATATATATATATATATATATATATATACAGTTTTATCAGCTTATAAAGAGAGATTAATAATTTTATCTTGGTTTGGGACGAAAAATTAGTAAATATTAATGAGACTGTAATTAACATGTGTTTATATAAGTTGACACATCCAAGTGCATATATATATATATATATATATATATATATATATATATATATATATATATATATATATATAATGTGTTTAAGTAATAAGGCGAAATTAATCTGGCTACAAGAGAATTTTAGCCCTTATCATTTTTGGGCAATGATAGAACCTAATTATATTCCAGTCGTGGCTCCATTGAACCTATAGTAAAGGAAGTGCTGGAACTCTACGTAACACTCGATAAAAGACATGTTTCTCCTACAAGAGCAGAGCAATGAATGATGCAAACATAAAACATTCTACAACAAAGTTCGACCCACAGCGACAGATGACGTGGAGATATTCCAAGAGAAAGCAGCTTAATGAGCGACATTAACCAGAAAAAAGAAAAATTTAGATCATTGGAAAAATGAACCATTTTATTGAAACTGCTGGAAAATGTGGGGAATAGACAGAAAATTAGCATTTATATCAGAGTTAGCTTTGAGAGCCTGCTAAAAAGAATTTAAATCAGCGAATACTCCTTTAAATATGATATTTTATAGCGGGGAAAATAGATATGAAAAAATGTGAATGGGAAAATGATAACCTTAAAGAGATATTTTAACTGTAAGAATTTTGATATTATATATATATATATATATATATATATATATATATATGCACTGTGTATACAGTTAAATGTGAATTTTAAAGAGTTAAATATGTAATAAATAGTGAGATATATATATAGAGAGAGATATCAATAACACTTGAAAAGTAATAATTAGGAAAAAATTATACCTTTTCATTTTATACACTATTTTAATTCTCTGGAAATTTATTCGTAGAAAACAGATATTTCTCAGAAAATTATAACTTTTCATAGAAATAGATAGTTCATTCATTTTTTATATTATATTTATTTCCTCGCACAAACTTTTTATCTGGAATTTATTCAATACTTGAAATTCATTTGTTTTTACATTGTTTAGAGTAATATTTCTCTCCAACATTCAAAAATGGATAAAGATATTACATGTTTGAACAGCTAATTCCATAAATATAAAACTTGATATCGTTATACATTCAGAAAACAATTATTAACGCATAAAGTTTTCAATCGGTACAGAATCGACTGTTGAAAAGAAATCAGTTTTAGCGTTAGGTTTGCACAATAAGTAAAACAAGTTATCCGTAAAATTATATTCGATGCTTCGAAGATAAAAAAAACTATATCGTTATAATAAATAATTTTTTACGTGATTATTGTATTTGATTGCACAAAATAGTGTGAGATTCTTAAATATCTAATTATAAAATACGTTTGCCTTCTCTTTGTATTTCCAAATAGTAAAAAGGCTCAAAGTATTGCTTGTTGACCCACTTTTTTATTGTAATATAATACTTGTAAGCTTATTTAACATAATTAATTATGTAAAGCATTTCAAATCATCAAAGCAATTATTATTAAAATTAGATCAAAATTATCTTTCATTTTGCGAATTTTTATTAATAAGTTTAAGTTTCAGTATCATAAGTATCATAAGTATCATAAGTTCAGTTTAAGTATCATAAGTTTTACGTTTATTACATGTTTGTACATCTAATTACATAAATATAAAACTTGTAATCGTTACACGTACAGAAAACAATCATTAACGCATGAAGTTTTCAACCGTTAAAACATGGACTGTTGAAAAGAAATCAGTTTTAGCGTTACGGTTACACAATAAGTAAAACAAGTTACCCGTAAAAATATATTCGATGCTTCGAAGATAAAAAAAAATTAAACCGTAGAAAAAAATATTTTTTTACATGATTATTGCATTTAATTGCACAAAATAGTGTGGCATTCTTAAATATTTAATTATAAAATACGTTTTCCTTATTTTTGTATTTCCAAATAATAAAAAGGCTCAAAGCTTTGTATGTTGACCCAATTTTTATTGTAATATAATACTTCTTATCATGTGTTCAAAATAATTATTTGTGTAACGTATTTCAAATCGTCAAAACAATAATTGTTAAAATTAAATCAAATTTATCTTTAATTTGCGAATTTTTATCATTAAGTAAAATAAAAGTACCTAAAAAGATTAGTTGTTTCCTTGAAAAATATAACGAAATCCTAGAAATAAGTAATTTATATTACTTTGACTATTGCTCCTGACTGCACAAAGCATTTACTCTGGAATTCTTAAATGCCTAAATGCAATGTTCCCTATTTTTGCAATTCCGAATACTAAAAATGCTCAAGATTTTGTCTGTTGAATCTGATTTTATTTTCTTTTGTAATATTAAACTTATAAACGGTACACCTGCACAAAAGAGTTATTTACACATCAAGTTTTCAATCATTAAGACATTGAGGGATGAAAAAATCATATTTAGCTTTCTTTTTGCGTAATAAGTAAAACAAGTTATTCGTAAAAATATGTTAGCTGTTTCGAAGAAAAAAATTAAACAATAGGAATAAATAATTTATTTTCTTTAGACTGTTGTAATTGACGGCACAAAATATTTGTGAGATACTTAATTATAAAGTAAGTTTTCTTATCTTTGCGCTTGAAAATTCAAAAATTTCACAAGGTAATATATGTTGATTTGACTTTTTATTTTACTATAAAACTAATAAGCATTAGTAGTGCTCAAACAATTATTTAGGTAACAGGTTTTAAATCGTCAAAACATTGATAGTTACAAATGCTTCAGATTTACTTTTTACTTCACATAATAAATAAAACACGTAATTTATAAAAATATGTTAGATGTTTGGAAGAAAGATAAAATTAAACTGTAGAAATACATTTAATTCTATTTGACTATTGCACTTGACGGAACAAAATATTCAGTCTGGAATTCATAAATACCTAAATTTAAAGTACATTTTCCTTATCTTTGAGCATTAGCTTCTTTCGCTTCATTTTTAAGTAAAAATGCTCAAAATAACGTTGATCTAGCGTTTTATTGTAATATAAAACTTGTGAGCTTTACTCATGCTTAAAACAATTATTAATAAAATAGCTTTTAGATCGTTAAAATATTGATTGTTGAAAATATAAAACTTCTGAGAGTTATTCGTACTCAAAACAATTATTTAGTCTATCAAATCGTCAAAACACTGATTGTTGAAATTGAACCAGAATTATCTTTCAATAAGTATCAAAAGTTCTGTGTAAAATAGAATAACAGTTTAAAAAAAATAATAATTAATAAAAATGAAATTTTAAAATAAAGAAATTTTATATTTCTATTTTTGCATTTGACCACACAAAATTTATATTTTTGATTTATTAATCATTTAAACTACATTTGTTTGAATTTACATTTAATACAAATGCTGAAGATAGTCCGACTAATTATTTTATTAAAATATACACTTGCAAACTCTACCGTGCACAAAAACCATTAATCTCGCTTCAAGCTTCCAGTCACTAAACTAATTTTGAACTTCGAGAAAAGTTTTGCAAGAAAAGTTTCGGCTAACTTTGTGCGTTCAAGAAAAGTAGTCAAAGTGCGAGAATAGTTGTGAGTACTCACCCAAACTGACGAGTAGTGCGACCGATGTCCAGAAAGGGTAGGGTGGTCCGCAGTCGGGGTCTTCCGCGGAGACCCCGTCCCCCGTAGTGTCCGTTTCGTTCCGACACCACTCCATACCCGCCACTGAACGCCACTGCCTTGCCTCCGACACCTTTACACCTCGCACGAACTGTGACCGCCAGCGCCGCGCCTTTCCCGCTCCGGGAAGAGTTGCCTACTCCGGCGAAGGGGGGAGAACAACGAACGCTCTCGCATCCACGGAGCCCTGCACCGAATTTCAAGACACTCTTACACACCAGAATTTTAAATAACAAAGTTAAAAAGAAAAAGAACTTTGATCATGTTTTAAAGATATCACTGTGTTTTCACTAAGTAACTATCAAGGAGGTTATACACACACACACACACACACACACACACACACACACATATATATATATATATATGTATGTGTATATATATATATATACAATATATATCTACACACACACATATATATATATGTACAATATACATTATATATATACACAATATATATCTACACACATATATCTACATCTATATATATATATATAATATAAATATATATATATATATATATATATATATATATATATATATATATATATATATATATATATATATATATATATAAATAGTTGAGATATCATATATCAAAATTAATACACCTCAAAAATATATACATAAAATTCTCTTTTTTCTCTTCTCATTTTTAATCCCTAATTTCCAATCCATAATATATCAGATTTAAAGGAGAGTTCGTCAACATTTTTTTAACCCATCTCCCAAATCTAACTCTAAAATAAATGCTAATTTTCTGCCTAATGGCTACATATTTCATCAAGCCCAGAGAAATAGTTTAACATTCATATTGCAACACCTGATGATCCCATTGTTGAATAAGTAAGTTGAATTAAAGACTAATAAAGTCCTCCAAAAAATTTTCCAATTTAATTTAAAAACTCTCAATTTAGTTTTGGGGTAAAAAAACATATCTTTTGAAGAAAATTATCTTGATATTTAAATTTACACGTCATGGTGGTAAGTTTATACCTCTATGGTAAAAGTCAGATGAATCTTCAAAACATTCGATATCTCGGCAAGTAAAAAGGTATCCCAGGTTCTTCCGAAGAATCCATATTGCCTAAGACGAAGGATTTGCACTAGTTACTTTGAAATATACCTTTCTAGTTATGGGGAGCACGTTTCACAACTTCGTGGCATGGTAAAGTCGCAGAGCACGTGACGAGATTTTGTAATTTCGATTACGTATTCCTATTCAGCATAAATTAGCGCTATTATCTAAATTTAAATGTTAAGATAATTTTTAATTAGCATACATATTTTTCTATCCCTAAACTGAACTCGGAGTTTTAAAATTAACTCGGTGATTCGATAAGTTCAATTTGCAAGACTATATCGGTCAAATAAAGAAGTTTTAAATAAACGTGGGCTTGAAAAAATTAAAACTTCGGTTTTTACAAGCGTTTAAGTCTTTTGGGCAGTATTCTAAACAAAAAAAAGTGTACTATTAGTACAAGTAAACATGTATTAATCTTTTCTTTCTGAATGTGTACCTCTCCTTTGCCCAGCTGATTCCGCAAGTATTATTCTTAATTAAGCCTGAAGATACATTGAGCATCAAGGACAAAATATCTTCAGTGATTTCTTAAGATCCGTCTACACCAGGGGTAGACAAAAGACGTCCCGCGGACTTTTGCTTACTTTGTCCGGCCCGTTGAAAAACCAGCATGAAATTTTTTTAATCTCTTATATGCGATTTTGTAGAGATCAACAGTATTTGTATGCGTAGTGTACATACAAATAATGAAAAATACATAAATAATAGAAAGTTTTATAATTTGAATAGTTGTAATCCTATCCCTACTTTAATGGATGCAATATACATACTCTCATAAAGCGTGTGGTCGGTTTACTACATAGAATTGAACGTGCACTCCTCTCACTCTTCGAGGGACGACAGACAGCAGCACGCGTACTGTTTATTTTGATTTAGCACTAGTCGCATACTCGTCATTTCTTTTGAGACTAATGTTTGTTATTGTGCAAATATAATAATAAATTGAAAAAGTGGACTTTTTGTAGGTAAAGTTTTAAAACATTGGTTTTATTTTATTGTAATAAATAAATTAATTATTTGAAGGCCTTTGTAAAATGAGTCAATCTAAAAAGAAGAAAAGTTGATTTGGAGTGTAGAAATTTCAATGAAGCATGGACAGTAAAATACCTTTTTACAAACATTGATAAGAAAGCAATTTGCTTAGTTTGCCGGGGAATAATGGCTGTTTTCAGGTAATACAATTTAAACTGGCATTTTAAATCAAAACATCCAAAATATGCATCACTTTCTTCAAAAGAACTTCAAAGTGCAGCAGAAAACATGACAAAAAACTTGAATAAGCAACAAAATATTTTTACCAAACAAAGTAATATCGAGAAATCTACCACAAAAGCAAGTTATGCTGTTGCACACAAAATTGCTAAGTTCTGTAAACCTTTTACTGAAGCAGAATTTGTAACGTTAAGATACAAAAAAATTAGAAAATAAAATCTTTCATTAACTGATTTATTTAATGACCATTAATTTAATATAATAGATCACATTTCTTTAACAATTACGTGACATTTTATTGGGCACAAATTGTTCGCATATACACCTAAGTAAAACAATTTATTATTACTATTATCTTTTATTAACTGCCAAATTTTTCTGTCCAAATGCTTTAAAATGATACTTATAGTGTTTTTGTCAAAATATTTCTTCGGCAAGGAAAAAACTCCACCCGAAACATTCTTGTGTGCACAGCGTACGCGGTACAGTCCTCCGGCCCGGGAGACATTTTGAAAATTTCATTTTGGCCCGCGCTTAAAAGTATTTGCCCACCACTGCTCTACACTATGGTCCACTGCAAGCATGGCTTATCGTGGTCGATGGTGACAGGCGACTACAGGGTCTTGGCAGAGGATGGCAGAGGAAGAGATTTTTCTCCTAACAGTAGATAGAGGAGACATACACTCGCTCGGCTTATTTAGTGGCCTAGTGTGTGGATGCAACCCGTGAGCCATCTTACCAAGGTTACCATCAGGGCGAGCACTGCACTGGTCAGTAATGGAAAATAGTGTGCAAGACGCTTTACTCAATCGTACAATTATTTATAAACTAGCATACAGCCCGTCATATGACGGGATCAGTAAAATTTTTAATTTTCTAAAATTGTAAAGTACTCTATGAGGCAGGTAAAAAAATGATTTGTTTTTTGGCTGAGAATTATCTGGTACACGCCTAATAATTTGTTTATCTTTCCTGACCGCATGTTAGTTGCCAACTTTAACTGATCTTGTCATATTCTATGATAGGATGGACAGCAAGGGTTTTAATATAGACAGTGATCATTTGGTGTTTTATATGATGTCCAAAATTGAGCGAATCGATCGCAAACCGTGTGGGTATGTATAAAAAACAAACACACAAACGAACAAACTTCTCAATTTTCAAAGATATATAACTTAAACGCTGGATATTTATTAGTCCGCGAAATAGACTCCTAGACTTTGTTGTTAATACCGGTGATAAAATTGTCATTGCAACAAAAAATAATCGATGGTTAAATTTAAAATTATCACTTATGTACCTAATCTAATATTTAATACAAATATAAAAGAATATTATTTACCTAATATCTAAGTTCAGTGATAAAACGTATGAAAATAATTCCGACGATATTTAATTTAAAATAAGAAATGATTAAAGGAGATGGTTAAAGGAATGACGTCATAATTTTAGAAAAAAATGTTACTTTTATCTATTTATTATGTGGTAAATTGATAAATTTAATGTTCTGCTCTTAACTGGGGATAAAAGAGCTTGAAATAATGGCATTAAACACTCCAAAAAGGGAGAAGGGGTGGATTTCGAACGTTTTCGAACTCTCTTTGAATTTTGCTAACCCTAACTCATCAAAAATACAATATGGTGCCTCTATCTATTCCAGGTACAACCGCTTCATAAATTAGCGGACAGACGGAGAGATGGACAGACAACTTAGGCTATTATTATATAGGGGATGTAACTACATGAGTAAGAATACCTGTCACGTTAAACGGGTAATGTTTTCAATTGTTGCTCTGTGAGCGAATTTCCTGTATAGTATAAGAAACCATACGTAAATATTCAGCAACAGTGCATGTGAGCCTAGAACAGGGAAAACAAAGATAAAGTTATACTTTTTCTACATACTGTTTGATTAGATGGACTGCAAAATTAATCGTTGTAGGACTTGAATTTATATCCTTGTTGTAGAATAGAGATTCTTAAACTTTGGGTCACGGGATCTACGGCACGGGTTACCAAAAATTTAAAAACTTTGATATTTCTTTAATTTATTATAATTTTTTACACTTATCAAATATTTTTACACAATGTATCTGAAAGCGCTTTTGTTACGGATGTTTCATCCCTTTGTTCAGCAAATATATATTTCATAAATATAAGAATATAGTTATAATCTATTTTAAATAAACCCTCCGTGTATTCTCCACAATAATCAATATTAAATATTTTTTTAATCATTGAATTTTTTATTCTTTTTATATTATATAACTTAAACATATAACTTAAACGCTGGATATTTATTAGTCCGCGAAATAGACTCCTAGACTTTGTTGTTAATACCGGTGATAAAATTGTCATTGCAACAAAAAATAATCGATGGTTAAATTTAAAATTATCACTTATGTACCAAATCTAATATTTAATACAAATATAAAAGAATATTATTTACCTAATATCTAAGTTCAGTGATAAAACGTATGAAAATAATTCCGACGATATTTAATTTAAAATAAGAAATGATTAAAGGAAATGGTTAAAGGAATAACGTCATAATTTTAGAAAAAAAATGTTACTTTTATCTATTTATTATGTGGTAAATTGATAAATTTAATGTTCTGCTCTTAACTGGGGATAAAAGAGCTTGAAATAATGGCATTAAACACTCCAAAAAGGGAGAAGGGGTGGATTTCGAACGTTTTTGAACTCTCTTTGAATTTTGCTAACCCTAACTCATCAAAAATACAATATGGTGCCTCTATCTATTCCAGGTACAACCGCTTCATAAATTAGCGGACAGACGGAGAGATGGACAGACAACTTAGGCTATTATTATATAGGGGATGTAACTGCATGAGTAAGAATACCTGTCACGTTAAACGGGTAATGTTTTCAATTGTTGCTCTGTGAGCGAATTTCCTGTATAGTATAAGAAACCATATGTAAATATTCAGCAACAGTGCATGTGAGCCTAGAACAGGGAAAACAAAGATAACAAAGTTATACTTTTTCTACATACTGTTTGATTAGATGGACTGCAAAATTAATCGTTGTAGGACTTGAATTTATATCCTTGTTGTAGAATAGAGATTCTTAAACTTTGGGTCACGGGATCTACGGCACGGGTTACCAAAAATTTAAAAACTTTGATATTTCTTTAATTTATTATAATTTTTTACACTTATCAAATATTTTTACACAATGTATCTGAAAGCGCTTTTGTTACGGATGTTTCATCCCTTTGTTCAGCAAATATATATTTCATAAATATAAGAATATAGTTATAATCTATTTTAAATAAACCCTCCATGTATTCTCCACAATAATCAATATTAAATATTTTTTTAATCATTGAATTTTTTATTCTTTTTATATTTTTAAGTTTGTTACTTATTTAAGATTTTTACATTTTTCTACGCTCAAGAATTAAAGTTGATAAGCTAAAACTGCAATTGCATATTACAGCACAAGTTAATACTAACAGTTTTATTCATTCTCGTATCGGATTTTAGCAAATCTTATGAGTTTTCACAAAATTTTCGTAAATATTGAAGTCCCCACACAAAAAAAAATTTAAGAAATCCTGAGAATGTAAGCTCTTACTATTTAACAAAACTAGTATATTTCTTTTTAAAGACCTTATTTTAAGATATTTTGTTTTCGGTTTAGAGCTCTAAGGTCTTCTTTTTCATAAGTTTCAGGACATCTATGTAAAAAATCAAATGTTTGGAAAAGAAGTAATTTGAAATTTAAATAAATTCACTTAAATCTTATAAACTGAAAAGCCAAAACCTTGTAATCACCTGTTTTGGTTAAAAATTAACCCTTAAATGGTTTTCAAACATTTTATTTTAGCAATTCAGTGAAGACTCTCGGTTACTTGGAGGGGTTGTCTGAAATACAGATCAACATAAAGCATTTTTAGGAATTTTTTAATTAGTTGTCCAGTATTATTACCTACAAAATTATATACCATGTAAAATATGATCATTTACTTCACAGTCTCGAAACTCATCGTTAATTCAACTTTATAAACTTAATTTGTACCATTATAATCCTCTTGCAAAATTGCTGATTTTCTTTAAATTTCGTAATTTATTGTTATTTGAAAATTGGGAAGAAAAATTCGTAAAAAACAAATTGCAATTTTTATATTGTTACGAATTTCTTTAGGGAAACGTAAATTTAGCACGGGACTCTATGGGTATCTCGCCATATATCGCCGAGATATCGACTCGTTGGCGACAGTTTTGGCAACCTATTTTTGTCGCCAAGTTCGTCGCCAAGTGTCCCCAAATGTTGCCAAGCAGGGCGTCACGTGACAACTTCCTGTTCCGGTTTCTGGAATATTCCAGCAGTTTCTTCAGGCCTATATAAGGCAGGCAGAGTCCCAAACAGAGAGAATCGTTAAGTGGATCTCTCGGTATAAGAAATACGCACGGTGTGTTGTGTTTCACCGGTGCTTGCTGTTTGATGCGGAAAGAGGTACGTGAGCCCGCGGCATTGTGCTCGAGTTGTTCCGCTATGGCATTGTATTTTTGAAGTGATTGTGAATAAGTATTGTCTTATTGCTGTAGTCTTGCTCAAAGTCCATTCAATCCCCGAACCCATTTTTGAAGTTCATAACAATATCTTCTCTAATACATGATCTGTATTTCTAAACATGCCTGTATTTCATTTCTGTATTTACGACAAGGTAGACGAGGGATTCAAGCACATACAAAAATATGTACATTAAGGTTTCTCAAAGTGTGTTAAAACTAATGCTGGATTAAACTTTTGTCCACTAGCTACATTTCATAGTTGTACCACGAAAATGATGCTGTTTCTGAAATAATTAAATTTTTCCTGTAAACATCACGAACAATCAGGGAAATGATGTATAAGAGTTGCAAACTATTTCCAGCGATACAGGGTAATCAAAAATAAGTTTTTCCTTTTTATTAAGTGGATGGTACCTTAAAGGAGTAAGCAACCAAAACTTCAGTGAAAAATGAAGATTATTCTTTAAACATGGCTAAATATAGAGAACGAATCACCAGGTATTTATATAGAAATTTTAAAAAACGGTATACATTCCGAAGTGTTTTCAATATTTAAGCTCTTTAATGTACATTTAATATTTATACCAACACCCTTACTGGTTAAACAGGATGTGCAATAAAATTTGGAGTACAAGGTCACTAAAACAATGAAAATGATATGAAGCAGTG
>CM063510.1:153324896-153339896 GCA_032207245.1 Pardosa pseudoannulata
TTATTTCTTTCCCTATTGGTGATTTTAAGGGTTGGAATGCATGAAATAATCCTGTAAACCCCGAATTAAGCGGTAAAATGGCAACATTTGCAACTAACAGAAGCAAAGACTCCCTTTATTGTTTCAATTGTACAACGTTAAAATTCTAAAACTCGTTCTTGACGCCATTACATATCGTTAAATTTCTAATTAGAGCTTTTAGATCTTTTAGGCAGACATTTGTGGGTGCGGCTTGAAAAACAGGCTCATTATAGGTTGGTTTTTTATTTCGAAAACAATGGAAAATCCGTTGTGTGAAGCGATCTGATACTTGCACTAACTGTCAACCGTTTGCACTTAGTGGTTGGTTGAGTCTGATTTTATAGTACTGAATCTAAAGTGGACATATTGTACCAAACACAAAGTTAAAAGTTATAATAGTACACATAGTCAAAAAATAAGAAAACACACAACACCAAAATATAAGACGATATCTGTCTTGAGTTTATAACATAAAAAGAAAAATTATTAAAACTTTAAGCTGGCGTTAAGAGAAAATTGTAGAAATCACGAGAGAACAGAACATAAAGGAGAAAATCTGATTTGTAAAACACGTTACACTTTGTACGGCTATTATATGATACTTTTTTGAGTGATGTGAAATCAAAATCATCACTCTCAGTTTGCTTTCCTCATACAAACAAGATTTCATTTCTAAAGGGAACCATACTGTAACTAAATCTCAAGTATTGCTCTTTGGCTTAATATTCATTACCATTAATATTCATTAACACCATTAATAAGTATTAATAAAATCGAAATAATTCACAATTACAATGCTTTTACTAAGAGGTCGCAATAAACAAAGTTTTTCAAAATTTTCTCTACAGTAAGTATATTATTATTTTTCTTTTCTAAAAATAGACTGTAATGTATTGTTTTGTCTGTTTAAAAACATATTGTAGATAGTTGTTATAATAACACTAAATACAAATTTCCAACAAACTACGATTTATCGTTTTAGAATTAGTGCCTAAAGCGTTAATACGAGTTATATTAAAATGTTTTGCTGTAGAACGTTCAGATTGCGACCAAAAGAGTAAAATCACAACTCGATGTTATAATAGTCTTAAACACATAATGCTGTTATATATGATTAATATATAGGGTGCTTCAAAAATGACCGGTGTATTTGAAAAATCAATAAAAACTAAACGGACAGTGATAGAAATACACAGTTTATTGCAATATGCTTGGGACAATATTACATTTTTAGGCAGACAACCTTTCAAAATTAGCTACAATGTTCCACAACAGATGACGCTGCAGTCTGGAAAAATCTAAACTACGATATTTTCCAGATATCCATCATGCGCAGCCATAATATAGCGTATTCTCGGAATTATCAGAAACCCACGTAAACGTCTCAGGCGGGATGGCTTCACATGCAGAACAAATGTACTGCTCCAGTTATTCAATTGTTTCTGGATAGTGGCGGTACACCTGATCTTTTACGAGTCCCCACACACAAATATCGTGGTTTAGATTTTTCCAGACTGCAGCGCCATCTGTTATGGAATATTGCAACTAATTTTAAAGTTTGTCTGCCTGAAAATTTACTATTGTCCCAAGCATATTGCCATAAACTGTGAATTGCTATCACTGTACGTTTAGTTTTTATTGGTTTTTCAAATATGGTGGTCATTTTCGAAACACCCTGTATTTTTAGCTATATTCTATAGCGTTAATATACGTTTTATTGAAATTTTTCGATATACATAGTTTTCAGATTGCAGTTAAAAGAGGAGATGCACAACTCAGTGTTATATCAGTCCTAAATACAGAATGTGGATCTTTTAAGGTTAATATATTTTTAGGTAGTGCCCACATTGATAATTATGTTATACTGAAATTTTTACTACACAGACTTCAGATTGCAATCAAAAGGTAAGATCTGAACTAGATATAGTTTTCAATAGAATATTTTGATTTAGTACAGCTAAAAAATTTTAGTAATTATCCCCCTAAGTTTTAATATAAACTATATTGCACTTTTTCAATTATTGAAATTTTTAAAATTATTTAATAATTATTTTCTACTGACCAAATTACATACACATCATAATACTGGTAGAGTCTGTAATTTTCTATTTTGGAACAAATTGTCAAATTTCACGTT
Source organism: Pardosa pseudoannulata (assembly GCA_032207245.1). Taxonomy (NCBI): domain Eukaryota; kingdom Metazoa; phylum Arthropoda; class Arachnida; order Araneae; family Lycosidae; genus Pardosa; species Pardosa pseudoannulata. The sequence goes on from CM063510.1 coordinate 153,327,055, forward strand.
TTCTTGTACATTCCGTTTTATATCAAATACAGGCGTAATTTTTATTTTTATATCATGTTCAGTGTTCGCGTAGATGAGTTTTCATTACTTAAATTGCACCCGTTCAACATGAATCAATGAAAATCTTATAAGTTATTTTTCTTCACATTCTCTAATGGCACAATCTCTACTGTACGTTTTAGCAAAATTAATTTTTCAGGAAAATATATCGATAAAATCAGGACTCGGGGAAAGTTCTGAGCCGTTATAACATAGGTATTTACAGTCTAGTCTGCAATATTTACAGTACAGGGAATAAGTAAATTCACAGATGAAACCAGGGACTGTAGAAAAAAGCACAGTACTAACACGCTCTTAATAAGTTAACAACATATTTCATTGGAAAGAGTTAAAATTGCATAATTTTTATACGAAGGGAGCTGTAGTTTTTATTGCATAAAAACAATTCAGTTTTGTATTAAGAGGACAAAGGACCTAACGAAAGAAAAATATGAAAAGATATTTTATTCTAAAAAAAAAATCTAAGTATAAGCTTTATTATCAATGAATATTTTTTTTAATAAAAATATTATTTTTCTGCAATGAAAGCTATTATTTGTCACATACTCTTATATCAAAAACTTTTAAAAATAATATTTTCCAGTTTAATGACTTTTGTATGGAATGAACAATCTCGAAATGCTCCAAGTGCAATACTTTTGTGTATTTTATATTTTAAATTTGAGAGTTTCTATTAATGCACTTTTCACTAAACTGAGTATGATTTGAAAACTCCAAAGTATTTTCTCCGATTACAGAGCAATGAATACCGTGAAATGTCAGTAAAAGTTGCTAATACATAGTATAATTTATAATAATTGTCTTACATAAATAGCATTAAATGAAATAAAAATGGAAACTCAGTTTTGTTTCTATACAAATTTTAAAGAAAAAATGAAAATGTAAAAGGAAATCTTTTCTAAACCCACAGCTGGTATGCTTTTTTCGTGATTTTTTAGATAGCAATACCATGTTCCATCATATTTTTTCTTTTCCTTTCAATAATTTCTAAGAGCCCTTTGAGAGCTGCGATAGCACAATCGGCAAAAGCGTCAATCTCACAACCGGAGGATTGGGAGTTCGAGGCTCGAACTGGCCAAATTATCTGCCGTGTCCATTAATTGCGGCTGATGAACATAAAATAATTGAGATATAGAATCTCATTGACATCGAAAACGAAACCTTTAGATGTTCCAGGTCAATTATAGAAATCTTCTGTTTCGCCCCTGATTCTTAATTTATCAGCATCCAGTGATAGCAACAGTACTTGCATCCCTAAAGCAACCTTGGCTCCTTGGGAGGTGTTAAATCAGTAACTTTTCAATTGTTTTTGGCATAAAGATATGCTTCTATATTGCTAGCTGATTTCGAAAGAAACAGCCCTCTTAATTTGTCAGTTTAGTTACAGAACTCGCTCTCTATGTGTGCGTGCGTGCGTAAGAAAAATAGATAAACTAATATTGCTTATCTTATACATATAAAGTGTTCAATCGATGTTGCAAGATAATATTATAATATTAGCCAAAGTTAATCCCCCAGTTGCAGTTACTAATTTAAGTAAATTCCTTTTTATAGTTATAATCTTCAACACAAATATATCCAAGAAATTACCAGATAAATTTATATAACTTTTTTTCTAATACTGTATTAAAACTAAAAATAGAAACTTTTGAAGATATAATATTCTTGATTTCTATTAAATTTTGGAAAGAAGACTCAGTGTATATATACTCCCAGTATCACCTACAAGGAAAATGAGCCGTATTCTATGGTTTAAAGGTTTTATGAGGCTTTTTAGCACTAAATCCTAAAAGGAAATATTGAACCAAAGACGAGGTAGGGAAATTTACATAGAAAAAATATGTGTAAGATAAATAGCAAATAGCGAATACATATTAAATCCCAAGAAATAAAACGATAAAATGAACTAAGACAATGTTAAACTATCTAAAGGAAATATATACAAGAGCACAAATGTAAAACCGTCAAAAAATAATTAAAATGCAAACGCAAAATTAAAAAAACCAATTTATTTTAAAAATAAAAATGTTATTTCAAATAAGACATGAATATTTTAAATTCTGAAAATAAGCTGTTGTAAATAATTTCGTTCCGAAAAAATGGTACAGACGCCAATGATTGACAGTCGTTGTACTTTTACAATTTTGAAAATAGGAGTACCCTCCCCTAAAATGGCGCGTACTAAGGAGAGCAGAAGGGTGGGTTTCGAAACAACATTCGAAGGAAACAGGCAGATGTTCCACAAGCTCATATTATCTCTGAATGAAATAGGTCATATTCATATACAGTAAAACATCTCCGAGCTGCCACCCTTCTAAACGACCAATTTTTCATGGCACGGATTTTTCGACTCATAGACCTAATGGTAAAATAACCTGTATCAGCGACCACCCAACCCCCTCTAAACGGCCACCAAGTGGGATTGCCACTTTCATTTTTCGGGAAATTCTACTCACTCCATGCTTTAATTTTGAGCGAAAAAACTCAAGGTCAGGTTTATGATCGGATGTAAGACAAAGGAATAACTTGAGAAGTCCATTCCTGTGGTCCCCCCCCCCTTCTAAGAAAGATTAAATCTGTTATCTCTTTTGTATTTTCTCCACACCCTTCAGATAAGGAATTCCTATTGCACCAACCATAGAAACTGAGGGAGGAACTGGACAATCAAGCGTTGAAGGTGTCCTAGGGCCTTTGTTTGGAATTCCAATTGATAAAGTTAAGGAAGAATTGCACCTCTGTCAGAAAAAATATCATTCACACCAGTTTCATTTCATTAGTTGGTAAGGGATTTGAGTTGCAACGATGTTGAAATGTGTTTTTCTAAATCTAGAACAGAGCATTGAAGTTCTGCGAGAATATGAGAAGGACAAATCGGCAAGAAATTTAGCTAAATTATTTAACTGCGAAAGAACGGAAATCAACAAAGTCATTAAAGAAAAGCATTTGATTTTGAAGGAGTACGAAGACTACAGAACAAACAGAAACAAATTGTAGCCTTTTTTTTAAAAAAAATGTAAAAAAGTACTAAATAAAGTTCTATTTTCTCTTTAGATAAGTTTTAAATTTTATTTACATAAGGAATATATATCAGACTTGTTTATATTACACATTATAGTAATTATCTTATAGTAAATAAAACCCTTCAGAGCGGCCAACCCCCTCTAAGCGGCCAAATATTATCGGTACGGAGGGATGGCCGCTCAGAGAGGTTTCACTGTATAATAATAGTTCATATAACCCATCTTCTATGAAAACCACCGGAATTCGATAAAAACTTAATTTAAAACACTTGGTATATTGATTTCTAAAAACAAATAATTTATTGATGTCTTGCAACTATTCATAATTATGAATTCATATAGTAAAATTTATAAATTTTATACACTGACACGTTTCATACTCTGACAAATACGTTAAAAATGATTCATTGAACTACAAAATTTATACAAAGATTTTTATCTTGATTTTTAATCTAACGAGGAATTTTTCTTCGCTAATTTTTAACATAAATTCTATAAACTGCAAAACTTGCATTTTTACTTTAAATATTTCAATTTACAAGGCTTTTTAAAGTTTCAGTTTTATTTTACGTAAAAACTGACATTAAAAACTTTTATAACTAACTTTTGACATGTTTACCTGAATTTTGTTTCCATATTCTTTATTTTTATCGCTGATGCATCCCAGTTTAAGCAGACAAAGAGGATATTATACAAAACATAGATAACATTTACTCCCTTTTATATCTTTTCATGCCACCAGAGCTTTCCTCTTTAAGGAGATTAATATTTATTTTGTATCCTTTTTCTAAAGAATAAAATTTCTAAAAGCAGTTTATACTGCGTGCTGTTTTTAAGGATTAGAGAATTGCCGGGAACTCTTTGAAGTTTTATAGCTGAATGAAAGTCATTTAAAATTTGAGTTACATAAATTTATGTCATTCAGATCGGCTTTGAAAGCAAATATATAATTTAAAAGTCACCTGGCACGTATTTTATGAAATTCCGTTACGAGCATTTACGAAGAGATCAAAATAACTGTTTAGAGTTTCTTCATGCTTTTTGTCTCAAGCTATGAAGTTTGCACGCATCTAAATTTTGTATGCACCCATTGTTAACTGTTAATCTTTAGCTCTAAAGCAATGTGTCTCGTTCAAAACTTTGTTACAATCTACTTTAATCGTTGAATTATCTCCCTCCATAACATTTACATAGTTTACTTTATAAATTCATACAGTAGTTCTTATTGCCTTACGTATTTGCCTTTATTAAAAAGTCACACAGAAAATCAATGAAACTTCCAAAATTATAATGTTGCCATTTGTTGTTAAAAATACAGAATAGCTATAGTGAAACTTCCCTATTCAAAACTTGTCTACAGTCGAATGTACTATTTGGAATAAGAGTATATATATATATATATATATATATATATATATATATATATATATATATATATATATATATATATATATATATATATATATAGAGAGAGAGAGAGAGAGAGAGAGAGAGAGAGAGAGAGAGAGAGAGCAAGAGAGAGAGAACGACTGGTTTGACTGGTTTGGTTTGGAGCGCTACGGACTACTTTTTGCAACACGAGGGCTAATGAGACCGGGACCCACTGCTTAAAGCTGATTCCGAATGGCTACGAACATCCATGCCATAGTGGGATTCGAACCCACGAACTCCAGTTCCGAAGGCCAGCACCATAACTATTCGGCCATCGTTCGGCCGAGAGAGAGACAAAATAAAATTTGAAATACTTAAATTGTATACCGTCCTGATTGCATAAAATTTCTACATAAATTTATGTAGAATTTTTCGAAAAAATTCTAAATTTGTGAAAGGTTTTAGTCTAGAATTCATAATTCCACTGAAAAATCTTTTGTAAATCAGTTTAGTGCAACACAAAACAAATAAAAATTCTTTAATATAATTAAAATTTACTATGACAGTTTAAAAGAAAGCACATGAAAAGCTAATTTTTAAGGAAACTTTTAGGCATTATTCTAAAGAAAAGGTTAAGTAGGAAATGTTTTCGAGAAAGCCCTCTTTTATTGTGAAGTAGAACTTTTAAAGATCATAGTTCCTATTGAAATGAAAAATCTGAAATATAACAGCCTTTTTATTTATAATGAATTTATAAGTTGTACTCGTTTTAAAACAAAAGTGTAAGAATATTAAAAAGCCTTTGGCTTAAACAATAATTTTTTTTTGTCATTTCAATTAATATACAGATTGTCCATAGTCAAACCTCTTTACTTTCAAGCTGTCTATAGTCAAGTTGTTCAGAAATTTATGAAATGTTGTCTAGAGCATAGTAAAGGGATAGAAATTTGTTTGAGAGAATGAAAAATTCATTAAAATTTCACCATCAGATGACGTTTTCTTTGATGAATTATACATTCAGCAAACATTTCCTCTAGTTAAAAAATTATTACAAAGCATGCTCAACATTATGCCCATTATCTTCACCTAAATTTGAAATTATAAGATAACATGTTCTACAGTTCAACTCCGTTCGGGTGGGAAAATCATTTCCTTCATGTGAGGTATATTTATTTTTCAGGTATAGTTTCAAATGCCCCAAAAGCCAAAAGTCAAATGCAGCAACTCCACACATTAGCCTTAATATTAAGAACGATCTCATAAACCATTTTGTAGGAGAACGTGTCAACAGCCGCTACTTTCCTACAGTGTAACCACCCCGATCCCTAGAGCTCAACCCATGAGATTTTTAAACTAAAGTATATGGTTTTTTTTACTAAAGCTGCCTAAATGTGTAATACATCAAAAAACGTGGAATTGGTGAAATTTTGATTTAAATTCTTCTTTCGCTAAAACAAACTGCCTCTTCTATATTATGTTTTAAACGACATTCTATAAATTTCTGAACAATCATTTGGACTCTAGACAACATTAAAAGAAGGAAATTTAATTAATTACGGAAAACCCCCTGTACATTAGAAGAAAAGATATACGTTTACTTTTCCAAATAAAAAAACTACGGGTTTAAATTTTGAGTTTGCACCTAACCTTATTCAAAAACATTGCCACCCACTGAAATGCCGAATTCCAAAATACTAATAACCAACTATTCAAAGTATAGCCCCAAATATCAACCTTCAGGCTTTGCTAAATAAATTATAACTTCAGTGCTGTCAATTGCAACGATATCTGTTCTGTCCTCAATCACTGACACCGTTGAAAGACATCTTTTTGTATTTTTTGAAACAAATGTTGTAAATTACAAAAATACCGATTCTACAGCGTTGACATTCGTCGCCAAAAGGTTTTGGAGATTTTAGGGTTAACAGAAGGAAAACCGATAAATCCATATCAGTTTCTCTACTAAACTGGTGAATATGCCTGTCATAAACTATGAAAATTAACACTTTCGGACAGAAATAACTTTACAAATAAGCAATTTGTAATAATGTAGCAAAATTACATTAACTCAGAGAAATAAGAATAAATTAAATATACAAGGTATCCGTAATTAAACTTACGTGCTTTAAAATTGTCTACAGCTAAATTGTCTAAATTTTTCTCGAAACCCCATGGAGGACCGCCAACAAATTGAAGAAAAACGAATATGTTTTGAATAACACTGTGAAAAGTAATGTATGAAAAGCGTTGAAACTTTAGCACATGGTTAGGATACGCCTTGTAATAATCTGTGTCCATTGTTATGAAGATAGCACGTATACTCGTGGAGAAATGAAGGTTTTTTATGAAAACAATCTCAAATTTCTCCAAGTATTTTGCTTATAATCTGCAGATTTCTCAATATAAGATAATGCTATTTTCAGGACGCATATCAAACAACATTGTACACAATAACCTGCAATCAAAATTTTAAAAAAATATTAGGTAAAAGATGAGCAGGTTTACTAAATAATGTTTCACTGCACATGTGAGAATGCAATCAAAATATAATGTGCATAATATATGAGTTAAATGTATAGAGCAACTTTTGGAAAGTACCAAAAACACAGCTCATTGGTATCATTAGCAATATATAAAATCATGCTCAAGCGATTTGTATTCCGCTTTTAAACTCATAAAGTGTTTGCAACTAAGTCATGACGTGAAATTAGGTAAAGATCAATAGCAAGAGCTAAGAATAACCGATAGACATTTTATACCTTGTCTGAAAGCTAAAACCTAATTTTACCTAATTTTTGAGTATTAAGGGATTCAATTATAAGTTCAATCTAATACATAAGTTATTTTATAATTTTTGAAATCTTTTTCTAATGCAGATAGCTATACAGACAGATATGTTTGTGTCAAACACAGCTGCGAAGGTGTTGCTCATTTAGCACCATTCATAGAGCCCGTGTAGCGTAAGAAATGCTATGGATGCGAGTGACACTGCCTCCATAGGTCCGCGTCATTTAGAAGCAAGGACCAAGCAGGATTGACCCTTAGGATTGGCCTGCCAAAGGTATTGTTAGAGAATTTAGAGGATATTCACACCCCGAATCTATTTTACAGGACTTTTAATGTTCACGGCTGATCTTTACGGCTTTCGAGACTGGTCTAAAGCCTCGAACTTATAATATGCTGATTATGAGCTATGGTGGATCATTTCTGAAATTTTTACTAACGAATTTTAACATTTCCTTGCTAATGCGTTCTAACAAAGTCCTGATAAATGTGTCAGATTTTTCTAAGTTGCTTTGTTCTTACTTATTATAAAGCAATCCAAGAGAATTGATCAGTTTCCGAAATTTTACACGCTAGGTAATTCAAATATTACTCGTAACATTATGCCTGTATTAAGCAACCAACAGAACTCTTTTGTTAAGACTAAAATGTTTAAAAAATGAAACGTAGTACATTTATTTAATATAAATGCTGGCATAATTATTTGAAATAAAATTTTTAAAAAGCATTTTTGAAAATGATAAACAATGCAATACACTTTTTAATCAGTGAAATACGCTTTTAAATTCTTGACATAAACAAACACCACGTCAAAACAGTTGGAAGCGGTTTTGTGTATTTCGTTATTAATTATACCTTAGACTTGCCAAATAACTAAATTTAAATAAAAAACTGATTTTTCTACAGAAAAATATACTATTAGGTAAAGAATAGTATGGTTTACATAAATGTTTTTATAAATCTGTATATTTTGTAATTATTTAGTTCCGTTTTCTTTATTTTTAGAAAATGTCAGACAATTCATGTCTTTCAATAATTCCATGATCATTTCTCTTTGTTGTACTTCTTTCAAATGTATAACATTAAAATACATTAAATAAACGTCAGCAGAAATAATTGGTATCAAAGTATAATTTATGAAATGCCTGACTTTTAAATGACAACATGACAGTATTTTAAATCGAAAATATTGCTCTTTGAAATTTCAGTTTTTCTGCTCCTACATTCTCTCTATAGACAGCTCAGGTTGTATGATAAGTTCGATTCTAAAATTGTGACATAATTTATGATTAATATTTTTTCAATATATTTTAAAGAAACGCGTATTATTTAGAATGTAGTTACAATTAGATTTTTTTTTTTTTAGTATTTGAATCATCACGTCTGACAAAGTATTTTGACGCCAATGTTTAAAAAATCTTCTTAGTTATAGGGGATATAACAAAATTAATTTATTTGACTGTCAGTTAACTTGCTTGAAAATAGAGCATGTTATCATTAAAATATTTAAGTAAAAGGGATTAGAAGTGGAAAGCAAAATTTAATAATTTTAAAGTTGTTACCTATTAACTCTATGACATACAAATCAAACTGATTTTAATGCACTCGAAAAATGCTATATAACTAGCATGTGACCCTGTCATATGACGGATCAGTAAAATTCTTAATTTTCCAGAATTGCAAAGTACCCTATTAGGCAGGTAAAACATGGTTTGGTGCTTGGCTGAGAATTATCTGGTACACGCTGAATAACTTATTTATCTTCATACTCTTCTGAAATCTCCCGATACTGTGATTGCAGTTTAGGATCACGCTGAACTCATTTAGAAAGAAAATTCAAAGTCCAAATTATCGTTAAGTTCTTTCCATTTTTTCCACAGTAATTAATGGAAGTAAAGGAATAAAACTATCATTTCCACTAAACCCTGGAGGTAGATACGATTTGTTAATAGCGGTGAGAAAATTTTCATTGCAACAAAAAATAATCGGTGATTAATTTTAAATTATCACATAATACCAAATCTATTATTTAATCCAAATATAAAAGAAAATTATTTACGTAACATCTAAGTTCAGTGATAAAAAAGTATGAAAATAATGCAGACGATATTTAAATAATTTAAAATAAGAAGTGATTAAATGAGATGGGTAAAAGATGTAACGTCATAATGCTACAAAAAATGTTTTTTACCTATTTATTATGTGATAAATTGATACATTTAATCGCCTGCTCTTAACCGGGGATAATAGGGCTTGAAATGATGACATTAAACAGTGGAAAAGAGAGAAGGGATTGATTTCAAATGTTTTAAAAACGATAGTATTTTTCGCTGTGATATGAAGCACATTTATGCCAATTTATTTTAGAATCGGATAGATAGTTTAGGAGAAAATAAACTTGACTCGCTTTGAATTTTGTTAACCCTAACTCATGAAGATTCCAATATGGATGCCTCTATCCATTCCAGGTCCAACCGCTTCATAAATTCGAGACCAGAAGGACAGATAACTTTGGCTAATATAGCTGATTCGAATCTTCACAAAAGTTATACGCAAGATTGGAAGCAGAACAGTTTATTATATTTGCACTGCTATGTAACATTTAATGAGGTTCATATATGATGTGAATGGACAATAAGTAATAGTATAAAATAAATTAGTATTTATGTAAAGTATGAAGCATTTCAAAGTAGTTTTGAATAAATAGAAGAACGGTTACTTTTTACACTTTTATGTTTTTTGCTTCTTATATTATTTTTAACGGACACACGACGTTTTGAGCATTCTAATCGAAACAGAATCGAATACCGAGTCAAATAATTAAATGATTTAATATTATGTTGCACGACATCTGGAGACAGTTCAGAAACGTCAATGTCTACATCGGCACAAGAAATGACTAACGTTCTCCCAAACGTCATTGCGTGTCAGGGGGGTAGTTGTTTCAAATATAGAATTGAGTATTCCTTTTGCAAACAGTATGGTTCTTTTTATACATGGGACAACTTTGAGACTTTAAAATAAAATTTACGGTATAAAATGAAGTAGCATCTATCATAGAATAAAATATATTCTTTTTTCTCTATTGCAGCTGGGAATACAGACAAATGCAAAATGATGATGTGCTAGATACGGATGCGACGCTGTTACTCATTTATCCATCCGGAACGCACGTGTAAAGCAGGGAATGCTATGGACACCACTAACATTGCCCCGACAAGTGAGCCCTCGAAAATTGGAAGAAAAGGCTAAACAGAAGTTTACTGCAGAGATATCGTTTCGGAACTTTTACGTGCCCGTTAATAAAAATTGATCTTTGGTTAACTCGAGCCTTGAATTCGGTGGGTCTAAGAGAGTAAAAGGTCTCAGTCGAGATGAAATACTTGTGTAGTTGTTTATCTCTGTATGGCGTTAGAATAATTGTCTATTCTTCCTGCTCATCCGGGAGCCAGGTTTCCTTTGGAAATAAGCATACCCCCAAACGCCCGTCGATGTGATTGACTACTAAAACTTGATTTCTTCGGCCATGCAACTTTCTCCCATTCTTCTAATATCCCATTCTGATGTTTCTTGGCTCATTGCAGACGCAGCTTGCGATGACGTGCCGTCAGTGCAGGGACATGCTTCTACCTCCGGGTGAGTAGGCCATACGCAACAATGTACGCCGCAGAGTGTGTTTAGGAACACTATCTCAGTCCCCACTGTTGTAGTTGGTGATTTCGGCTATTGTAGCTCTTCGGTCACTACGAACAATGCTTATCAATCTCCTCCCTCTTCTGGTATCAATACTCCGTGTACAACACACCACTACCTGGCGACTTGTATCTCCACCATCCAAACAGCACTTTCGATATGTGCTTACATCAACTACAACGTGAACAACCCCCTGCATTTCTCAAACGAACTACACAACTTGTGGCAGCTATAATGGGAGACTGCTAAGACTGGCTGGTACATGTTTGAGTTCCTGCTAATAGCCTATTTGGGTGAGGGGATAAATTTATTGCTTTGAGCCTCTTCTAATACTAATAAAAAGCCAAAAATGGTTGTTTAAATCGGATCTAATGATGTTCTTTCGAATGATACTAAAATTGTCTCAAAATTCCAAAATGTGGATGGGGGTGAAAATTTTAATTTTGGGGGTGATTTTGGGGCATTTTCGGTGTTGATTAAACCCCAAATATGGTTGATCTAATCTGATCTAATGATTCTTATTAGAATGATATATTGTTCATATGTGTAAGATCATTTTAAAAAACTCATAAGGTTATTCCGCAGCCCCTTAGACTTTCAAAAATTTTTTTAATTGATCAAACGATGAAATATGTTGATTCAATCTAATCAAACAATGATCAAACGAATGACGTACTTTGAAATGTTAGTTTCCGTCACGAGGGGGGGGACTAACTTTATGAGGGTTTATTTTCAGTTACATCTAAATATTGAATTGACATTAATGCCAAACCTATCAAAATTACATTTTAAAAATTTCTTAAATTAGGTGTTTTTTAATCAATATTTTGAAATCTTTTGTTAATTTTTAAAATGTTCCATGTACATTAATTTTTTCTTCTAATTTTACCTTTTTTAATTCTTATAAATATTTTTGAACACCTAGGAGGTATTATTTTGCAGATAAACTGAATAGTTAATTTAAGGGGAACTTTTTTTAATTGTACGTTGAATTTTCATGACGTATATCTAAATTTAAATTTAGTTTTAATAACTGTAATAAATTCAAAATTTAAAGTGGATAACCCAGATTTTTTAAAACAAAATAGACGTATTTGCTAAACATTTTTTTAAAAATCTTTAACAAGTTAGGTCGCTAGGACGAGGGACATTTTAAATATTAAAAAATATTCGCAAAAAAAATGCTTTTTAAACACATCGTATTTTAAATTAAGATAAATCTGTGATTTATTTACTAATACTTCAATTTATACGTATATAAAGTTTCATAACTCAGAGTTGATATTTAAATATAAATTTTCGTAATATCCACCAATATAATACAATTTTAATGACATCCAACAAGCATAAATTATAAAGATATATATGAAAAAATTAATAGACAAAATTTAAGATATCAATAAAAAATAATAGGTATACAAAAATGTTATATATATCATGAAAATGCTTTCAGTTTAATTAAATTAAAATGCTAAAACTGTAAAAGTATTAACCGCATTTTAGTATTTAAAACATTAAACTCCAAATAGATATTTTGCACTAAAATTTTATTTTTTATAAACTAGGAAACAAAACTTCATAATGAATGCATATTTTGAAAAATTTTCGTTAATTAAATATTACAATAATTCAGAAACGACTGACTATTTCAACATACTCAAATTTTTTTCACTGAACAAAATCTTTCCTAGCATCAACTTTCAAATTTTTATATACATATTTAAATAAATATGTCTCCTTAATATTAATTCAACGATAAAAATTTTGTTAATCGAAATTTATAATAAATATTATCCAAAAACTACATACTATTTCAATACATAGATATTTTTTTCTTTCACTTATAAAAATCATTTATAGCACAAAAACTATACAAGTTGACGATTACTTATGCGATTAAATGAAATAATACAG
>CM063510.1:153344896-153362396 GCA_032207245.1 Pardosa pseudoannulata
AAAGTAAGTCAACAATTAAGGATGGCCGAATGATTTGATCTGATTTTCAATCGTCCTTAAAATTGAAACTTTAATTTTTCACATTATCAATATAACTCTTTAAACATATTTTACTTGTAAGTGCTAAAATAGTAATAATACAAAAACATTAACTGTAGTATTGTAAAACCACAATTTACTCCTTAATTATAAATGATAAATATAAATCAAACATTGAGTAATCAATAAATTTCGAGTTTACTCAAAAGCATATCAAATTCAAAATTTACACCTGATGAAAATTATTAGTGAAATCTAAAGCATATGTAAAATGAGATCATATTTTTCTAAAACGTTTAGTAATCAATAAATTTCGAGTTCACTCAAAACCTTATCCAATTAAAAAAATTATATCTGATCTAATTTATTAAGGAAATCTCTAGCAATTGTAAAATGAGGTCCTATTTTTCACAAATGTTTAGTAATAAATAAATTTCAAGTTAACTCAAAACATATCATATTCAAAATTTATATCTCATTAAATTTATCAAGGAAATATCAAACATTTGTAAAATGAGACCTCATTTTTCACAAACAAACTGATGAAATATTTGGCTAAGAAATTTTGTAATGGAAACAAAATTAGAAATAACATTAGAATTGCACAAGGAACATGTTGAAAATCTAGGAGCATCAGATTGCTAGAGACAACTCAGCACACAATCCAAATTATTCTTAAAACATTTTTTTATTCCTCAGACTATAATATTTTAATCCTTCCATTTGCACTATCAATGTTTAATCGAAACTCACTCTCAATTCGTAGAGAAATAAAATAAAAATAATCTTCATTACTGTATAATATTATATTCTTCATGCAACGTAATAGGGGTGAAAAAATTAATTAGTCAAAATCTGCGGATAATCTGTCCAATATATCACAGACGTGACCCAGAGAGACCATATGCAAGTTGCACAATATTTACTTGTTATAATCCCCTCACTTCCAAAAGTAAAAAAATCTACTCCACATTGAAAACAAACCCAAACCCAACTTTAAAACATCACATTTTGCTAAACATTTTAATTTTCAACTCACTTTTTATATGACTTATATTAAAATAAAATAACTTTCAAATTTAACACACAATTGATCCGTAAATAATAAAATTACTTATTCAAATAAAATATCATTTACTCGTGAAAAAATCTTTCTAAAACTTTTTTTTTTGTACAATTCCTTTGTATTTCTGTACGTCTTTTTTATCTTTGAAATGTAAGAAAAATAATTTCAGAAATATATTTCACAACGTATTTTATTATTTTCATTTCTTTTGAAATTTTAACAGAATAGTGTTTTAAAATATAATTATAATTAACTTAAATTGTTTAAATAAATTGCATATATACAAATATGTATATGTATATACAAATGTATATTCATATGTATACATATATATATATGTGTGTGTGTGTGTGTGTGTGTGTGCATAACGACGCGAAATTGTTCTCGCCGATTACACGGTTATTTTTAGCTCTATTATTTGGATTTCCCAGGCTGACGGAGAAATGAGAGAATCTGGGTGATTTGCAGTCGTGGTTCCTTTGTAAAAGCTGTAAAGTTCAACTTTGTGGAACTTAACTGTATTCGTTAACTATAACCGTAAAAACGAATATATTTACCAGACAAAAGCTTTGCACCGAATGCTCAAGACTAAACACTTCTTTCACTAATTTCCCCCAACAGCGAGTTATTACGTGAATTTTTTCCCAACTAAAGATTACCCAGTTCTCTGGTTGGACAGGTCATTTATTCGTTTCAGAAATGAACTTTGATCATTTAAGCAAGTTTGAAAACCACATATCCAACAATTTCGGCATTTGAAGAGTGAAATTATTTTCTTGAGACAGCTGGAAAATGTTACCAATGGACAGAAAATAAGCATTCATTCTAGCATTAGTTTTGAGAGTCGATTAAAAGAAATTAAGGCAGTGAACACTCCTTTAAATTCTGACATTTTATAGCTGAGAAATGAGGTATTAAAAAATTGAAAGGGGAGAAGGAAAATTTTAGATAAATATTTTAGGTGTAATAAATTCCATTTATTACATATATATATATATAAATATATATATATATATATATATATATATATATATATATATATATATATATATATATATATATATATATATATAGGTGGAAAAATATCAGATCAAAATGTTTCTTTAATATACATTAAATATGGTGATACGGTCCAATTATGTTTCATTTCAACTCATCGATAGTCCCCAAACCCCATTAATTTACCTTTCTCAGATTCAAAAGTTTCTGTAAGATACATTAAAAATGGTGATATGGTCAAACTATATTCCATATCAACTCATGAATAGTACCGAAACCCCATTAATTTACGTTCATCAAATCAAAAAGTTCCTTCAAGATACATTAAAAATGGTGATACGGCCCAATTATGTTCCATTTCAACTCATCAATAGTCCCGAAACTCCATTAATTTACCTTCATCAGATCAAAAAATTTCTTCAAGATGCATTAAAAATTGTCATACCCGCCAATTATGTTTCATATCAACTCATCAATAGTCCCGAAACCCCATTAATTTACCTTCATCAGATCAAAAAGTTTCTTCAAGATACATTAAAAATTGTGATACAGTCCAATTATATTCTATTTCAACTCATCAATAGTCCCGTAACCCAATTAATTTACCTTCATCAGATCAAAATTTTCTTCAAGATACAATTAAAAATGGTAGTACGGTCCAATTCTGTTTCATTTCAACTCATCAATAGTCCAGAAATCCCATTAATTTACATTTATCAGATCAAAAAGTTTCTTCAAGATACATTAAACATGGTGATACGGTCCAACTGTGTTCCATTTCAACTCATAGTCCCGAAACCCCATAATTCACCTTCATTATTTCTTGACTAACTTCACAAAAATAGCAAAATTGCGCACAAATTTAATTTTACGCTCAGGATCAATGCAATTTGGTGATAGGGTCCAATTTATTTCCTTTCAATTCATCAATAGTCCCGAACCCTCATAATTTACCTTCATTACTTCTTAAATAATTTCACAAAAATAGCAAAATTGTGCACAAATTTAATTTTACGATCAGGATCAATGCAATTTAGTGATAGGGTCCAATTTATTTCCTTTCAATTCATCAATAGTCCCGAACCCTCATAATTTACTTTCATTACTTTTTAAATAATTTCACAAAAATAGCAAAATTGCGCACAAATTTAATTTTACGCTCAGGATCAATGGAATTTGATGATAGGGTCCAATTTATTTCCTTTCAATTCATCAATAGTCCCGAAACCCTCATAATTTACCTTCATTACTTTTTAAATAATTTCACAAAAATAGCAAAATTTTCACGAATTTAATTTTACGCTCAGGATCAATGCAATTTCAATGAATTTATTTCGATCCTTCTGTTACAGATTTATTGCGGCACAATTATTTCTTTTTATGTTGTACTCGTAATGTTTCCAGAAGTGTGGGTCCAAGAGTTGGGAGAAAATGTAAACAAACTGTTTAAAGAAACGCCCTCTTTCTTATCGATTACCTGTCCCAAACAGTTTGAACAGCTGCAAAAGAAGCGCACTGTTAAAACAGACGTTTTGGTTTGGCACTAGAGTGACAGATCTTCCATGCGGACAAAGAAAAACACTCCATTACTGAAAACTAAGCTCACAGACAAAAATAGAATAAATTACTGGGTTTTTTTTTATACGGATGATGCTAGGAGGTAACCTTATATTATTTGAAATCCTTAAGTAAACTTAAATTATGAGCGACAACTCGGAACAAACTATTTAGACTACAGGACGAAGAAAAATAGAATCCACTTATGAAAACCAAGATTTGGAATAAAAATAGAATCAGTTACTGTTTTTCTATGGATAGTGCTGATAGGTCACCTTAGATAATTTGAAATTTTAAGCAACCTTAACCTTTTAAAAAGCTCACGATTAAAAATTCTTTCAGATTTAACGGAATTAGGTTAGAATTAGGTTTTAAACATTGTATGTGAAGTTTATAAATAGGAACCATATAAAAACAAATTTTTCATTCCCTTGGAGGCGGGAATTTTTTTTTATGGGGGGAGGAATAATTGTGAATTTTTTTTTCTTTTACAGCATGAAAGAAAGAGTTCTTTTAAATTAATTATATTGGAAGAACAATGTATAATTATCATCAAAAATAATGTAACAAATAGATAACTACACAATTCTTCAGGGTAGGTGTTTTTATTTGAAGTCATAAGGTTTGGTTTGGAGTGCTACGGTCTACTTTTTGCAACACGAGGGCTAATGAAATCGGGACCTACAGCTTAAAGCCGATTCCGAACGGCTACGAACATCCATGCCATAATGGGATTCGAACCCACGAACTCCGGCACCGAAGGTCAGCACCCTAACCAATCGGCCATCGTTAGGCTTGAAGTCATAAGGAGAAAAATCAAATTCGAGATTTTTTAATAAAGCAATTTTAAACTACTATATTTCAATGGGAAATATAAATTATGCAAAATTCTATTATCTATTACTACATCAAAGAGTCAATAACACAGAAAATCGAAAAAAAAACTTTTTGATGTTTTTAAAAAGGAGAGAAAAAAGTCTTAATAGGTGGTTTCGCTGTGAAACCACTGCCCGTTAAAGGGTTAAATCAATTGCAACACTTATAACAAAGCATGTATACACTCAATTACCGGAAACTAAGATTTGAGGCAAAAATTTAATAGATTATTGTTTTTCCCTTTGAATAGCACTGATAGATAATCTTCGATAAATTGAAGTGATACAGTAATATTAAAATATCTGCAATACTAAGAACGAAGAATGAAAACTATAGGGAGAATAAAAAATCATTTTATTAGCGAAAGCTAAGATTTGAGAAAAACATAAAATAAATTACTGTTTTCCGATGGATGCTATTGATAAATAGCCTAAAAAAATTTGAATTGTTCAAGTAAGCGTAAATTAATTGGAACAATAAGAACAAACAGTGTAGAATATAGGATGAATACAAGGAACACTAAAACCGAAAACCAACATTTGGGACAAAATAAATTGCTGATTTTTCTATGGATGGTTCTGATAGGTAACTATAGATATTTTGAATTGTTAAATTAAGCTTAAATAATTAGAACTAAGAACAAGCAATGTAGAAGATAGCAAGAATTAAAAAAATCATCGAAAACCAAGATTTGGTGCAAAAATAGAATAAATTGCTGTTTTTGCTATGGATGATGCTAATAGATTACTTTAGATAATTTGAATTGTAAAAGTAAGCTTCAAATAATTAGAACTCTAAGAACAAACAATGTAGAATATAAGGTGAATAAAGAACACTTAAAAAATAATATAAATTGCTCATTTTGCTAAGGATAGTACTCAGAGATAATCTTAGATTATTTGAACTGTTAAAGTAAGCTTAAATAATTTGAAACTCTAAAATAACAAACAACATAGAATATTGGATGAATTTAAAAAACACCGAAAACCAAGATTTGGTACAAAAATAGAATAAATTGCTGTTTTTTTTTCTACGGATGATTCTAAGAGGTGACCTTATATTATTTGAAATTCTTAAATTAAAAGCGACAACTAATAAATTACTTAGACTATAGAACGAAGAAAAATAGCACATACTTATGAAAATGAAGATTTGGAATAAAAATAGAATCAGTTACTGTTTTTCTATGCATGATGCTGATAGGTAACCTTAGATAATTTGAAATGTTAAAGCACCTTAAATCAATTGCAACACTTATAACAAAGTATGTACACACTCAATTACCGGAAACTAAGATTTGAAGCAAAAACAGAATACAATACTGTTTTCCCTATGTATGGCGCTGATAGGTAATCTTCGATAAATTGAAATGATACAGTAATATTAAAATATCTGCAATACTAAGAAGAAAGACTGAAAACTATAGCATGAATTAAAAATCCCTTTATTACCGAAAACTAAGATTTGGGAGAAACATAAAATAGATTACCGTTTTCCGATGGATGCTATTGATAAATAACCTTATAATAATAAATAACCTTAATAATTTGAATTGTTCAAGTAAGCGTAAATTAATTTGAACAGTAATAACAAAGAGTGTACAATATAGGATGAATACAAGAAACATTATAACCGAAAACCAAAATTTGGGACAATATAAATTGTTTATTTTTCTATGGATGGTGCTGATAGGTAACTTTAGGTAATTTGAATTGTTAAATTAAGCTTAAATAGTTATAACTCTAATAACAAGCAATGTAGGATATAGGATGAATAAAAATCACTTAAAGAATAATATAAATTGCTCTTTTTGCTAAGGATAGTATTTAGAGGTAATCTTAGATTAATTGAATTGTTAAAGTAAGCTTAAATTAATTTGAACAGTAATAACAAACAGTGTACAATATAGGATGAATACAAGAAACACTATAACCGGAAACCAAAATTTGGGACAATATAAATTGTTTATTTTTCTATGGATGGTGCTGATAGGTAACTTTAGGTAATTTGAATTGTTAAATTAAGCTTAAATAGTTATAAATCTAAGAACAAGCAATGTAGAATATAGGATGAATAAAAAAACACTTAACAAATAATATAAATTGCTCTTTTCGCTAAGGATAGTACTTACAGGTAATCTTAGATTATTTGAATTGTTAAAGGAGGCTTAAATAACTTGGAGCTCTAAAAACAAATAATATGGAATATTGGATGAATTTAAAAAGTAACGAAAACAAAGATTTGGGACAAAATTAGAATTGCTGTTTTTTCTATGAATGACGCTCACTTGTAACCTTAAATTGTTTGAATTGATAAAGTAAGCTTAAAATAATTAGAACTCTAAAAACAAGCAATGTAGAATATAGGATGAATAAAAAAACACTTAACAAATAATATAAATTGCTCTTTTCGCTAAGGATAGTACTTACAGGTAATCTTAGATTATTTGAATTGTTAAAGGAGGCTTAAATAACTTGGAGCTCTAAAAACAAATAATATGGAATATTGGATGAATTTAAAAAGTAACGAAAACAAAGATTTGGGACAAAATTAGAATTGCTGTTTTTTCTATGAATGACGCTCACTTGCAACCTTAAATTGTTTGAATTCTTAAAGTAAGATTAAATTGATTGGAATTCCAAGAACCAGCAATGTAGAATATAGGTTTGATAAAACATTCCATTACCGAAAACCAAGATTTGGGACAAAATACAATAAATTGCTCTTTTTGCTATGGTTAGTATAAGTAATCTTAAAATATTTCAATTGTTAAAGTAAGCTTAAATAATTTGGAACTCTAAAACAAACAATATAAAATATTGAATGAATTAAAGAAACACTAAAAACCAATATTTGATAGAAAATTAAATAAATTGCTTATTTTTCCTTGGACAGCACTCATAAGTAATTTTAGATTATTTGTATTGTTAAAGTAAGCTTGTTGTGGTGGTTGTTTCTCATGCACTTGGACTAACCAAGTACGATTGAGCCTGAAAGCTTCCGTATTAAGACCAAAGGGTGAGCCTTTTGTTTTAATGAGCACCATTAAGGTGAAAGAACGACTTCGCTCAAGTAGATCCTCGTAATTTTGAAGCAGAGACCAAGCAGAAGACCCACAGACTTGGCCTACCACCCCCAGAAGTATTGATTGAGAACTTGGAGGACATTGTGACCACGAACCTATTTTACGTGCCCCGGTCACCTTTAACAAACATGGCGGATCTTAGGCCGGCTCGAGTTCCGAACCCCCAACCTTTCAGTTACGAGATCGTTCCCTTTTGCAACTGAGCTACCGCGGCTCAAAGTAAGCTTAAATAATTTGGAACTCTAAAAATGAATAATATAGATTATAGGATAAGTTTAAATAATCTCAAAAAAAAAAAAAAAAGAAAATAGAAAAAAAAAGTAAAATAGGAATAAAAATAAAATATAGAAAATTTAAAATACGAAATTAAGTTAAAATTCGCAACAACTAAGAACAGACATTATAGAATCTAAAATAAAAGAAATTGTGTAAGAATCGTATTGTGCAAATTATTGTTCTCCCAAAATATATTCAGCTGATTATCAAACAAAAGAGAATCATCCTATAAATGCAAACCCGTTTTATTCCGAATGTAGATATCCATTTAATGTGGCCAAACGTACACACTCATAAATATCTAAACGGCGCTCCCTTTATATAAACACTATGGACTAATTAGAGCGGAAATTCAGACTTGCATTTCAATAACCTCATATGTTTGTGTAAACCTATACTTATGCATATATATATATGAATGTAAGTCGAAAAATTAAGGAATTAGGATGAAATTAGCTATTTAAAATATTAATTTTCTGCAGACGTAGTGCTCTTATTTTTTAGAATATGGGATTCTAATAAAATTTCAGAGTAGATTTTTGGTTTATTAGAAGAGCTACTGTTTGCTGTTTTACTACAAGAGTCTTATGAGATCGGAACCTACTGTTTAAAGTTGAATCCGAACGGCTACGAACTTCCAAGTCAGTAGCGGAATTCGAACCCACTAACATCGGTACCATCATTACTCAGTCAACGTTTGGTTTGGAGAGCTACGATCTTTTTTTAAACAACACGAGAGCTAATGAGGCTGGTACTTAATGCTTAAAACCAATTCCGAAGGACTACGAACATTCATGCCAACAGCGGTATTCAAACCCATGAACATCGATACCATTCTTACTCTGCCATCATCGTCAAAATAGTGGTCAGTTCGTTGGTAGGATTTTCATGACACTGAAACCTTGAAATAGACATTCTGTGTGAAATAAAAGTTAGATATATAGATGAAAAAGTTAACTTCCCAAATAATAACAAAGTAAACAAAAGAGAGCAGTTAAATTAAAAGCATATATGATGGTAAAAAAGAGAAATGAGAAAAAAAGTTAAAATGGTTTTTATGAGGTGATATTACAAACAGATCCTGTAAACCAATACTGTATATTTTAAGTGATAGTTTCTACGGTTATTAAACACATTATATGCGGGACACGTACTAGTACGTTTTCTGACGATTGATACTTGAACGCGTGTCACTTACTAGTAAGTTTTCTGGCGATTGATACTTGAGCCCATGTCATGTACAAGTACGGGTTAGTGCAACAACATGGTTTGTTGGTGGGTACAAAAATAACAGTATATACAGGAAAACGAAGCCGAATGTTCTTGTCTACTACATAGATTCTGGAAAAATTGAGACAAATAAAAACTAGTTTTTACATTAGTCGATGCGGAAACACAGAACGAGAAAAAATTTAAACTATATACTACTAATTCTATTTGATTTTTCATATTTACGATACTATAATAAATTTATCCATTAATTTTTTTTGTTTACAAAAATCTTATGGTTGTTATTTATAGATTTCTATTTATATTTTTGTTTATATATTTCAATATAAAATACGAAAAGTTGGTTAAAAATTTAAATAAATTTCGATGTATTGAGATGTAATTGAATAATTAAATTTACTAGCAAAAAGCCCGCTCCCGGTATAATTTCGCTGCGCGATGTGCCCGCACACAATATGTTAATATAAAGTACAAGCTTTTGTAATTGCTTGCTTAACACAAACAAAACACAAATAATCTAAATTTTGAAAAAAAAAGTATTTTTTAAAGTTTTAAAGCTTGTGTAACTGCTAAGCTGGCTTAATATAAAGTACAATTTGTGTCATTGTAAAACTTACTTAACACTAGATTTACGGACCGAGACAATTAGACTCATTAAAAATTTGATCACTATATATATATATATAAAAAACTTTAATATCACTTTTCGAAAACATACGTTGATTTTTATTTAAGTAATAAAATACATGTAAACTTTTACTCCTCTTCCCCGCAGACCCCTTCATTTCGCATTATCAAATGTGATATACCTATTTTCATGGTTGTGAGCTAATTTGACTCATAGAATGTATATGAAAATAAATAAGTATAGTAATATATATAGTATAAAATAAATATAAAGTATAAAATATATAAATTATAGTATAAAGTAAATATAGAAAAGAAATCGAGAACACTTCCTTTTCAATGACAGATATTCATGCTACTGACGCACGGATTTGGTTCGGTTTTGGAGTTCTACGGTCTACTTTTTGCAACACGAGGGCTAATGAGACCGGGACCTACTGCTTAAAGCCGATTCCGAACGGCTACGAACATCCATGCCATAGTGGGATTCGAACCCACGAACTCTGGTTCCGAAGGCCAGCACCCTAACCATTCGGCCATCATTCGGCTACTGACGCACGGAAGAATTGTCAAGTTCAACAATCCTGCAAAAGAAAGAGATGTGGAAACCATTGTGCTAAATGTAATAGAAATGTTTGCGGAAAATGGGTTTCAAAAACAGATTTTATATGTAAAAAGTGTTTTCCATGAATTTTTTTATAATAAACATTTAAATAAATTTGGAACTATTTTCTTTGCAAAAAACTTCAATTTTCTTGTATGAGTTAAATTGGCTCACTTCAGTAAAAATAGGTATAGGATCGACATCCGTAAAACCAGTTTTAATTCAAAAAAAAATTCTTATTTTTTTCTTAGTTTTCAATTCCACAAACTACTTTTTTACGGAGACTTTAAGTAACGGTTTTTTTAGAGAGGCTACTACGTTGTCCTTTGTGTCCCACGAGTTTCTTTCAACCGCATTTTCTCCCCTGCAGACGAAATCCGTTTCCTGGCTCGCTGTAACCGCGATATCGAACAGCTCCCTAACTGCGTCTTCTCTTTAACTTCTACTTCAATTCACCAAAGCTCATTTTTGTGTCACTCTAATGCATCTCTTCGCTCCGAAGTTTAGGAAGTTTATCTTGACACAAAGTGTCAGGTCCCGACACAACGCTGTCACACGAACATCGATCGAATCTCGTACAGACGACCACTCAATCTTTTCTTTCTTTTTTTTTTCACAGAAGAAATATTTAATCGATATCCCAGCAAAGATTTACGCTGTTTTAATCTCCATTTGGAAGGATTCGTTTGACATCGCATTTATCGGATGTTAAACCGATTTCGTTATACAGAGATAAAGGGACAAGACGGAAAAATCAGAAGTGTTAGCACCTTGACAACCTCATGTTTTTCCTCATTAGAATGTCATTTAGAACAGGACGGTGTTTACATGTGTCACTTAACGGGACACATTAAACTTTCAAAAATTCAATTATTTTATTTTGACATTTTTAAAATCTCTAGACGTCCTCTATACAATGATAGCCTAAGTTATCTGTCCGTCTTTCCTCAAATTTGCGAAGCGGTTAGACCTGAAATGGATAGAAGCATTCATATTGTATTATTGATGATTTAGTGTGAGCAAATTTCAAAGTGAGTAAAGTTTATCTTCTCCTAAACTATCGATACGATTCTACGACAAATTGGTATAAATATGCTTCATATCACAGCAAAAAATATTGTCTTTAAAAAGTTCAAAATCCACCCCTTCAAAAATAACATTTTTTTCTAGCATTCTGATGTTATTCATTAAATCATTTCTTATTTTAAATTATTTAAATATCGTCTGCATTACTTTCATACGTTCTATCACTGAACTAAAATATTACGTAAATAATTTTCTTTCATATTTGGCATAAGTTATAGATTAGGACATGGTCTCACCAAAGTCGTTTAATGGCTAACCACGATTAATCTCTGTTTAAACGGAGAATTGCATGCCACCATTGGTTGTCGCCATGAGTTAATCGCGGTTAGTCACGGTTAGTATATTTGGCTTAACTAATAGATTAAGTATATATGCGACAGTTTTAAATTTAATCATCGATTATTTTTTGTTGCAATGAAAATTTTACAATCGGTATTAACAACAAATTCTATCTACCTGCAGGTTGTAGTGGAAATGATAGTTTCATGCCTTTACTTCCATTAATTACTGTGGAAAAAAAGGGAAGAACTTAACGAAAACTTTGAATTATCTGGATGAATTCAACGGGATTATAAACTGCATTCATAGTATCGTGACACTTTAGAGGAGTATGACGATACACAAATTATTGAGTGTGTACTAGATAACTTTCAGCCACAAAAAAACAACATTTTTTTACCTGCATCATAGGGTACTTTACAATTCTGGAAAATTTAAAATCTTACTGACCCCTTAACATAACAAGCTATATGCTAGTTTCTGAATAGTTTAAAACAAATCCCGTTGAAATATTCAAATTAAACAATGTAAAACTATACAGGCCAAGATAAAGCAATAGACATTTCAATTAAAGTAATCCCCAAACACAGAACTTATGACACCTACCTCCAGACACACCAAAAAGCTGGAATGTTTTTGCTAGAGTTGCTTCAGCATACCACTTTCCTAAACTTTGTACTCTTTGATAGCCTGTGATATCTGACATTTTCCTCTAACGACATTAATCCAAAGCATATATAACGTACCTAAAGCTACCTCATCATAACATGATGTATATATTCGATATATCCCCTATATAATAATAGCTTAAGTTATCTGTCCATCTGTCCTCAAATTTATGAAGCGGTTGGACCTGGAATGGATTGAGAACTCCATATTAGATTCTTGATTAATTAGGCTTAGCAAAATTCAAAGCTTGTAAAGTTTATCTTCTCTTAAACTATTCATCCGATTCTAAAATAAATTGGTATAAATATGCTTCATATCTCAACAAAAAATACTGTCGTTGTTAAAACGTTCTAAATCCACCCCTTCCCTCCTTTTCCAGCGTTTAATGCCATTATATCAAAGTTCCATTTTAAGAGCAGGCAGATAAATTTATCAATTTATCACATAAAAAATAGTTAAAAAATAACATTTTTTTCTAGCATTATGACGGCATTCCCTTAACCATCTCATTTAAGCATTTCTTATTTAAATTATTTAAATATGGTCTGCATTATTTTCGTACGTTTTATCACTGAACTTAGATATTACGTAAATAATTTTGCTTTATATTCAGATTAAATAATAGATTAGGTACATATGCGATAATTTTAAATTTAATCATCGATTATTTCTTGTTGAAAGATAATTCTTACCCAAAAAACAAACCATTTGTTTTTACTGCCTCATAGGGTACTTCATAATTCTGAAAAATTGAAAATTTTACTGATAACGTTATACGACGGGATATATGCTATCATGATTATAGTTTAAAGCTTAGAAAACACATTCTCACGGGTAAAAATTAAAGTATATAAATAAGTGTTTTAAGTCTTTATATATGCATAAATATATGCCTACATATATGTAATAAATCAAAATTATTACACCTAAAATATCTATCTAAAATTCTATTTTTACCACATCTCAATCTTTCATACCTAATTTTCCAACAGTATAATGTCTTATTTCAAGGATAGTTCACCGACTTAATTTCTTTTTACCAGACTCCCGAAACTCGCCCCATTTTCTAGTTGTTCCAGAATAAATGGTTCACTTTTCCAATGTCTAAATTGCTGCATAACGCTAACTAAGCTGATGGTCTCATGGGAAAAAAACCACGATATCCATCGCTGCTGGGCAAAATATGTAATAGAAGGGTGTTTTCGTGATCATCCGATGCTTTGCCCTTGCAGTGTAAAGACAATAATCACCAATTGAGAAAAAGCTGT
The DNA here is from genome assembly GCA_032207245.1 of Pardosa pseudoannulata. Classification (NCBI taxonomy): domain Eukaryota; kingdom Metazoa; phylum Arthropoda; class Arachnida; order Araneae; family Lycosidae; genus Pardosa; species Pardosa pseudoannulata. Next base: position 153,358,558 of record CM063510.1, read on the forward strand.
ATTTGCACTATTGCTTCCAGAGTAATAGTTCCTCACTCTGTGGAATATTCTTTGAAAATCTAACTGACTTCATCCGCAATCTACTGTTGTTTAAAAAATTAAACAAAGCGTTCCGATTCCCAAACACACCGGTGCGCCCCCGGGCGCCTAACAATACTGTATGGTAGAGCACTGTGCCGTTCGCGGGTTTGAATCCCGCTGCTGACATGGTTGTTTGCAGCCATTCGGAATCGACTTTAAGCAGTAGGTCCCACTCTCATTATCCTTCCTAGTAGAGAATTCCGTGAGGATACATGTAACCGGGGTTCTGATCGTCTTTATGTCAATTTTATTCACAGGTGTTTCTGTTATTTGGATCACCAGCCGTACTTACTTGTGAGACTTATTTGTTTTTTTAAGTCTACCTATTATGCTAATAGTTTCTGCGCATTCAATCAAAAATAATTCTTAAAAGTAGTGGTCTAATCTAATTTTTTTTTTCAAAATGTTTTTTTCAATTTTACATGATTTATTTTACATGGGACAAAAATTCAGCAACACACTTATAAACGGATAGTTTGACAGAAGAACAAGTTTAAGGTGTTCCTTTGTTTGTATTAATGACAATTTCAAAGAGAAAATACACTGATATTTTACTAATGCTTAACTATATTTATAGTACTACATCATAAATAATTTTGATAAAAAATTATTTATAAGTATAGATAATTATAAGTAATAGTAGTATAGATATAATAGGGAAATATAGTATAGTATCTTGTATATAGTATAGAGTACTGGATATGTATACGATAGTATGTTTATAGTGTGTATGCGTATACCGGGTGTCCCAAAAATGACTGATGGATTTTGTAAATCTATTAAAAAAAGACAGAATGCGATATATAAGTATCGTTTACAGCGTTATGCTTAGGAAATCAGGAAATTTTATCCCACCAAATTTCAAATTTAGTTAACATTTACACCCACATGTGGCGCTGCAGGTTATCTGTAACAATTATAGTTAAAGCGAAGTATTCCAGATTTAACGCCTTACTACTTTTTTCTTTGAGGTTACCTGAAAGATGTGGTATACCGCCAAACTCCACAAACAATTGCGGAGCTGAAGCAGTACATCTGTACTGCATGTGACACAATTCCAAGTTACATGTTTGAACGGATGTCTGGAAATTTTTGCCTGAGACTGTGCCACGTTGTCGCAGCAAATGGGATTACATTGAAAATGTCTTTTAGTTTTTTGCAACAGTTCTTGCGAAATTTGCATACCGGTTTTTATTTTTTCATAGTTTTTAGCGCCACCTGTGGTTGAAAATGTTAACTAAATTTGAAATTTGGTGGGATAAAATTCCCTGATTTCCTAAGCAAAAGGCTGCAAACGATACATATCTATCGAATTCCGTCTATTTTTTATTTATTTACAAAATCCATCAGTCATTTTAACTACCAGTCATCCATTAGTCCAGTGCATTGTATAAATAATTATTGCACTATTTTGTAACACTATATTATACTATATTTATAAATAACTATTATACATAATGATTTGTAATTAAGTAATATTATAAATAAGTATAGTATAGATATAATTTAGAAATATCGCATATTATCCTGTATATTGTATATATGTATTGTGCAGTATGAGTATATTATATATGTATAGTGCATGTATATATATATATATATATATATATATATATATATATATATATATATATATATATATATATATATATATATATATATATATATATATAGTATAAATAACTATTTCAAAAATGTTTAAAATTACAGATAGTTTTAAATAATTATTGAATAGATTGCATGTATATAGTATATATAGTATAAATAATTAAAACATTAACTTATAATACTATAATAAGAATTATATACTATAATAAGACTATATTTATAACATACTATAATAAGTTATAGTTCTTATTATACTATAATAAGAACTATATTTATAACAGTACTATTTATACTAATATTTAACTGTGAATCCACTTTGATAATTTAGATAAAGTTAAATATTTTACTATTATATGAATATTAAATGGTTCTAATGGCACCAATATAATCCACCTTGTCTAGAGATGTAAACGCAAATATCTCATTTTCCTCGGCAGACAGGCAGTTGCAGTATATTAATATCTCAAGATATTAATATTCACGCATATATTATCGCAAAGACAGTTCTGAAATTATAAGTGTTAAATGTCCTTTTAAAGAAAGATTAAAGACTAACATTACGCGAGAGATTATTCTATAGATCAAAGATTAAAACATGTTGGAAGCCGGAAAAAAGGAATCATTACGTTGAAATGACTTTTTAGGCAAATTTTATGATAAAATGTTATACAAATTGACGTAACGATTATATTGAATTTTTAAGTTTTTATATTAAACAACCATTTCTTAAAAATATTAGTAGAGAATATTTTTAAATGAGATTATAACAGGCAGAAAAAAGTTCTAAAGTAAAAAATAAGGGAGTGTTTGGAACTTAATTTCGATGAAAAGTATTCTTAAATCCCAGTTTAGTCAACAAGCACAGATCTTGGCAATGATTCAAGTTTTGGTTTTAAAAAAATTAAATGTAAAAATCCCTGCTCGATTCCTAGTAATATTTTGAGCACAACTTTTTGCCAAATTCTTTTTACACCAGTTCTTTGACAACATATCTTTGCATTAATCAAAATATATTACAAATTAAACGGCCCGTCTTTTAAAATCACTTTGGCTATCAAAAAGTCACAAAAAGTTACTTGCTTTACTTCTGAGCATTGCTCTCACGTCAGCGCTAGTTCATGAGAAATTCGAGTATTTTATTCTTTTTCTCGAATCCCCTATATAATAATAGCCTAAGTTATCTGCAAGTCTGTCCACGAATTTATGAAGCGGTTGGACCTGGAATGAATTTATCAATTTAGCATATAAACAGGTAAAAAATCATTTTTTCTAGCATTATGACGTCATTTCTTTAACCATCTCATTGAATCATTTCTTATTTTAAATTTTTTTAAATATCTTGTACATTATTTTCATACATTTTATCACTGAACTTAGACATTAAGCAAATAATTTTCTTTTACATTTGGCTTAAATAATAGATTAGGTACATATGTGATAATTTAAAATTTAATCATCGGTTACTTTTTTGTTGCAATGAAAATTTTATCACCGGCATTAACAAATTCTTTTCATAAAAGTCTAGGAGTCTATTTCACGGACTAATAAATATCTATCGTTTAATTTCTATGTCTTTGAAAATTAAGAAGTTTGTTCGTTTGTGTGTTTGTTTTTTATACATAACCACATAGTTTGACTAAATGAATTCAACGTGATTCTAAACTTCATTCACAGTATTGGAAGACTTTAGAGGAGTTGATAAACAAATTATTGAGCGTGTACCAGATAATTCTTAGCCAAAACACAAACCATTTTTTTATCAGCCTCATAGGATAATTTATATTTCTGGGAAATTAAAAATTTTACGGATCCCGTCATATGTCGGGCTGTATGCTAGTTAAAAAAATATTACTGCATAAACTTCGAGTAATTTAACCAGTTTTATTATATGTAAAATTGTCACATTTTGAAAAATTCGAGTAGTTTTTATACTTAGGATAAATAAGTTTCATTATACGCATTTTACCTTTATTTTAAAAAAACCTTTCATTCTAAGCGAAATTTTAAAATTTCCTTCAATCCACTACTACTGTTTCTTGTTTTCCTTCATGCTCCTATTCATATTGTGGCGAACTTCAAAGCTGGGTTCGGGTATTGAATGGACTTTAAGTACTACAGCATGAAAACAATCATTTATTAGCATTCAGTTG
>CM063510.1:153366547-153369047 GCA_032207245.1 Pardosa pseudoannulata
TTAGCATGAAGATATTTGTCTATATTTCTTGTTGCATGGAAAAAATTAAAGACAAATTTATTTAACCTGTTCTATGCATATAGAATCTACATTGATACACATATCTAAAAAGTCAATTCAAAGTCAAAGCTTGTCGAATTACCCATTCATTTTGCAAGGTGAATTTGAGGCTCGAGCTCGCTAAAGATCAACCTCGATCATCATTGGCGGCTGGCGCATATTAATTGTCTCGTACTCGGAATGTCCTCCAAGTTTGAACGGTACCTCTGGGGGGTAACTTCTGTTTGGTCCCTTCTTCTAACCCTCCGAGTTGAACACACCGAGGAAAAAAAGTCTCCAAAAATGCGCTAAAGTTTCATTGTGTCAGTGACCAAAGTGTTCTATGATTTTTTACTTCACCCTTTGTCGACTAGATTGGAATACGGGAAACCCACCCTCGTTACTGTCCCTTTACTTCCGGTTATAAATAAATGTATAAATAGACATTATAGAGTGTTAATTTTTAATACACATAACGCTCGTCAAGTCTCGAAGATCATCCCATAAGAAATAATGGGTTCTAAAAGTACAAATAAAATATTCTTTAAAAGAATGATTTATATCTTTTTTTACGAAAGTCATCCAATATATTTAAGTGGTGCAATTAGAGATACATCTGTTACCGCAAACGAAATACTTCGAAATAGAGATTTACAAAGCCATGAAAAGTTATCAGCGTCTTTGTGCCTCAGGGAGTAGGTGTGCAGTTCCTAAACAATCGACCTGACCCTCCTACCTCAAAACTCCATAGGGGAAAACACTGGCAGAAATGTACATTACATCCATTTTCGGAACGTTTTTGGAGGTCGAAAATTGTACGTGACAACCGCTTTAAAGACATCATCGGTTTGGCGAAATTGTACGTGCGAACCGCTTAGAGGGTTAAATGACCCATTGGGGACAATGTCACTCTCGTTCGTAGCTACACGTTCTCCTCGAGTTGTGCTAAATGGGGAACAGCTTCCCAGCCTCAATTTCCGAACGATGGCCGAATGGTAGAGCGCTGCTCTTCGGAACCGGAGTTCGTGGGTTCGAATCCCGCTACTGGCATGGATGTTTGTAGCCTTTCGGAATCGGCTTTAAACTGTAGGTCCCGGTCTCATTAGCCCTCGTGTGCAAAAGAGTAGACCGTAGCGCTCCAAACCAAAACCAAAACCAAATCCCAGCCTCAATTAGCAAAATGATATATGTCTGTGTGTCCAGCTGCATTGAAAACAAATGTCCATAGGCTATATTTCTAACCTAACCTTAACTCCTTAGGGACGACCGCGTCCCATACCGACCGAAGGACTTACAGACGGGCTTGGCCGGAATGGGTTGGAATTATGAAAAATAGGGGTGATAGGTATGTGTAGCAAGGTCTTCTTTTCACCTATCTCGTCTTCTGACCAATTGACAGTTTGATTGATTACTGCCTACATCAAAGCTTGACCACATTTTGAGGTGTTTTCCTAAGCAATGAGTTTTTACTTTCTTTTTGTTCTCCAAGATAATTCTAAGCTTATGCTGCGATATATATTTCGAAGTGTAGTTTAAAGGTATTTTATATAAAAATAAGCTACTTGTAACGCACACTCTTTTCTACCGGTGCGCTACGTTTTAGCGTGTGATTTCTGCCCGCCTACTTTTTCTGAGGCAGGTAAGTTCCTTTCCTGTCGCTGGGATGCATATGTTCTAAATAATTCCTCGGAAACCTTTTACAGACGAAACAACATTTTTTTATTTACACAAAATTAAGAAAAAAAATGATTAAAAAAAAAAGGCATATCAAAATTGAGTCTCAGAGCCAGTCCTAGCTTTCCACATCAGCGCAGAGAGATGTTTTTCAGCTGGCGGCCCAATCTCGACTCCCCCAATCTCTCTCCTCAGCTGAACTCCAACAGCCCCCTTCCTTCTTCGGGGGGGGGGGGTTGTCTGGAAACTTGAGCCCTGCCGAAAAGGGCATACACTCCTCCTCCGAGAACCTGCAAAAACATCCACCAGTGCCTCCGAAAAACGTTATCAGCCCCCTTTGCCGGCCGGCTTCTTATTTCTCCTAAGAAAAGCCGCGTGGAAGGGGTCAAAATGGGGCGATTCTCCCAATGTCATTCAGAGCACACAAAGTCGTGGGTGCACATTCCTTATACTACTTAAAAACTATATATAGTTAAACAATTTTGTTTTTATTATTGATTCAATGCATGATTTTCCTCTTAAATGACTTTTATTGATAACGTGGGGAAAATAAAAACCATAAACTCAATTTGTCATTATTTGGACGAGACAGTGGAAATGAATTATACTGTATGATTTATTTCTTTTGTTCTTAGAATGCTAACTATTTAATAATGATTATTTTTTCTGGAATTTCTGTGTTGTAGAGCTATTAGTTTTTTATACTAAAAATGTTTTAGTAAGTTTGCAGTTCTTAATTTAAAAATTACTCTTATTTATTGACTTCTGCAAAAACTTATAAAAAATG
>CM063510.1:153374047-153386547 GCA_032207245.1 Pardosa pseudoannulata
ATATATATATAATACAAATATACATATATATACATATATATACATACATATATATATATTTATAATATATATATACAATATATATATCATATATATATATATATATAATAAATATATATATATACATAATATATAATATACATATAAAAAACATATATATACATACATATATATTAAAATATATATATATATAAATATATATATAAAATACTATATATATATATACAATATATATATAAAATATATACATATATATAATACATATATTCATACATATTTACAATTTTTATATAAATACATATATATATATATATAAAATATTATAAATAAAATATATATATATATCATAATATATATATACACAAACACATATATATAAATATACATAAACATATATTAATCATATATATACATATTTTAAAATAATATATATATTAACATATATATATTTTATATATCATAAATAAATATATATATATACTATATATATATATCTATATATATATATATCAAAATAGATACACATATATATAGAATACATTATATGTATAAAAAACACAAAAAAAAAACATTTATATATATATATATATATATTATATATATATATTTTAAATATATATATATATATATATACATACATTTGCGTGTTGGTTCTCCATTAATGCGGTTAGCTGTTAAATGACTTTGGTGAGACCCGCCCTAGGAATATCAAGAAAGCATTTGTTTAATTTTCGATTAATACAAATATTTATACAAATTAATATTTTCTATTATACAAATATTCTATTAATACATTTCTTTACCTACCTCATACGATACTTTATAATTCTTTTAAATTAAAAATTTTACTGATCCCGTCATATGACGGGCTATAGGCTAGTTAAGAAAATACTTGTACATAGGGGTGGCTTAAACGTTCCTATTCATTCAAATATCGAAGTCGAATTCTAGGCCAGTGATTCTCAACCTGTGGGGCGCGCCCCCCTAGGGGGGCGCGAGCACACTAATGGGGGGGCGCGAGCATATCCAAGAGAAAATGTTATTTAAAAAAATTGATTAAGTGACTGAAAGGAAAGAACACACACACACATACAAAACAAAATACATTTCGACATATTTAATAATTAACTTATTAAATTAAAACAACTTACTAAATTAAAAACAAATTTAATAATTATTAGTGACTTCCTTGGGCCTGTCTTTCAGAGCAAAGTTTTTCGAAGGAGGGTTTAATATTAGAAATAGACACTCTCAGTTCTTTTTCTATATTTAGCTGAGATCTATATTTTGTCTTCAAAGAAGCCACCGCAGAAAATCCAGTTTCACAAAGGTAAGATGTTGAAAATGGTAGTAGAATGCGAAATGCCCTTGTTTTTAGTGCAGAAAACTCATCATCCACTCCTGCCCAAAATTCAAAGAGTGATTTATTACTAAATTGTCTTTTGGTTTCGCCGCTTGCCGTGAAGTCTATGAAGGTTTCTTCCTCTTCAATTGAGAGTCCTTCGGGAGTATTTTGAAATGGATCCCTCACCCACTTGTAACTTGATATCAGTTTGTCGTCAGCAAGAAAGTACTTTTTAAAATTCTTTGCTAGCATTGCTAAATGATTTTCAATGGTTGCAAAAACAACTTTTACATGTTGTTCTTCAGCCTTGTAAGTTTTAATACAATCATTCAAATTTGCAAACATTGTTAAGTTTTCTTGCTTTAAATTTCTGCTCCACAATTCCAATTTCCTACAAAAAGCATTAACTTTATCACTCGTATCCAATATATGTGTATTTGCTCCTTGCAGATGAAGATTCAAGTTATTTAATTTCTCGAATATGTCGACCATGTAGCTCAATTTCATCACAAATAAACTATCGCGAAAATTCTCAGCTTCCGGTCTGTTTTCCTCTTCTAGGAAAACGGCGATTTCTTCTTTTAATTCATAAACACGTTGCAAAAATTTCCCTCGTGATAACCATCTTGCCTCGCAATAAAATAGTAACGCTGAATGTACTGCACCCATGTCTTTACAAAGTGCGGAAAAGATTCTTGATTTCAGGGGTCTCATTTTTATATAATTTACTACGGTTACAACCGTAGTTAACACAATATTCAAACCAGGACTCATTTCTTTGGAAGCCAAAGCTTCTCTGTGGATCATGCAATGTGTCCAGACGCACTGTGGCGATTTTTGTTTCACAAGTGCTTGAATACTTTGGAATCTTCCGGACATAGAACGAGCACCATCGGTGCATATTCCGACGCAATTTTTCCATTCTATGTTTGCCTCGTTCATAAAATCATTTAAGATAGCAAATAATGCGAGTGCTGTTGCTTTGAGTTCTATTGGTTTGCAGAAAAGTAATTCTTCTACTACTGACAAATCATCACAAAATCTAACATAGGCAATGAAATGAGCATCTTTATTACTATCTGTTGCCTCATCGAGTTGTATTGAAAACAATTTGTCACGCAACTTCGACAAAAGCTGACACTCTACATCTTCAGCTATATCAGCAATTCGACGGGCAACAGTATCATTTGAAACAGGTATAGACTGCAATTGTTTTGCAAAATTATCTCCAAACATAATTTCTACAATCTCAATTGCGGCTGGCAAAATAAGCTCTTCACCAATGGTGTGAGGCTTTTTACATCTGGCTATTTTATATGAAAGTTTGTAAGAGGCAATTAAAGCTTTTTCATTCACAGACAAAGTTTTTTTAAACAATGATTTTTGCTTTTCATATGATTTTAATTTTAATTCGAAGAATTCTCTGGGTTTGTTTACGTACTCACTATGAAGCGTTTCCAAATGTCGTTTAAGTTTATTAGGTTTCATGCTGTCTGCCGCCAACATTTTTGAGCAAATGATACACAGGGGCCTTTCTTCTTCATTTACTTCAGTACTAGTGAACCCAAAATTTAAGTATTCTTGAGAATATTTTCTTGATTTTATTTTCGGAACCACGCTCGTCTGTGTACTTGTTGATGCTTGTCTATCGTCTAATGCTCGCTTACGCCCGCTTAAAAATTTATCCATGATTCTGCATAAGTCTGCTGCCGTGAATATTTAATACCGTGAATTGCAATTACACGAAAATATATATAACATACACATTAAGAATAGATTCAATAGCGATAAGAAGGATCGACTCGAATGAGATTGTCTGGAATTGAAATTGGCGTCATAGAACTTTCTCCTTCTCCCTATGAGAAAACATTTGTTCACATCTGCGCACGCTCCTAACTTAACTTTTAAGCTGACCAGACAAATTCCAGACAAATCGAAACTTCTCGCGAAACCGTGAGAATGCCCGACATGGCGGGACGCAAGAGCAATAAAAAGGCATAGGATTATTGTTTTTTCAATGCTGAGTATCAGTGTTGCAAAATGTCAATAAATTTCCGTATTCTTGGTAATTTGCAAAGTTTAAAATTAAGGTTGTAGTGCAGGTTTAGCGCCATAATGCTCAAAATACATTATTATTGTATACATTTTATTGTACGCGGTGGGGAGGGGGGCGCGATGAAAATTATGATTGAAAATTGGGCCGTGAATACTAAAAGGTTGAGAAACACTGTCTTATGCCATTGTGTTCTCTCTTTGTGTACTTTTTACAGAAGAAGAGTTTGTGGATATTCCATGTGTACTCGTACTTATATAAAATTCACTTATTTTCTTTCGATTATCTTAGAAATAACTCTCGTGTTTTGTTTTGTACGCAACATTTTTCTCCACTTTTTGGTTTCGAGAAATGTCAAGCCACAGAAAAAGAAAATATTTGAGGTCTCATCTCAAAAAACACAACTTTCCTGAAGCGAAGAATGTTTTTTCGAATTTTATGTACTCTGTTTGCAGAAATCTCATTTCGGCTTGCATATACCATATTTGTCTGTTATTTGTCTATTTTTTACGCTCTACGCAGCAGAAAATGCTGTTTAGGTTAACCTTTATGAAACTGAGGCCAGGAAATGATGCAACTGAAATACTATCATAAATTTCTTAGTCAGTTTTGGAGCATAGATAATCAAACAGAATTTTTATTTTGTCTTATACGAAGCAAAGAGAAAATATTATCAATTAAAAAATCGGTTTTAATGAAAAATAAAGTTTAATACTTACAAAGTTCGAGAAATATTTTTGGAATTATATCTTGTTATAACATTATTTTATAACACTCAAGGAGACAGAAAGCATATACTTATACGGGGGGACCTAGAAGTCTGAACTCTCGAACACACCGATAAAAATATTTAATACTGGATATTAATACTATTACTGAAATTAATATTAATACTAATAATATTCAGAAAATTTAATTTATACCCTAAATATTTTCAGTGTATGTATTGAAAGGTTCCTTATTAAAAGTTTTGTGCATTATTAGTAAATATTCTTTTTGAGCATTTTTATGTATTTTACATAAATTTCATTCTTTAAATTGATGTGTAAAACTTATTATTTTTAACTTCTGATATTCTCTGCGTAGTTAATATGGCTTGGTTTGGTTTGGAGCGATACGGTTTACTGAGAGTTACTGAGTTTTAATGAGAGACTGAGACCTACTGCTTAAAGCCGATTAAGAACGATTACGAACATTATATATATATATATATATATATATATATATATATATATATATATATATATATATATATATATAGTTAAATAATATATATATATTATTTAACTTTAATATTTCCTTAAAAACCTCCTTTCTTCCATTCTAATTCCTTAAAATCTTTTTCCCAGCCTCTAAATGCCTTAATCAAAGAAGCTTCCTCGACTTAAAATTCTTTCGACACAATTTCCAAAGCTTTCTATCCAATATATGTAAATTTTCTGCCTATTCAACACGTTTTCCAGCTGTCACCGGCAAATGGCTCCGCATGTTTTCCTGATCTTAACACTGAATTCGCTAAATAAGTGGGAAAATTCTTCTGTCTTCGCTCTTCGGTGCATATCTGTTCGAGCAGAGTGATTTTTGTTATCTCTTTTGTCTGTCGTTGACTAGTAAAGATGTCCATTTTAGCAGTTCTAAAATAAAGTTTTAATTAGACTTGTGACGTTCTCTTCAATTTGGCCCGACTGCATCATTCGTTATTACTGCTAGATGGATTAGGCCTTCTTGCCCAGTAGCCCGGGAAAGTAATAACAATAGGGGCTACATAATTATTGTGACTAGTGGAAATTATTTTTACACACACACACACACACACACACACACATATATATATATATATATATATATATATATATATATATGCGTGTATGCATGTATACATTATATGTGTATAAATATAGACTATTTATTATGTAACAGCATATAAATATAAATATATATATATATATATATATATAATATATATATATATATATATATATATATATATATATATGTATATATATGTATGTGTATAAAAATATGAGTATATATATGTATATATGTATGTGTATATGTATATGTATATGTTTGTGTGTATATATATATATATATATATATATATATATATATATATATATATATATATATTATATATATATATATATATATATATATATATATATATATATATATATATATGGATCGATAGGCAGATAGACACATCCAATTGAAAATAGATATTACTGTAACGTTCAAGTCGACTCTAACGTTAACATTATTCTAGTGTTAAGTAGCATAGAAAACACGGAGACAAAATGGAATAAAAGTTGGTTACAATATAACTTATTTGCCATATATATATTACAAACTAAATTTTTTTCTCAAAATGAATTTAAATATTCGTTTAATGCGTAAACTTAAAACTTTAATGATAGGACACTTTAAAACTAAATAGTTAAATACATTTTAGAAATTTAAAAAAATTCTTAATATTTGTCACTCTGTAAATTAAAATATATTGCTTATTATACTTTGATTTTAGTTCACAGACTAAAAGTAATAATTAGCTTCCATTTAATATAAAAACATTAGTTTTTTAATTACATATTTCAAAGTTATTTAGAATGTAAATGATTTCTACATTTAACTAATATTCTACTTTAACTAACAAAACTAATAATTTTTATAAAGTTGGAATTTTTTCAATGATTTGGGAAAAATTATTCTGCATAGAGCATAAAATTTATTTCATATTAAATAATAATTAGCTATCATAATGAAAACGTTTAAATTCGAAATATACTATGTCCACATAACTTTTGAGAGATAATTATATGTACAAGTATACCACTAAAACGGTATATAATGGTATATAATTTTTTCTTTTAAAAATGTTTAATAGTTATAATGTAAAGTCTACAAAAAAAAAAACCTTATCCGGTTATGGAGTAAATTTAAAAACACAGAGAAAATGTTTGTCAACTTTGTTTCTTAATCTCATTTAAAAAAAATAAATTGAAATTTTATAATTTTTATGATAATTTTATAATTCTTATATCTTGTAAGAAAGATACTGTACTGAAAAAAATTCAATAAAATTTTGAAATAAAAATTATGACAGAAGCTAAAACTTTTCTGCCTGCAAAAAAAAAAAAAAAAAAAAAAAACTTAGATACTTTCTGTGTTTGATTTGGGCTTTTTGATAAATCCATAGAATGATTTTCTTTAGAGAACTGTTTTGTTTGTAGAATGGTCTTTCTTAAGAAATATGTTTTTCTACAGAATGATTTTCTTTAGAGATATATTTTTAGTTTTATTTAATCACTGAAATTTTTCGACTTATTTAAGACAGAACTATATTAAATTTGGAATTTAAACATCATCAAAATTATAAAATTTCAAAAAATAATTTCGAAATGATATCAACAAACTAAATTCATGAAACTTTTCTCTAATAAAATAGTACAGTTTTTAAATTTATTTGACGATTTGCTCAGTGTTATTGGTAAACTGTACAGTGAAATTCAAATCCATGGACTTCGATAAAAAATCCCGACTTGTTTTGCCTGGCGAAAAAAATCGAAAATCTAATAATACTACAGTAAGACTTATTACAAATAATAACTAAAGATATGATATATAACTAATAGAAGAAATTAGCAAAATTCTTCAATTTTATTAATGCTGTACCATAATTAACTTAAAATTTAATAAATCATAAAACTATAAAATTTCAAAAACTTTTTAAAAATAAGATCAACAAATTAGAATGATAAAAATGTTCTCTAATTTTTTATTAGAGTTTTTAATTTTGCTCGATGCGATATGTTTTTTTTTGGTAGATTATAGTACGAAAAGTCTCATAAAGTATTTAAAAAAAGTTTGACATTCAAGTAAAAGAAAACAAACATTAAAATTAGTTACAAAAGGTGAAAGTGTTGGTTTTCTGATCCTTTTAATCTACTCCTGATAAGGGAAAGTAGTAACTTATCTAGAGTGCTTACAACTGAGTTAAAATGGGACACTTTCACCTTCTTCAGTCACTCCTTACAAAGTAAAGGCTGCAAATTTGTCTAACTTACATCGTTGTGTTGACTCGGATTTATCTCTTTATCCTTTAGTGTAGATTAGATGTTTCAAGAGAGGAAAAAAGATAAAAAATACTTTTCACAAAAAGAAAGCATTCAAAATAATGTAAAGATAAAAAAGGACGTGAGGAAAGCATAATATTTATATCTTTCCCGCAGCAAAACTTTATGAAAATGTTATGAAATCATCTAATTAATAATATCTGTCTGAGCTGCGAAAAGCTCGTCCCAGGAGGAAGAAAATCACGTGAATGACTTCTCATACGAACTATTTTAGATCAACAGTTATTTTAAGGCATGTTTAAACTTCAATAGCGAAACTATGAAAACATAAACAACAATATGAAAAATGTAAAGATCTCCAGTTTTCCCGGGAGAATGGACAGCTTTGTTAGAGAAGAGGAAAAAAAGGGCTATACGTAGCACATTTTAATTCAGTCTGCAAAAGTAATTGTCTTATATACACAATACTTAACCACTTTACGTGACGTTCGAGTTAACTCGAGTGTGCTAAACTGGACAAATTGTGCACACTCGAGATAATTCGAGCGGCGTTGTACTTTATGTTGCTATAATTTTTCACACTCGAATGCAATCGAGAACTGAAAAAAACAATATGAAAAAAAAAAAAAAAAAAAAAAAAATCATTACATGTGTAATAGTTGCAATGTTGGGCTATGTGCTGCCTCTTGTTTCGAAATATATCCCACAAAAGAAAATTTTGATTAATTTTATAAATACTAGTATTGTTATTATCTATGTTTTAAAAGTATAAATAAGTATTTTTACTGATAATTTTTATTCTAAAATGGGAATTCGAAAATAAAGATAAAAAAGTCGACGTGCATGTAATATTACAATATTCCACTATTTCCTGCAATGTTATCAAAATACAAAATTGCAATAAAATTTTTGATTATTTTTGTATTTTTTAAACTTTTTTGGCAAGACAACGTTCTAAATTGTGTTTTTTACGTTATAAAAATTGATTTTTTTTGGCCGGCCTTTAAAAAAAACTGTGAATTAAGGGGTTAAAGTGATATTAAATCGGTATCCAATTATATCTCTATAAAATTTTAAACATAAAATGAAAAAATAAAAGCAATGGGTCAGTATGGCTTGCACTAGTAACTTTTTTAAGAAATATTTTTGGATGGGTAAGTCTCATATTTAAATCATAATTTTTTTTCTAATAGATTTTGTCATATGTTTCATGTAACAGCTTTATATATTCTCTTTAAAAATTGAAATACTTTAAAAATTGAAATTTAATGTCTCTTGTCCCAATAAAGATGCTCTTTCTATGTAGCACACCTCTCCTACAGACATGTAGTACAGATTATACCAACTGACTTTCTGAAAGCATTTTCTACAACTGTAACGAATAGATAGCAGACCTCTCTTTAAACTATTGCTTAACCGTCTGACTGCTCAATTTGTAGACTGAAATCTATTCAAAAATTGTGTATTTTTTTTAATATTTTAAATCTTTATAGATTGAAGAATTGAAATATGCACTTTTTTCTTTCTAAAATAGATTTTTTATACAGATTTTTTTAATGAAAACTAAACTGTCAGAAAAACCAATTTCAGATGTTATCGCAAGAAAAACTTTCTAAAGACAAATTTTAATTGACTTATAGTTAGTTTCTATTTATTACATAATATAATTACAATTATATTATAATATAATTACAATTATATTATCTATAATTACAATTATATTATCTTTGATTATATATATTATATTTATTATTATTTATTATATTTATTATTATTTGTTATTATTTATTATTATTTATATTTATTATTATTTATTAGATTACATTTATTATTATATTATTTGATTATATATATATTATATGTATTATTATTTATTATATTATTATTATATTATTTGATAATATAAATATATATTAGATTTATTATTATTTTTGATTATATGTATTATATTTATTATTATTTATTATATTTATTATTATTTATTAGATTATATTTATTATTATATTATTTGATTATATATATATATA
Source organism: Pardosa pseudoannulata (assembly GCA_032207245.1). Taxonomy (NCBI): domain Eukaryota; kingdom Metazoa; phylum Arthropoda; class Arachnida; order Araneae; family Lycosidae; genus Pardosa; species Pardosa pseudoannulata. The sequence continues at coordinate 153,383,546 of CM063510.1, forward strand.
TATATATTATATTTATTATTATTTGTTAGATTATATCTATTATTATATTATTTGATTATATATATATTATATTTTTTATTATATTAGTTGATTATATATATATTATATTTATTATTAAATAAAATTATATAAATTGAATTATATAAATATAATTCAATTTATATAATTCTATTTATTACCCAATTAAAAATGTCTAATACTATATATATAATTTATTTCACTGGTTAAATGGTGAAAAGGTGGGATGCTCACCTCAATAAAGGAACAAAAACACATACCCGCGAAAATCGCGTGATGAGCAAATTTTTCTACATTTGAGTTGCCCGTGGAAATTGAAGGATGAACAGCCAGAGGGTTAAATGAAATACAAACAATAGCATGATTTAGAAATTGCTGTTGATGATCCAAATCTAACTGCTGTTGTGTGATCTTTTCCACAACTCTAAATTCATATTTATTCGTGATTTTCTTAGTATCTTTTTGCAGCTTTAGGTGAAGATTTCTCACCAGGTTCCAAGCTTGTTTAAAATTAAATGAAACGAACAACAAGAAATAATGCTATCTCAAAATACTCCACAGTAGTTAAAAGTTAAAAATCATAAAAAATTTATTAAATACATACGTGTCGGGTGTAAAAAAATGTCATAACGGCGAAACCATCCTGTACTATACAAAACACTTACTCTTGCACTCAGTTTTTTTAAAGAGTTTTGTTAAAAAAAATGTTCTATTGTTCAAGCAAACGTGCTTGCGAACTGCATAAGGCACATGAGGGCGAACCCGGAGGAAGTAGCGATGAGCTGTATCCATGTTGAGATGTCCTTGTGCTCCTCCCTCTGAAGTATTTCGAAGAAGGTGACATAGAGGAGGGTGCCAGTGGCGATAGCGTTCAGGACACTGACCGTGAGGGGACTGCTGTCTTCAAGACTGTTCTGCGTAATCATGGCGATGGCCATGCCCAAGGGAGACATGAAAGAGAAGACCGCCATGTAGATGTACACCTGGATGTTCTTGCCGCCACCAGCCAACACTTCTAGGCCGACCACGAAAGCGATGACGTACTTGTGGACAGCAATAGCTGCGAACACCACCCAGGTACTTGCGGCGTCGGGGCGCAGACCGACTGCGAAGCCCTCGAACAGAGAGTGGAATGACAGGGCGGCCACGGTCAGCAGACCTGCCAGGGAGAACTTTTCGGTGAGGACGGGCGGGTTCTGCACCGCGACGGGAGGTGTGGCCTCGACTCTAGCCGGAGATTTGAATTCTCCCGATCCAGAGATGCTCAATCTTGGGGCGCTCGTACACGAGTTGCTTCGAGAGAAGGATCTGATGGCTTTGGTCTCGGAGGGCACGTGGGAGTGTCCGCCCAGGAAGAAGTGCACGATTTCCTCAAAGAGATAAACGGCGAAGAATCCGATGCAGACGATGAATTCTGGCATGGGAAAGCTCTCGTGGTGGTGCCCTTCTTTCTCTTCCGATTCGGTCTCGTTGGTTAAATTTGCTCCAAAGATACATTTCACGTCATCGTCATCGTGGTGGTCTTCAAATCCTTCTCTGGACTCGGGCAGCAGGTGCAGGAGGCAGGTGCCCAGGAGTACCCCTCCTCCGAAATAGATGAGGAAAGATGTTATTACTTTACCCTTTCTCGCTCGACAATTCGTCTTGCAGGTCTCCCCCGTGCAGTCGCATCGGAACAGGGCATTTTTGACGAACACAGGGAGCACTCCGAACCCCAGGGTGCCCAAGAGGAGCAAGAACATGCAGCATATTTGCGAGGCTATTGGTGGTTTTGGAGCTACTGTTTGATCCATTACAGATGATTTTCCCGCGGGACTTTCTTTCTTTTGCACACGACACTTCAGCGAATTTCGAAAGGACTGAAGGAGGGCGGAGTGCAGAAATATATCCCGTAGATTAGGTTCGCCCACAGAGATAAGATCGCATCAAAACAATGGCGAGCACTTCGATAAGCGGCACTATCAGTTCGTCGCGTTCAGCTCGCTGATAGTTAAACAAAGGGCGACCAAAGTCGATCTGAACCACTTGGAAAAGCATAAATACTAGGCCGAATTGTCATTGTTACAAAGTTATTATTGTCTTCGTTTTCTTTAAATTTACACTTGTACCTGAAAGAAATCGAAAATATTTGAGTATTAATAAGTAATGAACACACATACAGCCATGTAAAGTAAAACCTCTATAATGATCATTTAACATATATCTAGATTTTACAGACATTTTTTATTAAATAGCGTATATTTGGATTTTATAGACCGAACAATGGTTGAATGGGTAAGGCGCTGCTCTTGTACCGGAGTCCGTGGGTTCGAATCACCCTGCTGGTATGGATGCTCTTAGCCATACAGAATAACCTTTAAGCAGTAGACCCATTATTATTAGACCTTGTGTACAATAATAGTAGACGATAGCGTTTCAAGCCAACCAAGTAGATTTTATGAACACTTTTTCTATATTTAGTTCTTATACTTCTATTTATAAAGTGTTTACCATTGATCGACGGATCATTCGTATAGATTACAGTAATTTTAGTTGAATAAAAATAAGTTTTTTCATACTGTATGAGCCGAACAATGGCCGAATGGATAGGGCGCTGCTCTTCGGTACCGATGTGCATGGGTTCAAATATCACTGTAGGTATGGATGTTCGTAGCCGTTCGGATTCGATTTTAAGCAGTATATTCCGGTTCCATTAGCCCTCGTTCTGAAAAGTAGTGGACTAGAGCCCTCCAACTAAAACTAAATAAAATATGAATTACAATAAAAATATAGAATACCTTTTATATAAATATGCTATATTCCGAACCATGCTGCCCCGTCGGCATAGTCGTTAGAGCATTCGACTACCCCGCTAGAGGGTGTGGATTCCCTCAGTTCCATCATAGTCCCCCTTAGTTCCATCCAAACTAGATTCCAAGTTTTTGAATTTTTCTAAAAACTTGGTTGCCTCCTCAAAGGGAATAAAGTTGACCAACTTATATGGT
>CM063510.1:153389047-153394047 GCA_032207245.1 Pardosa pseudoannulata
TAGCCAACAAATATCCGTGGCTTGATAGTGGTGAATGCTATAAAAAGCAAGTGGCCCCTCATTGTAAATGTAAATAGCAATTTAGATTAAACTGCTGATTTTTGAAAATTATATGCATGGAAATTCAACTGCTCACTACCTTTAGCGCATAGAATGATCCATGTAATATAACGGAATTAGCTGATGGGTAAGATTATATTACCCAGGATTTTGGTTTTTGGTCTTGGTTTGTGATTCATGTAATAACATTATATATTTTCATTTTTAGAACATTGATAAAAATTTCAAGGTCCGTTAAAATTAATGAATAATAAAATAAATAAAATATTACATACGATGTTGACAAATAGCTAATTAAATAAATGTTGGTTTGTGTAGGGACTTTTTTTAGTGTTTGTTATAAAAGAGAAAAATCGAATTCCTGATTTTTCCTATATAAAGTGATTTCGAACTCTTACATTTCGAAGAGAAAAATAAATTGTGTTATACTGTTAAAATAAATTGTGTTTAATGATAGTTTACAGCGTCAAAAGCGTCGAAAATCGAGAAAAATCACCTATATGTCTTTAAAAAAAAAGGAATGTATTTTTAACAGATGGTTTGACTACGAAACTAGTATCCTTTAAAAGATTACCAACAACTATTTAATTACCTAATAGATTTTAGCGTCTTATGATTCATGTAATAACACTATATATTCTCATTCTTAGAACATCGTTAAAAATTTCAAGGTCACTTCTACCGTTAAAATTAATGAATAATAAAACAAATAAAATATTACATACGATGCTGATGCAACAAAATAATCTTGCTCTTCAAATATACGTTAACTATCACAATCTTTCTTAAAAATATACTGGCTTTCATTTTGTATTAATATCTATGGATAGCTATATGTCTTTAAAAAAAGAGGAATATATTTTAACAGGTGGTTTGGCTACGAAACTAGTATCCTTTAAAAGATTAACCAACAATTACTTAATTACCTAATAGATTTTAGTGTCTTATGATTCATGTAATAACACTATATATTCTCATTCTTAGAACATCGTTAAAAATTTCAAGGTCACTTCTACCGTTAAAATTAATGAATAATAAAATAAATAAAATATTACATACGATGCTGATGCAACAAAATGATCTTGCTCTTCGAATATACGTTAACTATCACAATCTTTCTTAAAAATATACTGTCTTTCATTTTGTATTAATATCTGTGGATAGCTATATGTCTTTAAAAAAAGAGGAATATATTTTAACAGGTGGTTTGGCTACGAAACTAGTATCCTTTAAAAGATTAACCAACAACTACTTAATTACCTAATAGATTTTAGTGTCTTATGATTCATGTAATAACACTATATATTCTCATTCTTAGAACATCGTTAAAAATTTCAAGGTCACTTCTACCGTTAAAATTAATGAATAATAAAACAAATAAAATATTACATACGATGCTGATGCAACAAAATGATCTTGCTCTTCGAATATACGAATTAACTATCACAATCTTTCTTAAAAATATACTCTCTTTCATTTTGTATTAATATCTATGGATAGCCTGATAAGGCAGAAAATGTTCGACACGTGCAATTAGAATCATATCTTACTCCCAGAATCTAGAATATCTTAACCTAGATATACTGTCTCATTGTTCTAGATATATACATTTGTTGGGAAAACATTTTTCTTGATTTCATATTAAGGAATTTATTTTTTTGTTCATAGTCTGCTTATTTTATCTTCCATTTTTTTTTATCCTTATCAGTTGCTACACTGAGCCAACAATTGTATCTTTCTTGCACATCAAAAATAGAAATAACAAATTCTACGAAATCTTCTTTTAATCAAATATTTTTCTTCCTTTTAGATAACTTCAAGTTGATAATATAATAATGCGTTATGAAAATACATTTGGTTAGAAAAAAGGAACTTATCGTTTTTTTAAAATTAAAGTGATAGTTGTTATTAAAAGTGTCTCCCTAATTTATCAGATCCATTCTCTCCCAGCTAGCTCCTACATTAAGGGATATTTTTACAGTGTGGCGTTTCGGTTTTATTCTAGTTTATGTAGCGCAGAGGTGTCACAGAAAATCAAAGATCACGAATAAAGTTTTCGTAGCAGAAATAATTATTTAATGCACACATTAAAATTTCAAAACAATTTTCAAAAGAAACGAGGGCATTCCAGAGATGGCTAGAAATTTGAATTAGGTGAGAAAACACTTTTGACGATTCTAAAAATATCAAGTCGGAGATCAGGTGTCCAAAAAAGCAAGTTCTACTTGATGTACGTTCCCATATGAGGACGAGTCTGATACAAGGAGATGAGATCTCCTGAAAAAAAAAACTCCCACACCCCCACTCCTTAACGTCTCTCCTCTTTTTTTCTCACCAAAATTTCTCTTTTTCTCTCCTCTCTGGATTTTCGTTCTACCTGAAGTCAGTCGGTCGTCTCTTCCTCATCGGCCAGTCCTTTGTGGAAGTGACGCCTTCCCGAGTCTGGGATTTTCCCCTAATCAATGTGAGCCCACTCTTGTCTATCTCCTTCAATCATTAATGGAAGCCTGTCAAGGGCGGTACCGGAACATATTCCTTTGTCCAGTTGTGTCCTTTTACGGATACTAAGATGAAATTGTTTTTCTACTAGATCGACTGAGTGTCTATGTGCGTTTATTTTTCACGAAGTCACAAAATCGTAAACGGAATTATAATTCCCTCTTTTTTCAGTCTTAGGAACAGTTGCCGATTATTATCTTTGATTGGTTTTATCCTCTGAAGGGGGACAACGTCTCTCAAAGGACGCGGAAGAGCTCAAGATGTACATTATGCCTCCTTTCGGCATAATATGTCACAAGCCCGGGGTTTTTCCCGAGTAATCTTTCTAGTGTTCTTTCCTACTTGAGATACCTCTGAGTGAGTTTGTCCTTACTGGGATTGACCCAAATTAATCTCCGGAATGACGAAAATCGTAGATCAGCAGCAGCTCTATAGCTGTTCTGTTTGTTGTTGAGGCTTGCTGATGATTCAGTGAGATTACTGTGTGGTCTTAGATACGAGGTGATCACTTAAAGAACTTATCTTATCCTCTGAAGAACCTTAATTAAGTTTTAAATAAAAATAAATGTTTTGCAAAATGGCATCCACATCCACACCAGCTTAGACTGCTCGAGAGATAAGCAACAGGTTAATTTCACCCGATGGTCCATGCTTCCAATATTCTTTATATATATTTTTTAAATGTAACGAATATTAAAGCTAGAATTCAAGATTAAGAGTGTAGACAATGTTAACAGTTTTTACGATGGTGAAAAGGAAAGAGAATGTAAGTTGTTAAATCATTGCGGAAATTCGATGTAGAGTAGATCCACGATTATCCGAGTCCCCATTAACAGAAGTTTTTATTTGTTCTGAATATCTAATAATGCATCAAATAGTTAGATAATAGTGTGTTAAATATGCAGATCAATAGTTTTGTAAGTTTTATGTTATTATAGCATAGCTATAAAATATTATGTAAATTAGACAAATTAAAATGATTTGATTTCTTAAGAAAAACAATTTAGCATCACAAATAATTAAAACTAATATGCTAGATATGCATATATTTTAACTTTAAAATTAAAGTCTAAAATAACGAAATTTTTATCTTTCCCTCCCTCTTGAACAAACCTGGTAAAAGACTTTTTGTCAATTATCCGTGCTACAAGGACTAAAATATTTGAAGTAAAGAATCGATGCAACTCCAATAGATCTATTGTTTGTCAAAAACTGGCAGCCACTTACAGACGTACTGGACTTTAGCAACAAGGTTCCAAATCTTTTTAAATAATAATAAACATTTAACAAAGTAATGTATATTAAATGTAAATAATAAAATATCTTCTTGAGATTTTTATGATTGTTGAAAATGCATTTTTTTTATACTTAGTACGTACAGTGAACTCGAAAATTATTATTTGTGATAACTATTGATATTGATGATAATTATTAATAATTATTATTAGGGATATTTATTAATTGATAATTATTAATAATTATTATTAGAGATAATTATTAATTGATAATTATTGATAATTATTAAGTTAAGTGATAATAATAATTATCATAATTAATTATTATTATCACTTAACTTCTTATGCAAAAATTCACTAAAAAATAAAAAATACACAATTTCTGTTTACCCATATTTCCGATATTCGGTGTAATAGAGGGCTCGATTAGATAGCATAATCGAGGTTCAATTGTATTTATGACTTTAAATAAATTATTTTAAAAGACTCATTCTAAGAATAATAAAGTAAAAATATTTCTTTATCATTACCTGGATTCGGGAAGGGGAGAGTCTGATTTCAAAGAGCGATTGTGCTTTTGTTCTTACCTCTGCGAGCACACTACCACTTTTTGACAGAAAAAAATGTGATTTCGCCAATACTGCGAAATCCACGTTGCTTCTGGTTATTTCTCCCCACGGAACGATTCCTGAAATTCCACTAAGTCAAATCAGTTTCGGGAAATTTTTATGTTAATTTTAGAATTTCTCCCATCTGTAAAAATTCACAGAAATGCGGATGCGTTGCCCAATTACCTGTGCAGAGATAGATCTTCTCAACACGCTTGTATTTGGCTAGCTGTATTTATGTATAAGGGATGTCAGGACCGTTATCAGATGAGTGTATCAGCAGGGACGTAATTTTGACTTATTTTGGATATAGCAGACTAAAAAAAATCGCAGGTAAAAGTTTTCTTTTATAGCGAAACATCTGCTAAGAAGCTTCTCTTCTAGGAAGAGAAACAAAACTATTTCTACTAATAGACTTACAGAAAAGAAGCTAAAAAAATTAATGAATATTTCAAAATAATTAAAAATGACAAATTTAACACATTGTATGCGGGACACGTACTAGTACCCTTTTCTGACGATTGATACTTGTTTGTGGGTCACGTACTAGTACGGGTTAGTGTAACATCATGGTTTGTTTGTGGGTACAAAAATAACG
>CM063510.1:153399047-153406547 GCA_032207245.1 Pardosa pseudoannulata
ATCAAGAATCCTATATTAAGAATTCTATACCAAGAAAGCGTGTGTTTAATTTTCTATTAATACAACTATTTATACAAATTGATATTTTCCCCCTTTTAAAGCTTTTAATGCCATTATATCAAGCCCCATTTTAAGAGCAGGTGATTAAATTTATCAGTTTATCACATAATAAATAGGTAAAAATAACATTCTTTTTCTAGCATTGTTAAGCCATTTCTTTAACCATCTCACTGAATCATTTATTTTAAATTATTTAAATATCATCTGCATTATTTTTTAACCTTTCAGTACTGAACTTAGATATTACGTAAATAATTTTCTTTTATATTTAGCTTAAATAATAGATTAGGTACATATGTGATAATTTTAAATTATATCATTGATTACTTTTTTTTTGCAAGATAATGCTCAGCCAAAAAGCAAATCACTTTTTTACCCGCCTCATAGGGTACTTTTACAATTCTGGAATATTAAAAATTTTACTGATCCCGTCATATGCTAGCATATATATAAGTACATAAACACAAGAAATCTTCAGATAATTGGGAGATAATAAGAATAATTATTTATGTGATTTCTCTTTGCAGACTATCAATATCATTTTATTCTTATACAGTAACAAAATTAAAGATTATGGTTTGTGACGTGATAAATTATTTTTAATACCAAAAACTTTTACAACCAAATATGATTAGTATGTTCTTCAACCCTTTGCCGGTCGTGTATATCACATAAAATATAATCGTCTCTAATGCTTTGCATGCACTTATATCACTTGTGCTACACTGTGATAAAAATCTATAAAATTTTATACATAAAATATAGTTGAGTATCGCATGCGATATAGAAAGCGTATAAACTATTAAATGTAAATGTATGTGATGAATACTTAAGAATTGTGCCTATAAAAATTGTATAAATCGTTACTAGATACCAAATGTTACTTTTTCTGAATGTACGATTTTAGAATAAGAAGTGTATACCTTAAAGTTAGCAACATATTATTGCAAACAAACTCTCTGAACTGTGATATCCTTTGCTTCTATTTTTCATCATCGATTTCCCCTGAATATTGTATTTCGGGAGAATCCGGGAGTTGACGTTCGGAGTTCCAGGAAATTCGGTTTGTCGTTCCAGAATCACTGCCGTACAAAACGAATCGGAAAAACGTCTGTCAGTGCCACGTTGTGAAAACAAACGCGAAAAATTCCATTTCCTGATTTCTCGATGCTCTTTTTTTTTCTTCTGTCGCTAGAATTCTATTCCGGGTTTTTTTTTCTTTCCAATTCGTGTATCAGCAAAACGAAATAGGCCTGAAAGAGATTATATATCTTTAACCTGTTTTTGTATGTGTTCAGCTTAGCGAATTCTTTTAGCAGTGCGATAAAAGCAAAAGCAAGTTGAGAAAAAGAATGAAAAGAATTTCTTTCAGGTTTGTTTTCATTTATTTTATTATAGAGATACATATTTGCTATATGAATTTTACAAAGCAGATTTATAAATTATTAACTAACTAAAAGCAATAGTGTATGCTTTATAAGTTGGACGAACTATGGCCGAATGTTAGAGCGTTACTTATAGGCTCCGGAGATATCGGGTTCGAATCCCACTGATGACATGAATGATTGCCGTTCAGAGCGGAAATGTGACAGTAAATGTCCTCCTTATGCACTCCGCCTTTTAGGGTACTTTTGTTAAGTTATACGTGTATTTTATATTTAAGTCAATGCCTCGTTATTTACCCTACTTCGATATGAAGTGGATTATCCCAACTCAACTGAAGCGTCCCTCCTTGCATGGTACTGCTCATGACTTGTTACTCTGTAGTGTAGTTATATTTGGAATGGACATAATGTGTTGTATGTAATTGTTCGTGATCGTTTCATTAAAACGTTGTCTGTGATTTGTACATTTCTTGTTTCACATCACTTTGCTACTGAGCCCAATAACTTTTACAATTCTGGAAAATTGAAAATTGTACGGATCCCGTCATATGCTAGTATATATGTATGTACATAAGCATAAGAAATCTTCTGATAATTGGGATTAATAAGAATAATTACATCTGTGATTCCTTTTTGCAGCCAATTAATATTTTATTCTTATGCAGTAACAAAATACCTTTCACGGACCTTTCCCTCAGAATTTCCACAGGTTCCACGTCTCGGATATCTCCTCGGGAGATTGTGACTGTGGTACAGTCCGTGACTCCTATCACTATCTGCGCGACTGCCCTCTTACACACGACTTGCACCTTAAGAAACTCTCTGAAATCCAAGGAACTCTGCTCAAAGAGCCTAATCAAAAACCTGGTACTGATAAAAAAGGCCAGCAGCCTGGTTGACTGGCTCACCGCAAATCAAGGCACCATCGTGCGGCCTTAAAGATCTTAGCCTAAACCGCACCACAAAGGCCAAAGTACCTCTTCACTAATGGACATTACAATTGCCCTGTGCTGTTATTGCTTCCCTCACAAACACCTGCTCTCATTTCAGAAAGTACCATGTAGTACACCGGGTCAACCGGACTTTTAATCTAGGCAGGACTCCTGCGGAGTATCCCTCCACACTTGCGGAATTGCATTGGTTGTGCTTATTTGTCTATATTATCTAAATTTTTTTGTCATTTTAAATTATATGGTCGGAATGCTTACCCTACACCAGATTGGGTGGGAGGCTGGGTACAGATGGTACACGGCTGCAGGTCCCGGTTTCATTAGTCCTCCTTTAGCAAAACAGTAGACCTCAGCTCTCCAAACCATGATTTATATATAATGAATATATTTTTCTTTATATTAGGACTTTATTATCTCGGGCTCAGTTTTTGTATTATTTTTTAAAAATTCATTCTTTTTTCATTTAAAATATTTTTTCATAAACTTTATACCAGATAGTCGTAATATGCATTAAAATAAATCTGTATATTCGTTTTAAATTTAAACCTTATTTAAGTTATTAAATCTTAAATGTAATGTAGCAAAATAAGAATTTTTCAAGAATACTTAACAGACAAAATTATTTCGTAAAATAAAAATTGAATCTTTTAATAGAATAAAGACTCAAAAATGTTCAGATTATATTTTTAAATAACAATAAGACAAAATAGAAGAAAAAAATGAAAACTAATCCAAAAGGAACAATTTAAAATAAAAAAAAATATCGCAAATATTGAATTGAAAATTCTATCTGACTTAATTTTTCTAAAAATAGGTTGGTTTAATTATAATTCAGTATATATATAAATTTATCCAATACAGCAGATGATACAGATATCCTAATGCCTTAACAAGGCTGCGAACCTGTTACCCATTTAGAGCACCACCCGATTAGCAACTGTAGCTTAAGGTATGCTAAGGCGCAAGTAACATTACCCCCACTGGGTCTTCGTAAGTTAGAAGCAGGGACCAAGACCCCCAGGCTTGGCTTACCACTCCCACAGGTATTGATTGAGAACTTGGAGGACATTGTGACCCCGAATATATTTTACGTTCCGCAGTCACCTTTTGCGAGCATGGTGGATCTTAGGCCGGCTCCAGCCCGAACCCCCTTTTCAGTTACGAGATTGCTGCCTTTGCTGACTGAGCTACCGCTGCTCATTATTCAGTGTATCCCCTATATAATAATAGACTAAGTTGTTGGTGCGTCTGTCCTCCAATTTATGAAGCGGTTGGACCTGGAATGGATAGATGCCTCCATACAAAGCAAATAAAGTTTATCTTCTCCTAAACTATCCATCCGATTCTAAAATAAATTTGTATAAATATGCTTCATATTACAGCAAAAGTACTGTCGTCTTTAAAACGTTCGAAATCCACCCCTTCCCTTCTTTTCGAGAGTTTAATGCCATCATTTCGAGCCCTATTTTCCCCGCTTAAGAGCAGGCGATTCAATTTATCCATTTATCACTTAATAAATAAGTAAAAATAACAATATTTTCTAGCATTGTGACGTCATTCCTTTAAACATCTCATTTAATCATTTCATATTTTAAACTATTTAAATATCGTCTACACTATTTTAATATCTTTTGTCACTGAACTTAGATATTAAGCAAATAACTTTCTTTTTATATTTGGTGTAAATAATAGATCAGGTACATACGTGATAATTTTAAATTGAATCATCGATTATTTTTTGTTGCAATGAAAATTTTATCGCCGGTATTAACAATAAATTCTTTTCATATAAGTCTTGGAGTCTATTTCACGGACTAATAAATATCTAACTTTTAATTTATATATATTTGGAAATTAAGAAGTTTGTTCTTTTGTGTGTTTGTTTATTATACATAACCACGCGGTTTGACTAAATGAATTCAATGTGGTTCTAAACTGCATTACAGGATCGGGAGACTCTAGAGGAGTATGACGATAAATAAATTATTGAGAGTGAACCAAATAGTTCTCAGCCAAAGAACAAACCATTTTTTACCTGCCTCATTGGGTACTTAACAGTTCTGGAATATTAAAATTTTTACTAATCCCGTCATATGATGGGCTATATGCTAGTATGTAGGCATATCTTCAAAACACAGGGTTTATAATTTATTTAAGAATTTTATAATGAGCATTACATGGTAGAAAAATTGAAAAACTTTTCTTCAAAGTTTTATCGATCTTTTATGACTTTTGTTAGATTATTTTAAGATGAGCATAATTTGATTGTTTTTAGGCACGAGCAAGTAGATATTAACTCTTCTCATGATTGGCCATTCTTTAACGTAAAAGATCTTCCATTCAACACTCTAATTAAACCACATACTCTAAATATTGTTAGTGTGTTATGTGCAATTTCACACACATTGCATATATGTATATTAAAATGTAATATAACAGGCACATATGCAAAGCAAATTTTCTTACCGTAAAACAGAATTTCGCAATTCCTTTTTTCCCCTCCACATTCTGTATACTTTATGCTCCTTTGGATAATCCCACGCAGATACAGATTCTAAGAAATTCGGAAAACACTGAATGCTGTCGTTAGTCTTTTAAGATTGTATACAACAAAATGCAATAAAAATAAAACTCTTGCATATTAATTTCAATTCTAGTGTAATATTTGTTTACATGTTTGGTCTATCTTATAATACAAATTTTAATGCTTATTTTTTTAAGATTATTTTAAGTTGAGCATAATTCGATTATTTCTAGGCACGAGCATGTAGATATCAACTCTTAACTCGTCATTCTTTTTAACGTAAAAGATCTTTCATTTCCTACTCTAATTGAAACAATTTTATGCAATTGTTAGAGAATTACACTCTGCAAAGATTATCTACCTCTTCCTTTCGTGTTTTCCGTTACATCTAAATACCCGTTACATATAAATATACAACTGTGTATATACAATGTATATAACATCTTTATATACTGCATACTCTAAATATTGTTAGTGTATTATGTGCAATTTCACACACATTGCAAATATGTATATTAAAATGCAATATAACACACATATGGAAAGCAAATTTTCTTATCGTAAAACAAAATTTCGCAATTTCTTTTCTCCCATTCACATTCTGTATACTCCATACTTCTTTGGATAATCCCACGCAGATACAGATTCTAAGAAATTCGAGAAACACTGAAAGCTGTCGTTAGTCTTTTAGGAATGTATACAACAAAATGCAATAAAAAATAAGATTCTTGCTTAATAACTTAAATTCTAGTGTAGTATTTGTTTACACGTTTAGTCTACCTTATATAAATTTTAAATTTTTTTTTGTAAGATTATTTTAAGATGAGCATCATTCGATTATTTCTAGGCACGAGCATGTACATATCAACTCCCATAACTGGTCATTCTTTAACGTAAAAGATCTCAAATTGAAACAATTTTATTGAATTGTTAGAGAATTACACCCTGTGAAGTTTATCGACCGCTTCCCTTCGCGTTTTCTGCGGAATGAATTCGCTAAGCACCCGTTCGGGGAAAGTCATTGTTTCCCCCAGGTCTTGTATGAATAGCAGGCTTACGTTTGCCAAACACGAGAAGAAAAGCCGGAATACCCTCTACAGCTTATCCTGTCGATTCGGCCGGAATGAGAATTTGTTGCCTTAGAAAATGATTTACCGTGCTGAAATCCTAGATTGCAACCATTCTTTACCCACTACTCTAAATATTATATCCAGTAACTTCCAAATAATCTCTCTCGGGTGGAGAACGTGTAACTAAGTTTTTGTAGCAACAGAATCTTTGATTTTGTTTCCTTCTAAAGGTATTATTACACGTCAACATGTACGTGTTAGTTTATGAAACCCTTGGAGAATATTAATCTCTTGACATGCAATGATATCTGGGAGACGTCAGTCATTTCAAGGGCCAAAGTAGACCTTGACGTCTCTGAAATTTCAAGAACTGTCTCTGGCAGACGTCGTGCAGCACAATATCAGATCATTTAATTACACACTTTACAGAAATGCTAATTTATTTTAAGCTATTATTTAATTAGTGTCCATTTACATCATATATGTACCTCATTAATGTTAAATAGCAATTCAAATTTAAAAATAAAATATTCTATTATTAAGCTAGCATATACCTTTTAAATTGATTCAAATGAAATAGTATTTTTCGGGTGCATCAAATTCTGTTTTATTTGTATGTAAGATTATTTCTTGTTTCTGATATGAATTTGCGCAATGTGTATTTACCATGGTCATATTTTCTTATTTACTTTTGTGTTGTCACTTCCTATCCCCAAATTCTTCGAATTATGATTTCATAGTTTTTCCTTTGATGTATTTGATCTACGGAATAACTTTTATTTTGGCGGGCACTGTTTAACCGTTTGTATAATTAAAGGCCATCTGTTCTGAAATTTTTTTAACAAAGGGATATACATGTTTGTTGATACTGCGGTTCAGTATTTTTACCAATATCTTGTTCCCTCTTAGAGGTGAGCAAGTTTAAATAACCGATTAAAAACTTGTATAAGTAAATGAATATTCACTGCTTAAATGATTTTGTATTTCTTACAAAATCCTCAAATCTCTATTGCTACTTTCTATGCGTTTAAAGTACTGGTTCAAACATTAAATTTCGCTTTTCTTAATATATTCGGGACAAAATGCACAAAATTCACTTGCATAATGTAATGGTATGCCTAGAGAGAGCCACTGAGTAATTATATATAGAACATGAGCCACGGTAGCTTAGTCGGCAAAGGCAACTTTCTCGTATCTGGAGGGTTGCAAGTTTTGGAGCCCGAGCCGGCCTAAGATTTACCGTAGTCGTTAACCCGTTCGCGACCAACGTATCGTATACGCGAAGCAGCGTTTTCACTCTTAATTAGTTCAGCATCGCTTCCATGCGATGATCTCCCATTAATATTAAGAGACTTAAGTCGCGTTTGCGTATTCAGAGATCGGAACGTTGTATTTTAATTTTAAAATGCTAGATTTAATCACTAGATGGCGTTAAATGGCAACGGTTTTCACAACGGTCGACGTATAGTATTTACGTGCTGGTTCTCAAGCGGTTATAGGTGACTGGGGCA
>CM063510.1:153411547-153414047 GCA_032207245.1 Pardosa pseudoannulata
ACTTTATTGAACATATCAACAGCAGTATATGCACGGGCATACTCCTTAACAGTTCGTAAGGAATTTCCATTACACCGGCCGTACATCAGATACATGTAGAAGTAGTCACGAACGGAATACATTGCCACCATACGAAGACTACCGGTAAATGCAAGATGCAGCCTTTTAAATACCAGTTCAACGGCGGTTTGGCCGAACGATGGCCGATTTGTTAGGGTGCTGGCCTTCGGTACCGGAGTTCGTGGGTTCGAATCCCACTGTGGCATGGATGTTCGTAGCCGTTCGGAATCGACTTTAAGCTCTAGGTCCCGGTCTCATTAGCCCTCGTGTTGCAAAAAGTAGACCGTAGCACTCCAAACCAAAACCAAAATCAGCGGCGGCTTAACGTCATTCCATGGATCTCATGCATGACGCGATATGCGCGGCGAACGTTTTAAACATTACCGTCTGGAAAGATATGCATATATTGTTGTTGATATGGCCAATAAAGTGTTTTTTCTTGCACCGGAAGTGACGTCATACTTTGTTTTTCGTATTTTTCTCGTAAACTATGGATCGTACAGGAACTCTTCTTTGGGCAGTTTTTATGTACTCCCAACGAGGAATCTAGCTGTGCAGGGTTTATGCAGTCAGTCGTTTTGGGACACCCTGTATAAATTTTAAAAAATCAAATATATGGTGATATATGGAATCAATTTTGTCGGTAGAATTTTAAACGGATCATTTCATCGAGGTGTTAAAGATTCGCTGTCAAAACTGTCTTCTAAATGACATCTTAGGGTGGCTGTAGACAAAGTCTAAGTGAGAATACATCCGATTTTTTTCCTTCTTAGAACACCTCTATTGATTTACGCTTCGTCTTTTTGACAGCACTCCCATCACATTCGAAGAAAGTGTTTTGTCTGTTTCCCCGTGTTAGAAACGAACACTATACAATTGCTGCTATTGGTTCGCTGGTTTCACAGAATCATTTGACAATCATGTTAGGGTAGAAACGCGTCGATGCTTTTCTTCTTTATAAATGATGATAGATACGAATCCAAATACAATGGGGTATATAAAGTATAGAACTGTCTTGTTTTGAAACTCACAATGGCTCCAGATTCTGAGACTAAAAGAGAGACATAAACAGTCATAATATCAATGGGATATTAGAAAAAAGGCAGGACATAATCGAAGTATAGGTTTTTAAGGGGACATATAAATTTTAAGCAACTTTTACCCATAAATGCCTAGTATCTCATTTTCGATACAGTAGAACCTCTTTTTAATGACCTTAAGATACAACGACCCCTGCTTTAGAATGACCATCTTGAAAAGTCCCAATTATTTTAAAATGATTATTTTATTATGATTATTTTAATTTTGAACGAATAATGTTAATTTTGAATCATTACAACGACCCTAAGCATATTATTTTTCGTTAGAGCGACCGCCAATTTTACTCCGCAGAACTCCTAAGCAAGTGGGCTATTTCCAAATTATTGTATTGTGGTGCAATTTCAATTCGATTCCGACGACGGAGAAGAAATCGTCTAAGTTTTGAAAAAATGAATGAAAAAGAAGCCTTCAATGCAATCAATGCCTTGCGTCAATATTTGGAAGGACAGTTTAATTCTTGAAGATTTCCTTCGAAATCTAACGGATATGGAATCAGTGATAATGAAAAATTCCCAAATGAACTTGAATCAGGCGTCAATCGAAGACTTTTTTTCAAAAATTCAGTAATGGAAATACAAATAAATAGAAGTGTTCTCTAGGTATGTACTGCTGCATCATTTCTTTGCTCAATTTTTTTTTATTATTTTTTCAGTTCGTTAGAACGACTTTTCGTTACAACGGCCATATGATGTTGGTCCCACAAGGGGTCGTTATACTGAGGTTCTACTGTATCGCTAAAAAGTATCTTGTGCAATTTTTATGTTTTCTTAGGACGAATCTTTTCTTTTGATAGTAGGTAGAGAACAATATACAAAAGTTTCAAGTAATTTCTATTATACATATATTTTCCATGTGAATCGACACTTAGGATTTTTTAACAGCTCAAATAAATTTACTTTTTCGGAAGTTACACAGGCTAAAATCATGACAAATTGCTTCTTCCTTTATAAAACTTAATATATGCATCGATATGTAATTGGCAGAAATGACTGGAGTATTAGCCTCTTAATGCACAATTTTTTGTTTTGAAAAAGGCCGGCAAAAAAAAAACAATTTTTCATGTAAAAAACACATTTTAGAACTTAATTATATATTGAAAAATGAGCGAATCAGAATCTGAATAGGAATAAGCTGTCGAAAAGCTGCTCATAAGGAAGCGATAAGTCGTAAGTGATAAGTAGAAAAAATATATTTTATACTTGAATAAGTAAGTGTTATACCTTACAATTTTAGCTTACAAAGGTGGATTTTTTCAATTAACCTTCCCTTTCTGTGGTTCCGCATCGACTGATGCGGACATACTAGTTTTTGTCTAAATTTTTCCAGAATCTATGTAGTA
>CM063510.1:153426547-153446547 GCA_032207245.1 Pardosa pseudoannulata
GAAACGGAACAGATGATTCAGGTGGGAAGTGACAGCAAGATTGCATCATCCTGGTTCTAGAAGGTTCCAGAAGAATCGCGTGAAGGGAACCGGGATCGCTATAAAAGAAGAGTGGCGGAGGCAAGACGAGGATTCTTCTTCTTGAGAACTACTTCTTGAGAGTTGCTTTTGGAGCTGTTGTGTGGAGGTCTAGAGAAATCCACTCATATCTCTGATTTCCGGAGTTTGCTTGTTTTAGAGACCACCAGCTTCTTTGTTTGCTAAAAAGTCGACTTTTCGACTTTGGGATCGCATTCCCGTTATCTTACTATTTTTTTTACTTCGTGAATAGAAGTAGGTCGCTGAGCGTGACCTCTGCTTTCCTTTTGGATCGTCTTGCATCCCGAGTTTCTTTCACGAACCCCAGCGTGATACGCACTCTGAGCGTTTGAACCTTGGTGTGAAAGCCGACTGACTGTACTTATCGTCAGCCCGGAGATTATAGTGTTCGCGTTTCGTATCGGCACTAATTAGCGAACTATTCCAGTGATTTAGAAGACCTAGTCCCATTTTACCCACGCATCGTAATTGTGTGAATGTTATCTCAGCACGAGATTCCAGAAGATTTAGAAATCTACTGAACCTGTACATAGCTGTACATAATTTATTCACCTGAATAAAATATTTAGTCTAGATTAAACAGTTTTCTAGCCTGTTTCATTGATGGCTTCGCCTACCATATCTACAGTACGTTACAATGTGCATTCTTTTCTGAATTATTACTTTTTCAAATGTATGCTGATTTTCTTATCAACCGTTACAGATAAATATACACTGAAGAGCCATTATGACCACCCCTACATTTTGCAATGAACTCGTCTGGATGACGTGGAAGGCACGTGATCAGGTGGAAGTGGTATTTAACTGCTGCTGGAGAGTCTGAAGAATCATTCTTTTCCTTACTTCTGTGTGCGATGGGAAAGGCTGCGGATATAAGCGATTTTAATAGAGGGCAGATTGTAATGGCTCGAAGGCTCGGAACAAGTATTTCCGAAAGTGCAATACTCGTGGGTTGTTCGCGATCTATAGTTGTTAGTACTTATGCAAAGCAGATGAATGACGGTGAAACTAGCAGTAGACGACATGGTGTTGGACGTCCACACGCTATCAAAGAAAAAGGTCGTCGGAGACTGTCTCACATTCTGAAGCAAACCCGGAGCTAGACACTGGCTCAGCTGGCAACCCAATACAATGCAGGGCCAAGTAGAATAGTATCGAATCCCACTGTTCAGTGGACACTGTTGGATATGGGCTACGCAGCAAACGTCCCACTCGTGTGCCTTTGCTGACCAAGCGTCATCTCCAAATGCGCTTAAGCTGGGCCCAGCAACATCGCGACTGGTGCATGGATCAGTGGGAGAGAGTTGCCTGGTCAGATGAATCACGGTTTGTCACTCATCAAGCCGATGGCCATATCAGGATACGCCGTCTTCCAGGGGAACAGTTGCTCCCTCAGTAGAGCAATTTGTTCCAACGTCGCGAACTACTATAATGCCCTTCCCATTCATTTTCAGGTTTACAACAGCCAATAGACAAACAATAAACTGCCTTTACGTTTCAAACTAAAGCCAGAATTGTCATAAATTGAGATTTTCCCTACTGCGTGAAATCGTCTTATGTACAGTAAATCATAAAGAGCCCAGTGGTGGCTGTATTATGCTTTGGTGGACGTTCTCTTGGGCGTCTATGGGACCCGTGGTTGTGGTAGAGCAGAACATGAATGCTACAGGGTATCTGAACATCATTGAGGACCATTTGCAACCTTACATGACCTCTGTTTTTCAGGCTGGAAATGGAATGTTCCAACTGGACAACGCACCGTGTCACAAGGCTAAAATCGTGTTGGAGTGGTTCCAGGAACATGATGCTGAATTCCAGTTAATGTCCTGTCAGCCTAACTCACCAGATCTCAATCCGATAGAACACATTTGGGATGTCATGGGATGGCAGCTCAGAGT
The DNA here is from genome assembly GCA_032207245.1 of Pardosa pseudoannulata. Lineage (NCBI taxonomy): Eukaryota > Metazoa > Arthropoda > Arachnida > Araneae > Lycosidae > Pardosa > Pardosa pseudoannulata. The sequence goes on from CM063510.1 coordinate 153,428,545, forward strand.
TCAAAGACCACCCATTCGCAATATCTCGGATTTGCTTAACCGTTGCTTAAACATCTGGTACAATCTGTCTCCGGCCATCTACCAAGGACTTGTGGCATCCATGCCAAGGCGGTTTGAAGCTGTGTTGCGCGCCAAAGGTGGGCCAACTCGTTATTGACAGGTGGTCATAATGTTTCGGCTCTTGAGTGTACAATTGTGTATATACAATGTATATACATATCTTTACCGCATACCCTAAATATTTTTAGAGTGTTATGTGTAATTTCACACACATCGCATATATGTATATTAAAATGCAATATAACACTCATATATGCAAAGCAAATTTTCTTACATTAAAAAAAATTTCGCAATTTCTTTTCTCCCCTCCACATTTTGTATACTTCATGCTTCTTTGGATAATCCCACGGAGATACAGATTCTAAAAAAGTCGAAAAATACTGAATGCTGTCTTTAGTATTTTAAGATTGTATACAAAAAAATGCAATAAAAAGTAAGACTCTTGCATATTAACTTCAATTCTAGTGTAGTATTTGCTTACCTGTTTAGTCTACCTTATAATGCAAATTTTAATGTTTATATGTTTTGTAAGATTATGTTGAGATGAGCCTAATTCGATTATTTCTAGGCACGAGCAAGTAGATATCAACTCTTCTCATAACTGCTCATTCCTTAACGTAAAATATCTTCCGTCCCATACTCTAATTGAAACAATTTTATTGAATTGTTAGAGAATTACACCCTGGGAAGTTTATCGACCGCTTCCCTTCTCGTTTTCTGAGGAATGAATTCGCTAAGCACCCGTTCGGGGAAAGTCATTGTTTCCCCCAGGTCTTGTATGAATAGCAGGCTTACGTTTGCCTTACACGAGAAGAAAAGCCGGAATATTCTCCACGGCTTATCCTGTCGATTCGGCCGGAATGAGAATTTGTTGCCTTAGAAAATGATTTACCGTGCTGAAATCCTAGATTTCAACCATTCTTTACCCACTACTCTAAATATCATATTCAATAACTTCCAAATAATCTCTCTCGGGTGGAGAACGCGTAACTAAGTTTTCGTAGCAACAAGATCTTTGATTTTGTTTACTTCTAAGGGTCTTATTACATGTCAACATGTATGTGTTAGTTTATGAAACTCTAGGAGAACATTTATCTCTTAGCATACGATGACGTTTGGGATACGTCAGTCGTTTTATGCTTCATGTGCCAATGAAACATAACGTGCAATGACGCTTTAACGTCTCAGACGTCAAGAACTGTCTCCGGAAGATGTCGTTCAGCAAAATATTAAATCATTTAATTATTTAACTCACTAGGATATAACCCGTCATATAACGGGATCAGTAAAATTTTTAATTTTCCAGAAATGTAAAGTACTGTATGAGGCAGGTAAAAAACTGGTTTTTTTTATGAGAATTATCTGGTACACGCGAAATAATTTGTTTATCTTCCTACTCCTCTAAAGTCTCCCGATACTGAGAATGCAGTTTAGAATCACGTTGTATTAATTTAGAAAGATAGTTGACCACCGGGGAATGTAATTGGTTCAAAGATGTGGGTTCGGAGAAATTCTTCCGAAGTTCGCCGAAGTTCAACAGCGATATTCAGAAAGCGATGTCAAATAGAGAGGGGTCGGATAAATCCCAAATAGCGAGCGAGCTATATCAGTTATTCAGCGATCAGCGATGGGACTGTTTGAATTCCCCCCCCCCCTATAGTTCGTTGTACATTGATTGAATCAAAGAAATCTTTGAGACTGAAGATCCCCATTACAAGTCATTCCGGTTCACTGCTAGAAGACTGTGTTTCAAACATAAGATACGAATGCGATCGAAATAAACATGCTCTGTCCCCAACTATTGGAACGATCGTATGGGGAACCATTTTGTTTTTATATTTAATAAATTTTGTACCATTTTACAATTATGCTGACTAAAAGTTATTCGTTTTAAACTTTACTAGCTATCAAATTTGCTAACCTTAACTCATCAAGAGCCCAATGCCTCTAATTTAGGTCCATATGCTTCATAAATTCGAGGACTGATGGGCAGATAACTTAGGCTATTATTATATAGAGGATTGCACTAATCCTGAACACTTGGTTCCCTCTAATCTTTTACGTTGGATTCGAAGTAAATAATTTTCATATAATTATTTTAAATGTGATTAACTTTTAATCGTTGGTTTTTTTAAGTGTATTCGTATTTTAATTGTATGAGTATTCTTATATAACTTAGTATTTGAAATGTTAATTTTATTTTTGGTGTTGAAGTTTTTTTGTGGATTAAGCTACTTTTTGCGATATGTAACAACACGAGTTTGTGATTACTTTTACTAGAGTAGAATGTGCTGATTTCTTGAGACACAGCGAAACATTTTCAACCGATTTATTTTGATTTGAGGTAATTTCAGGTAATTTCAGGTGATTTGAGGTAAGGCCTGTAATCGCTTAACTATCAGAAACTTAATCTGCTATTTTCTCAAGAAGTACATATTTACTAGTTAGTTTTTAATTCCTCATGAAGAATGTGCCAATTTCTTTTCTTATAGTGAAATATTTTTAGTTCTTTAGGTGTACAATGATATATACATGTGGTCTTTTAATGTCCATAAAATATTTTACCTCTAGTGAGAATATCAAGTTTAGAAAAAATATAGGAAGTCAAAAAGTCAGATCAAATCACTGAAAATGGCACACGCGTCACTGTTAACTTGAAATTTTTATGGTTCACAAAACATCCAAATATCTCTTCATATTTCATAAAAGTTACCTTATTTTAAAAAATATTCTCTGAATGATTTTAACACATTGTGTGCGGGTACATTTCGCAACGGAATTGTACCGGGAGAGGGCGTTTTGTGTGTAAATTTAGTTATTCAGTTAAATCTCAATAGATCGAAAATTATTTCATTTTTTAACCAACTTTTCGTATTTTATATTGAAATATATGAACAGACAAATAAACATATATATAAATACAAATATTGTCACGAAGATTCGAATAAACACACCGTTTAACGTAACAGAAGAATTTATTGAAGCTAAGTAGCAACTCGCAACTTTACAAGACCGAGAAGTTGCCTACAACTAGTGGGTATCAGCTTTTATACCCGAACAGAATATTCAAGAAATAACTAATTTACATATTAAAGAAAGATCTAGAATATTCAAGAACATAAGGAAACAATAAACAACATTTTTAAATTAAAAATCCGTACTTTGGATAAACTGCCATGTCAAGCATCGATCACGTGCCTTGACCATTCGGCCACTGAGCTAGTTGGTTAAGCTTCTTTATGCGGCAATATATATATATATATATATATATATATATATTATATATATATATATATATATATATATATATATATATATATATATATATATATATATATATATATATATATATATATATATATATATATATATATATATATATATATATATATAATATAATTTTCGTAAGGATAAATAAAAAATTAATTTTAAATCTAAATTGATATTTAAAATCAACCTTCCCATTCTGTGGTTTCGAATCGACTGATGTAAAAACAAGTTTTTGTCTAAATTTTTCGAGAATCTATGTAGTAGACAAGAACATTCGGCTTCATTTCCTGTATATAGTGTTACTTTTATTAACCCGTACTAGTACGTGACCCGCGCTCAAGTATCAATCGTCAGTAAACTTACTAGTACATATACAGCTTACAATTTGTTAAGCTATCGCGGAGAAATGTCAATAATTCTTCGAAAGGTGCCTTACTCATTTCCGAAATTCAATCTTTGGAGACTTGAAATAAAGTAAACAGATAGAACCAGGTTCTTTTGTTGTGTTTTTGGACAACTTTATCACTTTAAAGACTGGTGGATGATTTATTATAGTTTATTGAACACCATGTGATATAAAGCATCATTTCGCGGTGTATGATAGAAACGAAGCATTATAGTGTTTATTTTACAATGAAAAAGGAAATCAAGCATTAATTTTATGATTAATTTGTCTCATAATGCGACTTAGTAAAGACCATATAATCCGTCAATATGTACGTGTTATTTTATGACTCTTTTGTTTTGGAAAAGAATGTGCAAATTTCTTGTGTTACAGCAAAAAATTTTCAACCGATTTGTTTTAGTTCCGGTTGACTTGTGATGAGGCATTTATTTGGTTGGAAATTTTTCGATCTCACACGAGAGATCCTCCTATACTTCGACGAAAAAAGGAATCCTAAACTAAATCTGCTGATTTTTTAACACGTGCATGCAGACGAGTCATAAGGCTTTTAAGGTATAGGTATACGATCTGTACTAATTTACTAGCACGAGATTCACCCTATAGTGTTATCAGGATTTACACCAGTTCCTTCAGATTTCGAGTCATAATACATGTGTATTGACGACACGGAGAATCTAAATAAATTCATTGAAATATAGCCACCGAAAACGGAAGTTACAGTATCTTGCTTGAAATTGCTTGGATTTTTCTTTTGGAAAAGTGTGTTTTGTAGTTGATCACCACTTTATGTAATGGCTTCGACTTGCAGTAACTAACTAGGACGAGAAGTGTCCTACAATATTCCTTGCAATAGGTGACATTCAATAAGTGGGACACTGGAAAATTTAAATAAAAATGTATTTTACTTTATTGCTGACTAAATATGAATAAATGAATAAAACATAATCTTCCGTCTCGGAAGTTTGGTTTGGTTTGGTTTGATTTGGAGGGCTACAGTCTACTTTTTTTAAAATGAGGGATAATGAGACTAAGACCTACTGCTTAAAGCTGATTACGAACAGTCACGAATATTCATGTTCCAGTGGGATCCAACTCGACCGAAGATCAGTGCTTTAACTATTCGGCCATCGTTCGGCCGTCTAGGAAGATAAATGAACATCATTATATCAGTAAAGTCGCACGTGGCAGGCATTGACAACACCGCAATACAAGCTTATATCTGTTAGAGAATATCGTTTGTTTTTCAAGCCGACTGGCTGTTGCTGTCGCTTATCACATTCGAATTCGGTGACTAGCGGATTGCAAAATACGGTCGTTATGCGATACAGTCTATTCAGAATTATCCACCTCCAAGGCATGAATTTTCTTATCCATAAGGATTGAGTTTTGAATTCTTGGTACCCTATCTAAAAATCTCTAGGACAGTAGAACACTGGCAGAAATTTTCCCAATCCGTATATTCTTTATAAAACCTTCATATACCCCCTGCTTCTGAAGGCATTTTTCTAAAAACTAATTAATTTATTATTTTTGATATATTGGGGAGAAATCCATTAGATTTGAATTATTTTTCTGATAAGAATGCGAAACTTTCACAAAATTCTTATTGTGCCATATCTCACATGTATTCAGGTTTCAGAAGTACATATCTTTGAAAAATTTTTTAAAAATGTATGAATATGTGATATATGATAAGGAAATTTTACTATTACAATATTTTAGAGACACATGAGAAATTAATAAGATATGTGGTCACCTCTGACCATAACGCAAGCTTCGGAGCGAATTTCCATAGTGTGGGTTAGATTATTTGACTATGCGAAAGTGCTTCTGATAAAAAAAGAAGGGCATCTAAGATGAATAGCGCTTTTAAGCTCCTGGATTGTAGAGTTTTCCGAGTTGCAAGTAGTCGTGTTAGTGCTTCTCACATATGTTCTATTAGACATAAATCTGGTGAAAATACGAGTCACTCAGCACGATGGAGCCAAAGATAATCATCACTAGTGTAGCACGATGAAGACAAGCTTTATCCTCCATTAAGAGGAAGTTATTACCGATTAAACAACTTGATATAGAGATCAACAACCTCACCCCTGTACATTTCAACATATACAACCACACTGATAAATACGTGTGGGGTAGTGAGGTTATTCAATGTTTATATAGAGTTTCCATAATGAAATGGTCAACAAATATATTCGGTTTGGTAGTAGCTAATACTACAAATGCGAGACGTGGTAGCTTAGGCGACAAAGGCAACGTTCTCGTAACTGAGAGGTTGCGGGTTCGGAACTTGAGTCGGCCTAAGATCCTCCGTGTTCATAAAAGGTGACTGGGGCACTTAAAATAGGTTCGTGGTCACAATATCCTCCAAGTTCTTAGTTAATACCTCTCTGGGTGGCAGGAGGCCAACTGGGTCTTCTGCTTGGTACCTGCTTCGGAATTACGAGAACTAACTAGAGCGAAGTCGTTCTTCCACCATATTAGTGTTCATTAAAATGAAAAGCGTACCCCTTGGCCTTAATACGAGAGCTTGCAGGCCCAATCGTGCATCGTTTGTCTAAGTGGCATGAAAAACAAAACCAACTATCAAAGCCAGTTTCCTCGAACTGGAAATTATAATAATTTATCATCTAGTGTCAAAGTTCATCTGTTGAGAAATATTAAAACAGTCGTATTTCTGTTCCCAATTAAATACTCATACAATAAATTAAAAAGACATAACTTAAAAACGATGAAAATCTAGATAAAAATATGAAATCGATATTTTGATTCAAATTTTGCTTAATACTGGGGTATATCGTCATTTGTATTTTGCATTGAATTCAATATGTATGTTTGGTGTAATTGAGAGTAAAAAAAGTGTATTTTCAAACAAAACTTTGATTGTAATTGATTATTAATATAACGTGTGTGAAAGATAATTAACTTCAATATTTAAAGAAGTATTATTTTTATTCCAGCAATATATTCTTTAAGCGTATTATACATTGTGTTAAAATAACTGAAATTGTATTAAATTCATACAATAAATTTTACACAAAGGAAAAAAAATGAGAATCTAGACGAAAACGTTAATGAAAATTTAAAATGCGATATTTTAACCAAATTTGCACGTAACTCAGATAAAAATTTTCTAAATTTTTAAACAAATATTTTACCGCTAATTGGTTTCTAGAATTACATATGTGAATTGAGTGCAGTAGTTAAGAAAGTACATTTTTTAAATGAAGTAGACGATTTTGTTTTTAATCATATACAGATCTTTCGTGGCATTTAAATATAATTTATTCCAGTGGGATATTCTTAAACTTTATGAATGAGTAAATATCATTTATAACTTTACTAGTCTTTGAATATAGCGTTGCTCATGATCTGTGTGAAATAATTAAAAGATGTCATAATATTCTATTGCAAATTTTTTTTATACTTCATATTACTCTGGTTTGCTCTATCTCGATAGCGAATGGGTCATTAAGTCATCAGTATAAATTAGAAAAGTAAGTATAATATTCTGTTAAATTATTAACGAAATGATGTGAGGAAATCTAAGTCAATAATCTGAAACCAATAAGCTGCTTAAAGGAACAATTTTACTGCTACTTTCATCTCTATTTGATTAATTTGAATTAGAAGTAAAAGATAATTCAAATAAAATTAACACCTAAGATACTTTAATAGTGGCAACATTTAAGACGGCTGGGAAGAGTATTTAAGAAAGTGCATTTTTAAATGAAGTAGAAGATTTTGTTTTTAATCATGTACAAATGTTTCGGGACATTTAAATATAATTTATTCCAGTGAGATATTCTTAAACCCTATGAATGAGTAAATATCATTTATAACTTTAGTAGTCTTTGAATGTAGCGTTACTCACGATCTGTGTGAAATAAAGTAAAAGACGTCATAATATTCTATTGCAATTTTTTATACTTCGTATTTCTCTGGTTTGTAGCGAATGGATCATTAAATAGAGCTTATCAGTATAAATTAGAAAAGTAATTATATAATATTCTGTTAAATTATTAACGAAATGATGTGAGGAAATCTAAGTCAATAATCTGAAGCCAATAAGCCGCTTAAAGGAACAATTTTACTTCTACTTTCATCTTTATTTGATTAATTTGAATTAGAAGTAAAAGATAATTCCAATAAAATCAACACCTAAAAGACTCTAATAGTGGCAACATCTAAGACGGCTGGGAAGAGTATTTCCTGTCAACAGATTTGTTTGATTGCTTTAAGTGAAATCACACATAAGAAGTAATAATCTTTTAATGCTGTATATTTTTCAAGTTAATATATAAAGCTTTCATCCCGGTGAAATTACTCTTAATTAAAGTGAATAAGTCTTCCGCGAGAGGCTTTTGTTTACTTTATATCGCTGCGGATCTCGTTTCACGTTGTAATCTTCCCATTAATGTCGTTAAAGACACTTCAGGCAGACTTAATCTTATTTAAACTACGCGAAAGGACATTAAGAATAACCATTCTTAAAGTAATAAGTGTGTGTGTGCGTGACAGAAAATGCTAAGAGTGAATTATTTTTGTTAAGAGAATTGGTTTGTATATGAAAACGGTATTTACCTTTATCAGAAGATTCAGAACAAAATTATGTCTAGTGTAGATATTTCTGATGCTAGATGCTTGAACATCGGCCGTTAATGATTTTTCATTCTTAAATAGATGAAGTTGACACTTTTCTCTAAACATAGTCACAAGTGTTGACAATGTTGCAGTATTAGGTGTTGTCCGTGTACGCCAGGGAAGGTAGAAAGTATCTTGATCGAGTATTTGATATTTGCAGTTAGATTCCTCGGATTATGTCCCTTATTTTGGAACTTATTGAATAACTCTATTTATTACCACCTAAAAGTATGACTTAATATACATATTTAATTTCAAAAATTGAATATGAATTCGAATATTCAAGTTGCGTTTATTTTTTTAGGAGGAGGAGGAGTTATTTAACCTTTAACACTTGTATGATACATTTATTTCTCTCGTGACTTCATTCCGGTTTTTTTTGTGTCAATTAAACATTATTGTGTAAGGAAATGAAGTTTATATTAAGAAATATTTTGTATACATTTTAGTTCTAGGTGTTGTAATTATACTTTCCGTGGAACCGTTTATACTCGTTGCGAAAATGAATTTCAATGGCGAGTATTTGTGATCGAAAGATGACAAGCTTGTTGCAATCCCATTCTGCACACATGAAGCGGGTCCTCTTTTTTGTGCTACTTTAATTCATCGTCTGTAGTTGACATTGGACTCATGTGATTTCCCATCCTGGTTGAGTTCACACTTCTTTGCTTGGAGGCTAGGAGAACGGATTCCTTAAAATCTTTTTCCCAGCTTCAAAATGTCTTAATCAAAGGAGTGTCCTCGACTTATAATTCTTTTAATACATTTCCCAAAGCTTTTTGTCCTATAGATGTAAATTTTCTGTCCATTCAACATGTTTTCCAGCTTTCGCCGGCAAATGGCTCATGTTTTCTCCTGATCTTAACAGTTTAATTGGCTGATTAAGTTTCTTGTACCTTGTGAAAATTCTACCTGTCTTCGCTCTTGGGTGCACCTCTGTTCGAGCAGAGCGATTTTTGTGTGTTTTTCTTGTCTGCCGTTGACTAGTGAAGAAGTGCTATTTATTACGAGTTTACAAACAAACTGCCTTTAAGAATACAATATTTTAAGTATTCAAATTTTACTAAAATTTTGGTACAACTAAATTAATAGGCATCACATTCGAAAAATGTATGGAGGAAACCTTAGGGTTCTACCAAACTTCTAATCAAGGAGAATAAAATTTGAAGAAATCTAGCTCAATTCTTCAATATTGACAGGATTAAGGGGCCAAAGGACATTGAATTCCATTTTAAAAATTTTCAATTTTGAATGACATTTTTCTAAGGAGAGTTATAAATGTGTTAGATGAAACATGTAAGGCACAAATTTATTAGAAAAAAATTATTAAAATACAAAAATTGATAGTAATTGAGTCGATCAGCAATATTCATTAAAAAGATCCACATTCCAAAGCAATTGCTTTTATTTTTTCCTTTTATATTTAAAATTTAAATAGAAACAAAACTTGGTATCGATTTCACTTACGTTAAATGCTTTTAATATAAGAACCATTTTTCAAATTATATAATGTTTTATCAACTTTTTTTTTGTCATTTTCATATTATTAAAATTCGCTGGAACTCGAGGAAATATTATGCAATTTGTAAAAGCCTTCCCAGTTTTGTGAGAAGCACATTAGTAGAGAAACTTCAAAATTTTGTATAAGTAATACGAAAGAGTAATTCATCTAAAACTTTTCGAAATTACTAATTCGAAACAGATATCGTCAGACTGTAAGTTGTTATTTTTTAAAGTTTAAATTAAAGGTGTATGGCAAAAATTCGGTTACAGTGCAATAAAAGAATAGTGGTATTCGAAAAATGTCTGTTGAAAATGAAGCGTAGACCCAACTTGTGTTTTTAGAACAAAAATCATTTCATATTTTGGTCAAAATCTATCATTTCAACGGTCACTTGTTGCCCAAAAGTTATCAGAGGCTTGAACATTTCATTTAAAAAATCAGATCTTCTTCCAATTTTTTTTTATCTGAAATTGATTTTATTTCCGAGTTGCTAGAGGAAAGTAAATCTCTAGTAAATGGAAAGAGCTAAAACTGGGAAAGCTCTCTATCCTTCAGCATCTCTGTCAGATTAGGTTTCTAAACATTCTCTGGTGGAGCTCTTTTCCGGTATGCGCGACGTGGACACCCTATGTATGACCGTTCTCTTACTTAATCTCGTATCACAATGTTTTATTTGTATCAAATCTCTTCCGTCATTCTGCTGCTGCAAACTAATATTTATTTAAGGGATTTTCATTTACAGATATTGATATCTCTTTATATTACTTTTGCTGAAAATAATAAAGTGTATTAAACGTCCAAATACACTGGAAAACCACTCTCTAGCCTTTCCGCATTATTCGTGTTGTAATGTACTTATAACCCAAACACCACTGTTAATTCTCAAAGTTTCTTCACAGTAAAACATAAGCTATGGAATTAACCTTTTACAGGTCGAATTCAGATCCAGATATATTTTAAATTTTTTTTTGCATATCTTGTCTTCTAATGCTTCAGTTAAGGTATGTTAGTCATTTAATTGTGGAAAAAAATTTTCTTTTATGATTTTTATGATGTTCCCAATTGGGAACATTGGCCACTTCTGACAATACACTGGATTCACAAATTGAGTAGAATGACGTGTATATTAAATATTAAAAAATAAGAAAAATAATTAGAATGAATTTAAAATTTATTTTTAAATTTAAGGACAGATATCAATAAAGTTTAAAAATTATAAATTTAAATGAAAATAACATTTTCTTAAGCAAATATCAAAAACACGAGTTTATACCTTTATGCCATGATATATTGGAAATTAATGGAGATGCAATTTTTTCTTGCACTCATTGCAAGCTAATCTTGCAATTAATGTGCTCTGTGCACATCTACCTTGTGTTGTTTGTACAACAAAATGGCCATCACTCTTTCTGTGATATAGGACGGTAAATTTTGAGTCCAGGTTGAGACCTAACTTTCCTTGGTGCAATTCTTAGAAGAGCGGTTGTAATTTGCAGTTCATAGACAAAATACATGTAACACCTTTCAAAATAATATCTGAGAAGCGAACGCACTAGACTGCTAATAGAATTGAAATGCCCTTTCATAAATTCCCCTTCATTTCGTACCCCTTTCAAGAAATGCTCTCCGTAGAGGAAATTATTTCGTCTAGTATAGTGGCAACAGTCCATTGTTCCCAATTGGGAACATCAATAATTAATAAATTATTCCAGGTACGTTTCTGATTATTAATGTCGAATTTCATATTTTTTAAATAAATTAAAGTTGTTTTAAGGATACCAATCGGATTTTAGAAGCATTAGATGTTTTTTTACACTTTTGTGAATTTTTAATATGTGCTCTATAGAAAATGATGAAAATGGTCATTTTTATGATTTTTTATACATTTTTCTATTAATCATAGAAATATAGCTTTTATTTTAAAAAATCGAGTAGTCCTTTTACTACATTTGCTATTTTTTTTTGTATCAATATTGATGAAATTTAATTTTAAATAATTTTATTAATATTATGTTCCCTTTTGGGAACAATGGACTGTAAAAGGTTAAAGGAAAATAGTTAATATTTAAACACAAATATTTATTATGTACAATATTTACAAATTAATACATCCCTTGATTAGTTTTTAACATGACCTGCTATTATTTGGTTTTGCTATTTATCAATACTCTTGAAATAGCATTCCTTATCAAAAGATTATGAGACCCAGGTAAAAATAATGAATATTATTACGTTTACCTCCAGTAATTACAGGGGAGCAGGCTGGGGCTGTCAACAGGCTGGACGTCGGTGCGTTCGTGCGGCCGTTATTTTGTTGGACGTCTATGCTGCAGTGCCGATCATACGCCTACGGGTTCGAGAATCGATTGCTGGCCCTGGCTCTCTGGCTTGCTCACAGGATCTCGATGTCCAGCAACTCTTGAATACCGACATAGAGTCATTTTCCCACTTTCTTTTCACATCGTTACACCTCGGTTCAACGTCCCTTTTTGTCTCTGTCTCAATCACTTGTTGGTGAATTTTTTCCTCATCTGCACCCCCTTCGGATGTGCACGTGGGCTCATTAAAATGGCCCTTTTGGTGAAAGTTGACATTGTTGCTTAGCCTCTGCCCCCATAACTCACGGCTACATCCCTGCCTGGGCTTGACCGTTACACTTGTGCCACTCCGTGAGCTATAACTCCACCACAGGGGTCCCCACCAAAACTCGAAGTCAACAGCTGAACCTAAGTTTTTCTTGGAAATTTAGTCCACAGCTGTGTATGCACGGGTTGACCATCGAAGGAAAGTACATAGGTACAATTAGTTTCTTGCATTGGTCATTAGATTTATTTGGTCTTGAATTTACTCCCATGGCCTGCCTTCATTATCGGGGTTTCAAGGTGTAATTTCATTGATGGCATGAGGGTGGTAGACGCTTGGAATGAACTTTAAGCGGTAGGTCCAGGTCTCATTATCCCCAGTGTAGCGAATCAGACTGGAATGTTTCAAACCAATCAATCAAACATTAATTCCATAGAATCAATGCAATTTTTTAACCCTCTAAGCGGTTCTCACTACAATTCCGACAAACCGATGATGTCTCCAAAGCAGTTGTGACGTACAATTTTTGACCTCCAAAAACGCTCCGAAAATGGATGTAATGTACATTTCTGCTAGTGCTCATGCAATTTTGCGGTAGGAGGGTCAGGTCGATTGTTTGGGAACTGTACCTCTCTGTGACTAACATTTATTGAGGGATGCACCCCTACCTCCTGAGGCACTAAGACGCTGATAGCTTTTCATGGCTTTGTAAATCTGTATTTCAAAGCATTTCGTTTACAGTAACAGATGTGTATCTAACTGTACCACTTAAATATCTTGAATGACTTTCGTAAAAAATATAAATAAGTTTCTTGAATATTTTTATTTGTACTTTTAGAATCCATTATTTCTTATGGGATGATCTTCGAGACTTGAAGAGCTTTATGTTTATTAAAAATTAACAATCTATAATATATATTTATATATCTATTTGTAACCAGAAGTAAAGGAACAATAACGAGGGTGGGTTTCCCGTATTCCAATATAGTCGACTAAGGGTGAAGTAAAAAATCGTTGAACGCTTTGGCCACTGACACAGTACACCTTTAATGTATTTTTGGATACTCTTTTTAATCTATGTGTTCCACTGGGAAAGTTAATGCATTTATAGTTCTAGGAATATTCGTTTTTACTACTTTGAATAAAGTAAAAAGAAATATTGAGATCACGATAAGTTTCAGACTTCAAAATTCAACGAAATGTTGTCTTTAAGCACAATAAATCTCCATGTCATTCAAAATATATTTTTCATTTGTTTCCTCTCTACCTGCATTATTCCTTTTTCAAATGCATTTTCTCATTTTCTGATCACCCGTTAACGAACTGGCAACCCTTTGGATATAAAAGAAACGTATTTGACAACTGAGCTACAATGGCCTTTAAAAGAATCACAAATTACTATAAAAATACTCTCTTAACCAAAATTACCTCCTCTAGCTAAAGAAATCTAACTCTGTACTTCATTTACATAAAGTACTTACTGAAATATACATAAGGAAATAGAATCATACATCTGAATATTTAGACAAAGAGCGAAACGAAGCAAATGGAGATGAGACAATTATAAAATAAAGAAATATTGAAGCAAGTGAAGCGGCAACTTGAGATAATAATTACCTTGCTTTAAAAATAAATATTTTAAAAGAGGCGTACAGTGATTATGTTTTATTATGGTTAATAATTGGAGTCTGTATAGTTAGCGAGCTCATTGTATTTCATAATGTATGTATCGTTTGATAGTTATTTAAATGCCACTTATTTTTAAAAGAATAACTTAAAAGTAGAAGGGGTTAGTTATTTGATTTTTTCAACTAGTCTTCCAAATAATTTTGCACAAAAAATATCTTAGTTGCTGATAATATTTTAGAATTTCAAGAAATCGAACAAAATGTTTGTTATTATTATTATTATTATTATTATTATTATTATTATTATTATTATTATTATTTATTTATTATTATTTCTTTATGTACCGACACTTGTTTCTACAGCTTTCGACACCACTAAGTTACAGATTTTATTGGTCGTTTTATTATGGGAGCCTCCTCTAGGTGATAAGCATTCTTTGTGTGGGGACTCTTGCTTCTACAGCTTTCGACACCACCAAGTTACAGATTTTGTTGGTCGTTTTATCATGGGAGCATCCACTACTTGATAAGCATGTCTATCTAAGACAACATAAACAGACAGAGTGGGTTCTCAGCGTTTAGAAGCAAGGGCGAACAGAAAATCCATCCTCCATAGGTATCATTTGGGAAGTTGGAGGGGTAAGCTTCGAACTCACAACCCACCAGTTATGAGATCGATGCTTTTGCCAACTGAACTACCGCTTCTTTGCCAAAATGTTTTGTTTGTAAATTCATGAATTGTTTCAGAGTTGCCTAGCTTGCATGTTTCTTGCGGTTGTTTCTCTCCGGAATCCATATGATGTTTTCTAAACCACCGATAGATTGATTTATTGATTGGTTGGGAGCACTACGGTCTACTTTTTGCAACACGGGGGCTAATGAAACCGGGACCTACTGTTTAAAGCCGATTCCGAACGGCTACGAACATCCATGCCACAGTGGGACTCGAACCCACGACTAGAATAAAAAATAACAGAATAAAAATAAAACTGTTTTAGACATAGAAAATAATCGTACACAAATCACTAAATTTCAAAGTAAAACTGAAGTTTTCTTCTTCATCAATTAAATTCAACTTTCATTTGGGGAATTTTGCCTAGCTTATGATAATTAATTCTTCTCGGACAAGCCATAGTATTTCCATATGCAATGGTATAGAGAAAAAGGTCTTCAACAATATGATCGCGAATGATTTTAACACGTTGACGGACACTTGCGTCTATAGCCGTTATAATTTCATTATGTAGCATAACGGCAATAGTCGTCCAAAACAAAACAGTCGATTTTAGACACTAAGGCTATAGCGGCACAAATGTGCATTTACCGGCGTACAAGTAGAAGCCTAGTGTCATGTTTTGGAAACAAGTTTTTAGGTTGAATTTCGTTTTTCACTTGTTACAAGACTTGCAGCTTCAGTATGCACGTGGTTGTCAAGGGAGTAGTGCGATCATGTTTTCTCTTGAATTTATTTTTTTGTCATTTATTTATTTTTGTTTGATTATAAACTAACATTTCGTGTAAAACTCCCAAAAATATTTTGTTGCACTCAAAAAATTGCTTATTTGAGTCATTAAAACCTGTCATTTACGGTTTTAAATTTTTGCTGTTATAGCTGGCATCGTCCTATTACTTAGTGTCTAGAGTCCCCTGGCGCCATGACAGTTATAGCCGCAACCTAATTAAAGGTGCTCAATTAATCAAAAGTTTATTTAAGCAGAAAGAATAAAACTATACTTCTAATATTCTAAAAAGTACAAAAACATATAGTGTTAATATTCGAACTTCACTTGTTCCTAAGGTCCGTCACTGTGTTAAAAGAAAACACTAGAGAAGTCAATATATTGAGCTCTCTTGAAATCTTCCCAACGAATTCAAGTACTACTTTTTTTAAACAGTTTTTGCAATTTAAGTAGGTATAAAATATAGTCTTATTATTGTTTCTAATAAGGGGAATTTGCTGTTATAGCATTTTAATTGACAGCAGGTATTTATTGGTCATGGTATTGTGGGAGCACCCCATAGGCGGCGAACCTTACTCCTGGGAGACAACATAAACATAGTAGGTCCCGCAATTTAGAAGCAAGGATTTAGTAGAAGACCTACCCCTTAACCAAAGGAATCATTTAAACTTGGAGGACATTTCGACAACGAACTTATTTGACGTGCCGTTTAATGAACACAGTAGATCTTTGGCCTGCTCCAGCTACGAAATCGCAACAATCCGGTTCTATAATCAACGCATTTGTCCACTGAGCTACCACAGTTTTACTTTAATTTACCTAACCCCTTAACGTGCACGCTCGAGTTAACTCGAGCGCGCCAAATTGTGCATACTCGAGATAATTCGAGTGGCATTGTACTTTATGTTACTATAATTTTTCACACTGGAATGCAATCGAGAATTGAAAATAACAATGTGAAAGCAAAAAAGGAAAAAGCAATCGTTTTATTGATATTTATCATTTACATGGGATTGTAAGCTATAACACTTATTCAAGTATAAAATATATATATTTTTTCTACTTATCACTTAAGACTTATCTCTTTCTTGTGAGCCGCTTTCCGACAGCGTAATCATATTCAGATTCTCATTAGCTCATTTTTCAATATATATTTAAGCTCTAAATTGTGTTTTTTACATTAAAACTTTAAAAAAATCTGTGCATTAAGGGGTTAAACAAATAATCAGTTATTAATAGTCCCAAATTTGTACATTAAGGATATCTAATATTGTCACTAAGACTAAATTAATTACACGATTAGGTTGATCCAATATTTGGATTCATTAGAACAGAAGCAACTTGTTCAAACAGAAAAGAAAACTCCTCAACTGGTGCAAGCAGAATATTCTAGAAACGTCTAGCTCGAACAGTGTGGGAATAATGTTACGTTGAATTAGTGTTTGAGAAAGAAGAAATTAAAACTCATTAATAAAGTACACCTTGACTAATATATCTTGATTAAATGATTTCATGCAATGAAATGCCTAAGGAATACCACAGGAATACAACTTATCGCTTGTGGATGGGGAAGACACTCTGGATTCGTCGTCGGTCTGGCAAAATATGGTGTTGCTTTTTCTTTATCCCGTGTTGCTCCAAAAGATCTATCTCGCAAGCAGCTGATGCTGGCAGCGTTCACCCTCTTCTTTCCTCTGATAAATAAACTCATACTGAAAAAAATTAGCCTGTTCCAGATCCTGGCTTTCCATTCCACAAGGATCCACAAGGATTTGATAGGTAGTCTGAGGTAACTGGTATCAAGCGCTTTCTAACTGTGGGAGTACTTGGTATTGTCCGATTCCGATGTTATTTGGCCCATTGCAGACACAGCTGGCGATGACTTGTCGTCATTCCAGGACATTACTGTGGCATCCGGCTGCGTAGGTTAGGTCCATAAATAGAAAATGTACGCTGCACAGTGAGCTGAGAAACACTGTACGTGTTGCACTGTTGTAGATGGTGGTGATTTCAGCTGTTGTAGCTCTTCGTTCACGGCGAACAATGTTTCGTAATCTCCGCTCTCCTCTGGAATCAATGCACCGTGGATTACACAACACTGGCAGTTGACTTATAGTTTTATCATCCATACACCACATTTTATATATGATCACAAAAACTGCACTTGAACAGCCAAATAAAATCACCGTTTCTGATATTGATGTCCCCAGTCGCCAAGCCATAACGATTTGACCTTTATCGAAATTCGATAAATAAGCTGCTTTTCCTATTATGTCGATCGAACGATGGCCGAATGGTTAGGGTGCTGGCCTTCGGAACCGGAGTTCATGGGTTCGAATCCCACTATAGCACGGATGTTCGTAGCCGTTCGGAACCGGCTTTAAGCAGTAGGTCCCGGTCTCATTAGCCCTCGTGTTGCAAAAAGTAGACCGTAGTGCTCCAAAA
>CM063510.1:153454047-153469047 GCA_032207245.1 Pardosa pseudoannulata
TATGACTTATACATCCATAGCTTTGCATACATATATAGCCTTTTTATCATGCCACTTGAATAAACCAAGCACGATTGAGCCTGCATGCTCTCGTATTAAGGCCAAGGGGTGCGCCTTTCGTTTTAATGAGCACCATTAAGGTAAAAGAACGACTTTGCTCAAGTAGGTCCTCGTAATTTTTGAAGTAGGGACCAGGTCGAAGACCCACAGACTTGGCCTGCCAACCCCAGAGTTATTGATTGCGAACTTGATGGACATTGTGACCACGAACATATTTTATATGCCCCAGTCACTTTTAGCGAACACGGTGGATCTTAAGTCGGCTCGGCTTCCGAACCCACAACCTCTGTTATGATAGGGTTGCCTTTGCCGACAGAGCTACCGCGGCTCATATATAGCCTTAATAAAGATAAGTAACACTGTATATATATTTATTGTATCTTAGAAAATATATTTGCAACGACATTGTGTCTTTTAAATACATAAGTCTTATAGATACATACATAGTTTTGCATGCATACATAAATAGCCTTAAAATGTATCACTAATGCTGTAGGTATATTTATTGTATCTTGAATAATATATTTGCAACGACGTTGTGTATTTTAATTGCATATGTCATATACATCCATAGCTTTGCATATTTATATAGCCTTAAAATGGATAAGTAACACTGTATATATATTTATTGTATCTTAGAAAATATATTTGGAACGACATTGTGTCTTTTAACTACATAAGTTTTATACATCTATAGCTTTGCATGCATACATAAATAACCTTAAAATGGATCAGTAACACTGTATGTATATTTATTGTATCTTGGATAATATATTTTTAACGACATTGTGTCTTTTAATTACATAAGTCTTATAAATCCATAGCTTTGCTTGCATAAATAAATAGATTTAAAATATATCAAGCTGTATGTATATTTATTGTATCTTGAAAAATATATGTGCAACGACGTTGTGTCTTTTAATTACATAAGTCTTATACATCCATAGCATTGTATACATACACAAGTACCCTTAAAATGGATCAGTATCGTTGTATGTATATATATATTGTATCTTAGATAATGTATTTGCAACGACGTTGTGTTTTTTAATTGCATATGTCTTATACACCCATAGCTTTGCATACATATATAGCCTTAAAATGGATAAGTAACACTGTATGTTTATTTGTTGTATCTTGGAAAATATTTTTGCAAAGCCGTTGTATCTTTTAATAAGGCTTATTCATCCATAGCATTGCATGCATAAATAAATAGAGTTAAAATGGATCAAGTTGTATGTATATTTATTGTATCTTAGAAAATGTATCTGCAACGACGTTATGTCTTTTAATTACGTAAGTCTTATACATACATCCACAGGTATGCACGCATACATAAGTACGTCATAAAAACAAATCATCAAAGCTGGACGTGCATTCATTGTGTCTTGAAAAAATAAATTGACAAATACATTGCGTCGTTTATTTTACAGCATAAGTTTTTATGAAATTTAAATTTGCCTGGCTAATACTGGAGCCTACTTAACGGACAATCCATTTTTACTAGACGAATGGGAATTAAAGTAATTTTATGAATAATTTAAAATATAAAAAAATATGAGAAAGGCATTGTGACACACCTTTTTATTTTTCTCTTTCAAAATTTCATATCTTGAATGATATCAAAATTCGGAGCGTGATCAGTCATTAATAAATTACCATTTTATAGTAGCAAATTAGTTCTTGAAGCTTTTATAATCAGCTTGTTCACACCTTCATCTGCATTTATAGTCATGTACCCAAAGTAATGATAAATTAGTCTACCTCTTGTGACCAGTTCTAATGCGAACAAATGTTTTTAGTCTCGTCATAGTTGAAAACAGTCTTTCAACATTTGCTGTGAAAACTGGTAATGTTATTTGCGGTTTTTAATTTCTCAATTTTTATATTTTAATTACCAATATTTTAATTTACCCTTTTTCACTCCTAGTTTGTATAGTGGTTACATTGTAGTAGTTACTTGTAATGAAAAATGGTAATGTTATTTGTTGTTTTTAATTTTTCTATTTTTATGTTTTGATTACCAATTGCTTAATTTATTTTTTTCCACTCCTAGATTGTATAGTGGTTACATTGTAACGGTTACTTGTGATGAAAACTGGTAATGTTATTTGTGGTTTTTAATTTTTCAATTTTTATATTTTAATTACCAATATTTTAATTTACCTTTTCCCACTCCTAGGTTGTATAGTGGTTACACCGTAGTGGTTGCTTGTAATAAAAACTAGTAATGTTACTTGTGGTTTTTAATTTAAAATTTTTTTTTATATTTTAATTTACCTTTTCCTCCTCCTAGAAAGTATAGTGGTTACATGTAATGAAAACTGGTACTGTTATTTGTGGTTTTTAATTTTTCAATTTTTTATATTTTAATAACCACTATTTTAATTTACCTTTTCCATCCCTAGATTGTGTAGTGGTTACATTGTAGTGCTTACTTGTAATGAAAACTGTTAATGTTAATTGTGGTTTTTAATTTTTCAATATCTTATGTTTTAATTTACCTTTTCCCCCTGCTAGATTTTATAGTGGTTATTTGTAATGAAAACTGGTAATGTTATTTGTGGTTTTAATATTTCAGTTTTTATATTATAATTACCAATATTTTAATTTACTTTTTTCCACTCCTAGATTGTATAGTGGTTACATTGTAGTGGTTACTTGTAATAAAAACTGGTAATGTTATTTGTGGTTTTTCATTTTTCAATTTTTATATTTTAATTACCAATATTTTAATCTACCTTTTTCCACTCCTAGATTGTATAGTGGTTATATTGTAGAGGTTACTTGTAATAAAATCTGGTAATGTTATTTGTGGTTTTTAATTTTTCAATTTTTATATTTTAATTACTAATGTTTTAATTTACCCTTTTTCACTTCTATTTTGTATATAGTGGTTATACTGTAGTAGTTACTTGTAATGAAAACTGGTAATGTTATTTGTGGTTTTTAATTTTTCAATTTTTATATTTTAATTACCAATATTTTAATTTACCTTTTTGAACTAATAGTTTGTATAGTGGTTACATTGTAGTGGTTACTTGTAATAAAAACTGGTAATGTTATTTGTGGTTTTAATTTTTCAGTTTTTAAATTATAATTACCAATGTTTTAATTTACCTTTTTTTTGACTTCTATTTTGTATAGTGGTTACATTGTAGTGGTTACTTGTAATAAAAACTGGTAATGTTATTTGTGGTTTTAATTTTCAAGTTTTTATATTATAATTACCAATGTTTTAATTTACCCTTTTTTCACATCTATTTTGTATAGTGGTTACATTGTAGTAGTTACTTGCAATGAAAACTGGTAATGTTATTTGTGGTTTTTCATTTTTCAATTTTTATATTTTAATTACCGATATTTTAATCTACCCTTTTCCACTCCTAGACTGTATAGTGGTTAAGTGTAATGAAAACTGGTAATGTTATTTGTGGTTTTTAATTTTTCAATTTTTATATTTTAATTACCATTGTTTTAATTTACCCTTTTTTCACTTCTATTTTGTATAGTGGTTACATTGTAGTAGTTACTTGTAATGAAAAATGGTAATGCTATTTGTGGTTTTTAATTTTTCACTTTTTATATTTTAATTTACCCTTTCTTCCTCCTAGATTGTATAGTGGTTACGTTATTGTGCCCCAGCTGATGGGTTGGTTTTCGTTAGATGAATTGTTGAGTTGTCCTCTTATAGGGAGCGATGTTGCTGACCTATATGAGGCTCTCATAATAAAAAGGGCAACCAATCAGCGGATTGTATGTTTAAGAGCTATTAGAATAAAGGTAAGTGCCCCGGATTTGTTAAAATAAAAATATTTCCAAATTTTAATTTGTTTAATTTTTAGTTTTTATTGTGAAATTTTCAATTTTTAATCTTTTGATTTTTAGTTTTAATTCACGGTTTTTAATCAACTTTACTATCTTACTCAATTTTATACCTATTCATGAATATTGAATGTTTTTCCATGCACTTTATACATCTCACCTTTTACCTTTGCTACTCAAAATGACTAGTATATAGCCCGTCATGTGACGGGATCAGGTAAATTTTAATTTTCCAGAATTGTAAACTACCTTATGAGACTGTTAAAAAAATGGTTTGTGTTTTGGTTGAGAATTATCTGGTACACGCTCAATAATTTGTTTATCTTCATACTCTTCTAAACTCTCCCGATTCTGTGAATGCAGTTTAGTATCACGTTGAATTCATTTAGAAAGATAATTCAAAGTTTTCTTAGCTACGTCGAAATTATCGTTAAGTTCTTTCCATTTTTTTTTCTACGGTAATTAATGGAAGTAAAGGAATGAAGCTATCATTTCCACTACCCTGAAAGCAGATAGAATTTGTTGATAATACCGGTGATAAAATTTTCATTGTAACAAAAAATAATCCATGATTAAATTTAAAATTATCACATATGTACCTAATCTATTATTTACACCAAATATAAAAGAAAATTATTTGTTTAGTATCTAACTTCAGTAATAAAACGTATGAAAATAATGCAGACGATATTTAAGTAATTTAAAATAAGAAATGATTAAATGAGATGGTTAAAGAAATGACGTCATAATGCTAGAATAAAATGTTATTTTTACCTATTTATTATGTGGTATATTGATAAATTTAATCTCCTCTTAACAGGCGAAAGTAGGGCTTGGAACATTGGCATTAAATGCTAGAAAAGGTGGGAAGGGGAGAATTTAGAACATTGCTAACCATAACTCATCAAGAATCTAATATGGATGCATCTATCCATTCCAGATACAACCGCTTCAATAATTCGAGAACAGACAGACAGATAACTTAGACTATTATTATATAAGGGATTTTTACTTGTGAATTTTTTAGTATTATTGTACTTTATATTTTACAACTTGATTAGTTCAGTATGTTTCTATTGCCCCACAAGACTCTAATAAACCTACCAATTAACTGACCGACCACTAGTTTCAACAGCAGAAACATTCGTCCCTAATTGATATTCAAATGGCATTTCTCTCTTCCTAGTGGCAACAGCAGAACAGCTCATTTCTCATCGATATGCATCGAACGATCAAGCTGAAGTGGCAAGCTTTGACATTTATGATAATTTATTTTGAGCAAATATAAGTAAATCATTATATTTGTTCAAAAGATTTTATTTCCCCAGCCTACGAAACGTTTTCTAGCAAAAGTATTAACTGCAACTGGGTAGCTTTGCTACACATCCACTTAAATTACGGACTACAAATATTATTTCACAAAATATGCGACATTACAGAATGTGCACTGCTTTGCCTACCGCCTTCACTTTACATTACTTCTCAAAATTAATCTAAAAAGGGAAATTCCTCGTCTCCGGTTTTTTTCTTTATTTCTCCAGTTTTCTTCCGCTCCAGGCGTATTTACTCTAAAAAAATACTAGCAAAAAAGTAATTTTCCTTTACTTAAATTTACTTTTGCTTGCTCTTTCCCTCATTTTTCCCCTTTTCTTCTTTAATTTTATTTCTTTTTGTCTCACTCGTGAATTTTCAAAACGCGTTATTTTGAGAATAATGAAAAAGATACAACGTCTGATGATTTCCTGATTTATGGCATTTTTCGCTAAATTGCACTTTATTATTATGACGTGCAAAAAAATGTAGGACGTATTCAGACATTTTTGTAACAATTTTGTATTTCTTGCTAAATTCAGCATAAAGGAAAAAAGCAAACCTGAATGACATGTATTCGGAATAAGGTTTAATTACCTTACGCATTATTAAAAGTATTATTTGTTCCAAAATATTCTGTAAAATAAACATTATATGACATCAACATTAGATATAAAGGGAAAAAGCAAACCTGAATGACATGTATTCGGAATAAGGTTTAATTGTCTTACGCATTATTAAAAGTATTATTTGTTCCAAAATATTCTGTAAAATAAACATTATATGACATCAACATTAGATATAAAGGGAAAAAGCAAACCTGAATGACATGTATTCGGAATAAGGTTTAATTACCTTACGCATTATTAAAAGTATTATTTGTCCCAAGAGGATTTAGCGCCATTATATGACATCAACATTAGATATAAATGGAAAAAGCAAACCTGAATGACATGTATTCGGAATAAGGTTTAATTATCTTACGCATTATTAAAAGTTTTCATTGTTCCAAAATATTCTGTAATATAAACAATGTACGACATTAACATCAGATATTCTCATTGTAAAAATATCTTTAAAAATTGAAATTCAAGGTATCTTGCTCCCTTAAAAAATCTATCCTAACCACAGCTGGGGGTCAAATGGCGATAATTTGTTGGGTCACCACTAGATGGCAATCATTAAACATAGTTCTTTTATGATCATTTTAAATATAAATATTCAACTGCTATATAAGAAATTATTTACATATAACAATGTTTCTGTCGGTTTCACACAGAAGAAAAAATATAAGAAATTTTCAACTATTAAAATGTTCCTTAATCTTACAATATTTTTCTTCTTAACCCCTTAACGTGCACGCTCGAGTTAACTTGAGCGCACTAAACTGACCAAACTATGCACACTCGAGATAAGTCGAGCGGCGTTGTACATTATGTTGCTATAATTTTTCACACTCGAATGCAATCGAGAATTTAAAATAACAATGTAATATATTAGTACAATATTATAATGTAATATTACAATATCCGACTATTTTCAGCAATTTTATCAAAATCCAAAATTGCAATAAAAAGTTTGATTATTTTTGTATTTTTGTAATTTTTTTGGTAAGACAAATCTCTAAATTGTGTTTTTTACATTAAAAAATTTTTTTTTGACCAACCTTTTTAAAAAAAACTGCGTATTAAGGGGTTAAACGTTACTTATATAGGGAATGCTTGTAATGGTTAAAAAATTAGATATGCACTAGTGAACCATTAATGGTTAACCAGTGCTAATTTTGCCATAAATAAAAATATAAATTGCCCGTAAATATAATGTCCGGATTCTGGGTGGTTTTAGTTAATTAAGTACAAGTATATAATTCTATTACAATGGAGCATTTTCTGCATCAATTAAAGAAACAATAATAAGCAAGGTAAATTATGGGTGGAATACCTTTGTGTGTTAGTAAATATCGACAAATTTGCCAAGAGATACTCTATTACCGATCTGATTTTGCAGGATTTAAAAAAAATCAGTAATAGGCATGCGTTCTCATATTTCTCATCTAATGGAAAATACTTTCCGCTTTTCTTAAAATGAAAGGGAGGCGGCGGACAAATAGAACGAAGAAAATAATTGCCGTCAACTTAATTATATTCATATGACAAGGAAATATGCCATATAAATATTTATGAAGCGTCCATTATTCCCTGTCTGTGAGCATTTTGATATCGCACACGAAAGCACATTTTTTATCCCCTCTCAGCCTATTCGATGGGGATAAAACTTCATTCTATTAATGTATGGTGACTTCCGAATAAAATCCGATGATTCTTTTATTCGGTCCAGCCTCTGCATATTAATGAAAGAGGTTTGCAACTGTGTTGGATCCTAAACGGATTAAATTATTGCACGTACAAAATGTTTGGTGAAAATTATACCTCAGTAATTAAAAAATAACGTGAGTCTTCGTGGATTAGGTTCAGAATTGTTATTAAATGAAGTTTCGTAAGTAAAGTATTTTATATATTTACTAGATCTTTTTTATAACGAAGTCTGGGATACAATGTGCTCGAAACAAATGTATTCTTACTTTATTGCAAATAACTTTATTCAATTTTACAAATCAAATAAAGTAAAAGACATATTTCTTTGTGGGTTGCATAAAAAATATCTGATGATTGCATAAGCTGAAAATCATATCTATGTATATATTTACATTTTATACGTATCTATCTATCTATCTATCTATCTATATATATATGCATATATATGTATGTATACATATGTGTATATATATATATATATATATATATGTATACATATGTATATATATTTATATATATATATATGTATATATATGTATATATACATATGTATATATATATATACATATATATACATATAAATGTACATATATATGCATATATATATATACATATATATATATATATACATATATATGTACATATATATATATATACATATACATATATATATATATATATATATATATATACATATATATGTATATATATTTGTATATATATATATATATATATATATATATATATATATATATATATATATATATATATATATATATATATATATATATGTATCTATATATGTATATATATGTATCTATGTATATGTATATATAAATATATGTATATACTTGCATATATATATATATATATATATATATATATATATATTATATTATATATATATATATATATATGAATTTAATTGCCTGCTTTTAACCAGGAAAAAAATATTGCTTGAAATAATGGCATTAAATGCTAGAAAGGTGGGGAATTGGTGCGTTTCAAAAGTTACTAATTCTAACTCATCAAGAATCCAATACAGATGCCTCAATCCATTCGAGATCCTACCGCTTCATAAATTCGAGGACAGCCGGTCAGATAACTTAGTCTATTATTATATAGGGGATGCGTGTAATAGTTAAAAAATTGGATATCGTGAACCATAAATACTTCACTAGTGCTAATTTTCCTATAAATAAAAATAGAAATTGCTCATAAATATAAATGTCTGGATTGTAAGTGGTTTTTGTTAATTAAATAAAAGCATATAATTCTATTACAATGGCCCATTCTGCATCAATTAAAGCCACAATAATAAGCAATACAATGGGTGGAATACCATTGTGTGTTAGTAAATATCGCCAAATTAGCCAAGGGATACTCTATTCTTAAGTATTACCGTCCAGATTTCGCACGATTTAAAAAAAATAAAATCAGTAATAGGCATGCGTTCTCATCTTTCTCATCTAATGGAAAATACTTTCCGCTTTTCTTAAAATGAAAGGGAGGCGGCGAACAAATAGAACGAAGAAAATAATTGCCGTCAACTTAATTATATTCATATGACAAGAAAATATGCCATATAAATATTTATGAAGCGTCCATTATTCCCTGTCTGTGAGAATTTTGATATCGCACACGAAAGCACATTTTTTATCCCCTCTCAGCCTATTCGATGGGGATAAAACTTCATTCTATTAATGTATGGTGACTTCCGAATAAAATCCGATGATTCTTTTATTCGGTCCAGCCCCTGCATATTAATGAAAGAGGTTTGCAACTGTGTTGGATCCTAAACGGATTAAATTATTGCACGTACAAAATGTTTGGTGAAAATCATATCTCAGTAATTAAAAAATAACGAACGTCTTCGTGGATTAGGTTGAGCTTTGTTATTAAATGACGTTTCGTAAGTAAAGCATTTTATCTATTTCCTAGATCATTTTTATAACAAAGCCTGTGAACAATATTCTCGAAACAATTGCATTCTTACTTTATTCTAAATAACTCTACTAAATTTACAAATCAAATTAAGTAAAATATATTTCTTTGTGGGTTGCATAAAATATCTAAATATCTGATGATTACATAAGCTGCATATATATATGTATGTATATACATATGTATATATATGTATATGTTTACATATATATATGTATGTATATATATATATATATATATATAAATGCATATATATATGTATATATATATCTGTATATATATATATATATATATATATGTATATATATATATATATATATATACACATATATATGCATATTAATGAAAGAGGTTTGCAACTGTGTTGGATCCTAAATTGATTAAATTATTGCACGTACAAAATGTTTGGTGAAAATCATATCTCAGTAATTAAAAAATAACGTACGTCTTCGTGGATTAGGTTGAGCTTTGTTATTAAATGACGTTTCGTAAGTAAAGTCTTTTACCTATTTCCTAGATCTTTTTTATAACTAAATCTGGGATACAATGTGCTCGAAACAATTATATTATTAAAGTATTCTTACTTTATTCTAAATAACTCTACTAAAGTTATAAATCAAATTAAGCAAAACATATTCCTTTGGGGGTTGCATAAAATATCTAAATATCTGATGATTGCATAAGCTGAAAATTTTTTTTATGTATATATTTACATTTTATATGCATATATATATATATATGTATGTATATAGATATGTATATATATATATATATTATATATCATATGTATATATGTATATATGTGTATATATATATATATATTATATTATATGTATATATGTATATATATGTATATATATGTATGTATATGTATATATATGTATATATATGTATATATATATGTATATGTATATATTATGTATATATATGTATATATATGTATATATATATGTATATGTATATGTATATATATGTATATATATGTATATATATATATATATGTATATATAAATATGTATATATGTATATATATGTATTTATATGTATATATATGTCTCCCTTCTTTTAGGTCGTTTAATGCCATTACTTCAAGCCCTATTTTCCCCGGTTAAGAGCAGGGGATTAAAATTATCAATTTATCATATAATAAATAGGTAAAAATAACATTCTTTCTAAGATTATGACGTCATTCCTTTAACCATCTCATTTAATCACTTCTTATTTTAAATTACTTAAATAACGTCTACATTATTTTCATAAGTTTTATCAGTTTGATATTACGTAAATAATTTTATTTTATATTTGGCTTAAATAGTAACTTAGGTACATATGGGATAGTTTTAAATTGAATCATCGATTATTTTTGTTTCAATGAAAATTTTATCACCGATATTAACAACAAATTCTTTTCATAAAAGTCATTTAAGTTATATATCTTTGAAATTAAGAAATTTGTTCGTTTGCGTGTTTGTTTCTTATACATAACCACAAGGTTTGACTAAATGAATTCAACGTGATCCTAAATTGCATTCAGGGTTAGGAAAATTCAAAGCGAGTAAAATTTATCTTCTGCTAAACCACTGATGCGATTCTAAAATAAATTGGTAAAAATAGGCTTCATATCACAGTGAAGAATACTGTAGTCTTTAAAACGTCTGAAATTCACCCCTTCTCTCTTTTTAAACCATTTAATTTCATTATTTGAAGCCTTATTTTCCCCCGGTTAAGAACATGCTATTAAATTTATCAGTTTATTACATAACAAATAGGTAAAAATAACACTTTTTTCTAGCATTATGACGTCATTCTTTTAACCATCTCATTTAATCATTTCTTATAAGGCGATTTCACGCAGTACGGCAAATTCTCAAATTATGACAATTCTGGCTTTAGTTTCAAACGGAAGGGCAGTTTATTGTTTGTCTATTGGCTGTTGTAAACATGAAAATGAATGGGAAGGGCATTATAATAGTTCGGGACGTTGCGACAAATTGCCTAATTATAAATTATTTAAATATCTGCATTATTTTCATACGTTTTATCATTCAACTTAGATATTACGTAAGTAATTTTCTTCTATATTTGGCTTAATTAATAGATTAGGTACATATGTGATAATTTTTAAATTGAATCATCGATTATTTTTTGTTGCAATGGAAATTGTATCACCCGTATTAACAACAAATACTTTTCATAAAAGTCTAGGAGTCTATTTCACTGACTAATAAATATCTAGCGTTTAAGTTACATATCTTTGAAAATCTTTGAAGAAGTTTCTTCATTTGTGTGTTTGTTTTTTATACATAACCACACGGTTAGACTAAATGAATTCAACGTGATTCTAAACTGCATTTACAGTATATGTAGACTTTAGAGGAATATGAATATAAACAAATTATTGACCCTGAATGTGATAATTCTCAGTAAAAAAACAAACCATTTTTTTACCTGCCTCATAGGGTACTTTACAATTGTGGAAAATTAAAAATTTTAGTGATCCCGTCATGTGACGGGCTATATGCTAGTAAATTGAGAAAACTAGTTAAATAGAGAAAAAAATGCTGAAAATATCAAATAATAATTTTAAAGGATATGAGAAGGCAAATTATTATAAAAAATTCCATTTAGAATTGCTTACAGGTGATTAATAAAAATGCAAGTAGTTATACGCCTAAAGTTTTCAAAACTTTCACTGCTACCCTTTATCAATAGACTAAAGGGAAATAAGTCAAAGACACTTTATGAAACTTTAATAATCGTAAATTAATTTAGTATTTATACAGTATTAATGAAAATATATGAATTTTTCATAACGTTTATCATTTAAAATTTGCTATCTTTGTGGATAATAATAAATGCACATTAAGCTATCACAAACAGATGGAGAGAAATTGCTATTTCTGAAAGCAAATTAGTATTTCTACCATTAATCTTTTGCCCAGTATATGGAATTGAGACCACAGTATTTTTAATAACGAAAGTTTGGAATTCATTGCGTATTCATAGCATTATTTTCAGAGAGATTAAAAAAAACCGTTTAAATGTCGTTTGCAAATGATTTTTGAAAACTTTATTCTGACTCCATAACTCATAGAATCGTCGCGAGATGAAATTTTTCTAATGAAAAGAGCAGTCACTAAAAATAATTTGAAGAATTTAATTATTCAGGAGAGTATTTAATTATTAACTTTTTTTGAGTTAATCGCCTACTCTAAAATAAAACTTTTCCTTTTAGAGTGAAAATATCGTAATGAATATTTAACCATACTATTAAATCTGTGAAATATTTTGACACATATTTTCTTTTAAAATTAAAAGCTCAAACGCATATTATTAGATTATTATTTCCAATATGGGAGCACTTGCTTTCACCCCTACCAAGCAGCTGATATTTTTTTCGCATTTTTTAATAGGCGTACCTTTCCAGATAGCCAATTTAGGTTACAGCAAACTTTCAGCTGTCTTGCTTTGCAAGCCTGCAAACTTGCATCAAGTTCAGCAGGACAAATCTGCAAGTTTGATACAAGACTGCAGCAAGTCTAAGAATTTTGGCTTGCTTGAAGGTTGTCATGACAAGGTTGTCACAGTTTTGCAGCAAAATAGCGTTGCAAAGGAGTGGTCGCTTTATGTTCAGTATAACTTGCAGGAGTTTTACTGCAAGTTTGTAGCGTGAAATTTGTTATGAGAAGTTATTATTCACTAAAATCAAACTTGCTGCAAATATGCATGCTATCTGGGGTATGGATGTCCATCATTACTCCTTACGGAAAATGCAAACAAACTGGGTTTTAATAATTCAAAAGACAGAACCAAGCAAAAGACCCCGAATCTTCGTCTGCCATGTACAGAGGTATAGTTTGGGAACTTAAAAGACACTGCGACCATGAACCTATGTTGCTTAACCTTTAATAAACACCGTGCATCTATAGCTGGCTTGAGCCTCCAACTCACAATCCTTTGCTTATGAGATTGATGACTTTGCCTACTGCGCTACCGTGGCTTCTTGTACGTTTAGATCTATAATATTAAATGCAAAAGCAACTTAATTAGACCAATATATAAACACAACGCATGCGACACTATGAACTACGAGGGTCGGGCATAAGTCATAGCACATATTCGTAGATATGTGAACGGATCACAAACGTATATGTGTCGTGTGGAAGTTCTGCAGGCATTGTGTGTATGCAGAACAACAGATGTCTCTGTGAGTGTCGTACAAAATAGTCGTAACCCGTATTGAGCTGCGCGTTTACTTTAAAATAGCCGTTCTCCGAGGGAGAAATGCGAATGAATGTTTCAGTGAATTAGCGGAAGCCTTTGGGAATAATGACTACTAGCGGACTTTTTTGAGGGTCTTGAGGCCCAGGTTTGTTATGTCAACATTATGTGTACTGTGCTGTCATTCTTTTGCACCGTGAAGGCTATATTGCCCTGTATACTAACGTAATAAATTGTGTTACGATATTTCAATGCTATTCATTTTCCACACATGTTGTCAACCCCTTGTCATTTTGTTTATATATGTCACATTTTCTAACCGGACTAGTATCCTCAAGAAAAAAAATAGCTGCCAGGATTTTTCCCCAAATCTTGTATGTCTGTTGAGAAACTAAAGTAAAATAGACACAAGATATAAAAAAGAGAAGTCTTAACGTTGACTACAATTTATTTTAAAACTTAACTTAAAAACTTAAATGTCATTACGAATCTACTTGTAATATTTTGTCAACTCAATCTAAGTAATTTTAGTTCTTTAATTTTTCTGAAAGGCTAGTGTCATGGGGTTAGGGAAGATGGCATCCGAAAATTGCTAAAAAATGGTGCTAAACTGATGTCCTTACTTTGTCGTTATCTTCTGCTAATTTACTGGAGCAACAAACACTGCCGGCGATATATTCTGTCACTCAGGATGTGGGAGTAACAAACCCGATCTGTTATGCCATGGTTGGAGAAAAATAGGACTCCTCTGGAAATACCCTCTCCGTCGGTAGATCACTTTTGTAACCCTTTTTTTATATCTTACCGATTGGGAAAAATGCTCTGCTATCTAATTTCTTAAAGCAAAGATAAAGCTGGTTGGAATATTTAATGATGGTTTCATCATGGTATAATATAGGGGCTTATAAGGGGAAACGTTGATGGGTTCTTCTTCATTATTGGAGACTTCAGTAAGAGATGTTGGAAACGTGTCAGAGAACAAACTCGTTTACTACATCATCTTTATCAAATGAGTTTTCTCAAGTTTCAAAATGTGTCATTTATGGAACTGGGGCAGAACAGTTAAATTATCGTCAATCTGTTTCCCATTGAGGACTAAAAACGTTGACTGAGAGGCACAAAACCAAGCCTTTATATGCCAGGCTCTTCTCTGAGAATGGTATTCAAAAGCTGGTTCTGAGATATGATAAGTGACTTGATATTAGTAAAAAATATGCTAAAAAAGAAAGGAAAAACACAAGCTTTAATATAAAAATAAAATTTTTTAAAAAGTGAAAAATATTTTTTAAAATTTCAAAACGAAATGCTAAGATAACTCTGTATT
>CM063510.1:153474047-153489047 GCA_032207245.1 Pardosa pseudoannulata
TCTATCTACCTTCAGTGTGTAGTAGAAATGATAGTTTTATTCCTTTACTTCCATTAATAACTGTAGAAAAAAAATTGGGAAGAATTTAACGATAATTTCGACGTACCTAAGAAAATTTTTAATTATCTTTCTAAATGAATTCAACGTGATTCTAAACTGCATTCACAGTATCGGGAGAAGGAATATGCAGATAAACAAATTATTGAGCGTGTACCAGATAATTCTCAGCCAAAAAACAAACAATTTTTTTACCAGCCTCATAGGGTACTTTACAATTTTGGAAAATTAAAAACTTTATTGATCTCGTCATATGACGGATTGCCTGCTAGTATAGTAAGAAAAATATACAGACAGATTTAATGGAATGATTTAGTTTCTTGCCAGTCAAGGTGTCTTTCACAGTTCAGGCACAGTTTAGGCAATTTTTTTAATACATTGTTCAATCTTCATAAAAGACTTTCTATTTAATTTTAATCATTTACTAATACATAATACTTGTTTTATATTTATTTTGTATAGTTTCTGTTCTAACGGTTTTTCTATTTCAACAGATGGCATCACCATGTAACGTATTTTTTGTTTTGAGTATTCAAGGCTAAGAAAAAATGGCTGTTATCTTGTTATTCTGTGTTTGCGTAATTCTATTCAGTTTTTTAGCCAGTATTCCATTCGTGTTTAGAGGTAAACATGTGTGTAAAACCTAATTCACAATTCTAAATTCATTTTGTGTATCTTCAATTCATCGTGATGTGTTTCATCATTAAAGACAGTTTTATTCGACAATAGACTTCTGTTTTGATTCATCATTTCGGTTTCTACAGATCCTGCATATCAAATTCAAAAGGATAAAAAAGGTAAGCAATTACCTGATTCAATTATTGATTACTCATTACTGTTGAACATTTATAATAATTAATTGGCCTAAAAGAAAACCAAAATTCAAGATTTATGGTTAATCGAATTAATATTCTTTCTATACATATTTTGTACGTTTTCTACATATCGGTAATTTAGATAGAACACAGAACAGTAGATCAAGTATCTGCTGTTGTTTCCCCACACTTGAAATCTCAGTAATAAACCCTTTTTCGCATATGTACAGTTTCTTCAATGTTATATTTTCGCAGATTTTTATGGGTATAAAGTTAGGAAAATTCAAGAAATTTATTTCCATTTCGTTAGTTACTTTTTTCAGAAAATTGGACACCAAATAGTTTTTAAGTTAAGGAAGAAATTGTCACATTGATGCTTTTTTGAGTAAGGTGTCAAAAAATCGTTTGGCACTTTGGCGATGGCGAAAAATATTTTCTGGCTTCCTTCGGAGAGAAGGTAATGTGCAGATCATAATATTTTTCAGTTCACTGCGCAGTTGGCACTTTTAATGGTTGGTTTTTTAAATGGCGAAAAATATTTCAGGTTGAGAATTTGGTTTCCCCTGCCAAGTGGGCGATAAAGTGTCAAATATCGTAACCCAGATTGCTTTTTCCTCTACGCGCCATGTTATTTTTTAGCTTATGTTCATTTCAAAGACTTCTCTCCTTATGTAACCCTTTCATTGCATTTGAAATGCGCCTAATTCTTAATGGTTCTGTGGTTAATGGCGCTTTTAACTCAACATTCAAACTGGTTAGACTCGTTTTCTGCCATTTTACCTTTGTGACTTTATTCCCTCTGGGTGTTAGCTACTGCCAGTAAAATAACTATGAGAACTTTTAACAACTTGAAGCTCTCTGGAATGAAAGCTGTGATTGAATGGTGAGGGGTTTAATAATGAGGGGCTTATCGCTAATATGCATAAATACGAATGTCTGGTGTGTAAGAAATATATGCATCTGGTCGAACTTAAAGATTGACCCGATGGATATCAATGGGTGAAAGGAGCCAGTTCATCCAAAGGCTAAAGTAAGGGCTTCTTAAGTTTTTTAATTTCAAGTGATATTTCATGTTATTTTAAATGTAAACTCTTTCATGTGGTATGAAGGATTTAGTTTTATATTTAATTGACATTAGGGCACTTATTTGGAATGCATTATTAGGTAGTAATATTTATATAACAAAAACATACAAGAAAAATAAAAATTAATTCTAGCCTATATTTTTAGATCTTATTGTATTTATTTATTAAACAAATGCTTTCATAAGTGGCGAATTAATAGTACGATCAGGTATAATGGAAATAAATGTGCCTGTAGATATTGTGAATGACTAACTATTGTATCAATGTGAGTTTGTATTCTTATTTCCCTTTTAAATGTCACGCATGCTATCAGATAGAAAATGTCCAGAAATGTTATAAAAAATATTAAAAATATTTCAGGTTGTTTATTCCGTAAGAAGAGATTAAGTTTTGCTAACAACAAACATGAATTTCTGTTGTACCGTTTGGGTTTCGAAATCAGAAGTATGATTCTGAAGTAGCTCAGAAGTATGTTCTCAATGGCGTTAATTCATTGGTGAAAAAAGGCAGTTTTAATATAAAACACCTTTTATTATATTTACATATGCGAGATATTTAAAACACAGAAAATGTCACATTGAAGAATTTATGGCGTAAATAATATTAATATATCAAAACACAAAAGCAACTCAAAAGCCATTTTTTTTTATTTAAATTCGGCCACCATTTCCATCTACCAAAGTTCTCTACATTTTCTCTGGATTCAATTTCATGGCATCTGAAACACAAATAAGTAACTTGAAAAGTATATATTATAAAATGTTTTAATGTTACCACAAACATTTCCTTTTATCCTTTTAGATTTTTAAAATGATTCAAAGATGATTTGAATATGTAAAAAAATAAAGGCAAACATAATTACATCTAATAAATAAAATTAAGTTATAAAGTAAACAAGTTTCATAACAACTATGATAAAGTGAAATCCATAATATTTACATATTATCATTATACAACTTTATTATTATTATTAAGAAAAGACACAAAAAAGTAACCTAACGATAATTTAAATCAGCATGCTTTAAAAAAAATTAAGTCAACTATCTTAAATTGACTTAAAATTTGCTATTTTCTTAAATCTGTACTAAAGAAGTGTACTAAAAGGTATTAAAGATCAAAGTGTACTAAAACGCCGTGTATATACTTTTGTAAATGGTACGTTACTATTAAAAACCTAAAAAGTAGCTCATCATGAGCTACTTTTTAGGGTTACCATTGCATTTTAAGACCTTACCCGGTGTCACTAGTGTGGTAGATTCGTCAAATAATGATCCAACTCGCGGTTCCAGTGTTGAAACTTTAAGTTAACTGTAATGTTACGGAGCTAAAAAAACATTTTTTTTTCAGAATCATCCAAAGAGCTTATCACATTTTAACATGCACGTGTTAGTTTATGGGGAAGTTTGAGTAGATTCCCTGTGTTGCAGCAAAAAATATTTATATAATTTATGTTAGTTTAAGTTGATTTGTGATAAGACCTTTGACAGTTTTAAAGTTTTTTGCCTCCACACAAGAAATCTGAGCATTCTTTAAAGGGAAAAGGAATCCTAAACTAAATCGGTTGTTTTTTCACCAAATACATGTTGACGTGAGGTGTTCGAAACATATCAAACATAGAATCAAAAATCCAGAGGTTGTGGGATGCATCTAACAGATGCTGGGTGACTTTGACCAAAAATAAAACTAAATGCTTTTTCCAGAAAACACATTTATTCTACTGAGCACAGTACATCAACAGACAAAAATGTTTAAACGTTCGGCTTCTCTCAAAAACCACAAAAACAGTTACCTCTAAATAGTCATCTAGCAGGATGACGTCATATACATTCACATTTCATTTCACTTCATATAGTCAGCTTGCAGGCTGACGTCACATACAAACGCATTTCACTTTTCAACAAGGGATATAACCTTAACTAATCAAACATATTCAGTTTCAAGAGCACAGGGGTGTGATATATCGACATCGAATGAGAAAATTTTAGAAATTCTCACATATGTAGCATAAATTGTGTATAAATCAACTGATATGTTATTGACTATAAAAAACTGTTTTCAAAAGAATCATCTAAGAAATAACTAACTAAAATAATAGATTCGCACACTAGATAAACATCTCCTATATAATAATAACTTAAGTTATCTGTCCTAGAATTTATGAAGCAGTTGGACGTGGAATGATAAAGGATCCATATTGGACTTTTTGAGTTAGGGTTAGCAAAATTCAAAGCTAGTCAAGTTTATCATCTCCTAAACTATCGATCCGATTCTAAAATAAATTGGTATAAATAGGATTCATATCAAAGCGGAAAATAACGTCGTCTTCAAAACGTTCAAAATCCCCTTCCCCCCTTTTCGAGCGTTTAATGCCATTATATCAAGCCCCGTTTTAAGAGCAGGCAATTAAATTTATCATATAATAAATTGGTAAAAATAACATTTTTTTCTGGCATTATGAAGTCATTTCTTTAACCATCTCTTTTAACCATTTCTAATTTTAAATTGTTTAAATATCGTCGGCATTATTTTCATACGTTTTATCACTGAACTCAGATATTATGTAAATGATTTTCTTTTATATTTGGATTAAATAATAGATTAGGTACATATGTGATAATTTTAAATTTAATCATTGATTGTTTTTGTTGCAAGATAATTCTCAGCCAAAAATCAAACCATTTTTTTACCTGCTTCATAGGGTACTTTACAAATCTGGAAAATTAAAAATTTTAATGATACCATCATATGATGGGTTATATGCTAGTCTTATACAACAGTGTTCCTTGTGTTAGTCCGAGATTTTAATAACTGGAGGGTTGTGAGTTCGGAGCTCGATCCGGCGAAAGATACTCCTTGTTCTCTAATGGCACTTAAAACAGGGTCTTGATCACAATGTCATCCAGGTTCAAACAGTACCAGTGATGGTGTCAAGCCTAGCCTGGGGGTTTTCGGTTTGGTCACTGCTTTTAAATTACGAGGACCCAGCGGGAGGGGGGGATGTTAACGTCACGGGATCCTCGGGTAGCGTGTGGGTGTCGAAGTAGTTATGACACGACGTATAGCTTAGAACAATAACAACGTTTATTCTTGATTAAAATGAGTACTGTTGAAGCATAATGAAGAGCCGCAGATCGCAAAACACCTTTTATTAAAGACACCGAAATAATAACAATAATAATAATACTGATAAAGATAAAGATACGAGGTACATTGGGCTTTTATAGTTTTATAAAGATCCTGAGCCCAGCCAATCAAATTACAGGAACAAGACAAAACTAATCAAACACAACCAATGAAAACACAAAAGGATCAACTCAAGAAAACCTCTTACGTCCGAGAATGCTATTACTTAAATAATAATAAAGAGCCAAATCGCCAAGTATGAATCGATATAATATTTCAACATGCACAAATTTTCCGAATGTAAATCACAGGGCTCAGGTGAGATGGTGCTGACCTAAAAGTACCAGGTCCAAGGCGAACCTATAAAACGCAATCTGCTGTCAGGTGCCGACAGATAGAGATGTACAGGGGTACAACTAGGTTTACTTGAGTCCCACACAAAACTGAAGAAAAGCTCTTAAAAAACCGCCACAAGTCCAAGTTTTTGTTCGTTCTCTTCCTGGGTACTCTCCGGCAAAAAACTTGCGCCGCCTGACGTCACCTTTCGCCTCTTCCCATTGGTTTTTACTTCCCGCGTCGCCGTCCTGCAAGCCTTTGATTGATTCTTTGTTTGGTGCTTCACAGTCTGGCATTTCGGTGTCACGTCCTACCTTCTAATCACCTATGAAATCTCAAGGCGTAGTCGAAGCGAAAACCCGTTGTAGTATAGTGTCAGAAACCCAGACAGGAGGTCGCTTTGGCCTGGGCTTTAACAAAACCTTTTTTGTGAGTCCAATTGGGTGTAGCGACATCACAGGGGTAATGTTTTTCGGGTACATAGCATTCTAAAGTCTACACATACAGTGAATAACAGTTTCACAGCCGTGTTTGGCATAAATATATCTATATTTCCAGTCTGTATGATAAAAAATCCGAATTTCGTTTCCATTTTAGATTTAATGCTAAATAAGGCTTTTAACTTGTAGATAAAAATTGAAATTAATTCAATAAAACTGTTAAGATACGCAGAAAAGTAACTTTGAAACTTAAATTTTTTTTTCAAGAAATTCATCCCTTTCATGAATTGAATGAAGATACCCAAAAGTTAATTGAGCAAATGATGCATCTCATGGGACTGTAGCCCCACTGATTAATTAATCAAAACACCTGTTTTTGCTTTCAATGAGCTAATCAATTAACACTTTTCCGAAAATTTTGAAAAAGTGAAAATTCTTTGGAGACTTTGTTTTTTTTATTTTTATCTTTCGTTACATTCCAACACGTAAAACATATTTAATACCAAAGACAAAAAATTAACTTCATTTTACGAAATCTATTTTTGTAAAAGTTATTTTTATGCTTTTGTAAGAGAAACTGTGAAGTAATCTTCTCACGTTTTAAAGAGTATTGCGAAGAAGAATTAGCCATGGAACAATTTATTTATTAGTATTAAATAACTAATAATTTAAAAGCATCGTCTAAAATCAATTTTTCTTATATGCGATTAGTAGATTTTTAACTATTGAAAAATTTTTTTAAAGAAGAATGAATAACTTATTGTGAAAAATATGTCTGTATATACTATAATATATATATATATATATATATATATATATATATATATATATATATATATATATATATATATATATATATATATATATATATATATATATATATATATATATATATATATATATCAAGGCATGGAAGATACAGATTGGTTCGTGTATAAAATATTCTTTATTATATTTCTTCTGTCTGTGGCTACGCCGAACGATAGCTGGTTGGTTAGGGTGTTGGCCTTGGGAATCGGAGTTCATGGGTTCGAATCCCACTGTGGCATGGATGTCCGTGGCCGTTCGGAATTGGCTTTAAGCTGTAGGTCCCGGTCTCATTAGACCTCGTGTTGCAAAAAGTAAACCGTAGCACTCCAAACCAAAACCATCTGTCTGTGGCTACACCATTTCGATATCCTTTGTTCACATTTTCAAACGACAAGTATAGAGCCCGACTCCCCGTTTAGAAATCTTTTTTGGTGTTGTTTACCTAAACAAATTACTCTTGTCTACTTCCGCGTTAGCTTCTTTATTCTGTATAGTTCCACTCGAGGTTGTGATTTCTCCTATTACGTTATCGTTAAAGAGTTCCAACTGTTTTTAAATATACCTCGGTTAATTCTTAACCCCCATTTTTAAATCTGATACACACACACGCATATATATATATATATATATATATATATATATATATATACATATATATATATATATATATATATATGCATATATATATATATATATATATATATATATATATATATATATATATATATATATATATATATATATATATATATATATATATATATATAAAGATCTATCTCTCTATATATGTATATATACATATATTATATATATATATATATATATATATATATATATATATATATATATATATATATATATATATATATTCATATATATTTTCACGTAATATATG
The DNA here is from genome assembly GCA_032207245.1 of Pardosa pseudoannulata. NCBI lineage: Eukaryota > Metazoa > Arthropoda > Arachnida > Araneae > Lycosidae > Pardosa > Pardosa pseudoannulata. The sequence goes on from CM063510.1 coordinate 153,481,609, forward strand.
TACTAAGTTGTTCAGTGGCAACGCGGAGAAGCACGCAACACAGACAGAAAGAACTTTGACTGGTGTTACGGCTCAGGCGTAAATCAAAAATACATGTCTTTATTAATTAATTTAATTAATTTGAATTTAATCGTTAAATAGTATAATTAGTAAAGTTGTAAATATCATTTGTTAAATAGTATAGTTAAAAGTATATTGTTGCCTGTTCTCGTGAGTTCGGCAATTGATTATTTATACGAAACAAGGAATACTTATTTATTAGCGAAGAGTTCACTACTCAGTACAGCCCAGTCCACAAAGTACAGTCCTGAATAATCTATTTTGGGAAAGATACCGTAGAATAATTCAGTAAACTTTGGCTCAGTTCAATGCACAGTGAAATCAGATACACCAACACATAGAGGGCACTCAATCACTATAGCGTCACGAGGCAAAGACTGCGTCTTTTGACTCTTAAGTCTGCTAACAGAATAAAAAAAATCAACTAACTCTGCATTATTTATAACCCACAGATATTTCTAGAATTTTTTCTTGAACTTTGAAGGTTCTAGAAGTAATTAGTCATGTCAAACATGTCGCCAAAACGGTCTCTAAGTCGGTATATTTGGCGTCAAAAATATAGTTGCTAAAAGCCTCGACAGCTAACCATATTATCAGATTTTGTACTAAAATGATATGTTCTTGTTATATAGAACTAAGAACACTGTTTCAAAATAATTCTAGACATTTTTTGTGCTAAAATTAGTTTTCTGTAATAGACTCGCTTATGGTTTCCCTATACAAAATGCACCTTTTTGGCGTTGAAGTCCAAAATGATGTTAAGATTATTGAAAGTTTTAAAGCACTTAATTTAAATCGCAGTTCTATGGATTAAAAAAAATCTTTTGAAACAAACCGGTAAAAAGATTCTGAGGCCCAAAATGAATATTTTATAAGAGTAAACAATGAGTCTTAAATTAGAACTTTTCTATTTAATCCCCTTTTTTTAATCAAAGAACCTTTTGTGAACAACTCTTTAAGTTAAATACTTTCAGACTTTTCCCTCCGATTCAGTTTCTTTTATTCTCAGTGTTCAACAAAATTTAAATTTGTTTTTGGAATTCTTTATGATGTGTCAATAGTTTTAGAAGGTAAACAATTTATGGGCTTCGAATGGTTACCAGAACCTTAAAATCCAAAGAATTAAAAAAGACGGTTTTTTGTGCACCTTCGATAAATATTTGTTTTAGGAGTGTTTTTTAAATTTTATTTCAGAATAATGAATTGCTTTGAGGAATAACATTTAAACTACACGTATATATAAAAGCATGTTCTGAACTCAACGAAATATGAGATGCACCAAGAATAAATTTTTTTAAATATCACTACTTGAGAAGTGGATTTTTCTATAAAATTTATTCATAATTAAACTTGTTGATATCCCTTTTACGTCAATTAATCACCGATTAAAAGACCATTAAAAACCTTACAGGGGTCAATACTTCCAATAAGGCGCTTTCACGCAGCAGGGCACATGTCAACTTATGACAATTCTGGCTTTAGTTTCAAACGGCAGGGCAATTTATTGTTTGTCTATTGGCTATTGTAAACATGAAAATGAATGTGGCGGGCATTATAGTAGTTCGTGATTAATCACAGATTAAAAAACCATTGAAAGCCTTTCAGTGGTCATTACTTTCAAGTGTAAAATAATTGTTACTAGAAAGACATTAATCAAATATACTGATAACTCATAAATTTTTTGTAGCCTGAAAAATCACTTCTTGCAAAGTGGTTTTTTTTTATAAAATATAATTCATAATTAAACTTGTTGATATCGCTTTTACGTCAATTAATCACGGATTAAAAGACCATTGAAAACCTTACAAGGGTAAATACTTCCAAGTGTAGAATAATTGAAATTAAAACGCTTTTGACTCTTAAGTCTGCTAACAGAATAAAAAAAATCAACTAACTCTGCATTATTTATAACCCACAGACATTTCTAGAAATTTTTTTTTAACTTTGAAGGTTCTAGAAGTAATTGGTCACGTCAAACATGACGCCAAAACGATGACTATATTTGGCGTCAAAAATATAGTTGTTCAAAGCCTCGACATCAAACCATATTAGCAGATTTTGTACTAAAATGATATATGTTCTTGTTATGTAGAACTAAGAATATTGTTTCAAAATAATTCTAGACATTTTTTTGTGCTAAAATTAGTTTTCTGTAATAGACTCACTTATGGTTTCCCTATACAAAATGCACCTTTTTGGCGTTGAAGTCCAAAATGATGTTAAGATTATTGAAAGTTTTAAAGCACTTAATTTAAATCGCAGTTCTACGGATTAAAAAAAATCTTTTGAAACAAACTGGTAAAAAGATTCTGCGGCCCAAAATGAATATTTTATAAGAGTAAACAATGAGTCTTAAATTAGAACTTTTCTATTTAATCCCCTTTTTTTAATCAAAGAACCTTTTGTGAACAACTCTTTAAGTTAAATACTTTCAGACTTTTCCCTCCGATTCAGTTTCTTTTATTCTCAGTGTTCAACAAAATTTAAATTTGTTTTTGGAATTCTTTATGATGTGTCAATAGTTTTAGAAGGTAAACAATTTATGGGCTTCGAATGGTTACCAGAACCTTAAAATCCAAAGAATTAAAAAAGACAGTTTTTTGCGCACCTTCGATAAATATTTGTTTTAGGAGTGTTTTTTTTAAATTTTATTTCAGAATAATGAATTACTTTGAGAAGGAATAACATTTAAACTACACGTATATATAAAAGCATGTTCTGAACTCAACGAAATATGAGATGCATCAAGAATAAATTTTTTTATGGCCTGAAAAATCACTACTTGAGAAGTGAATTTTTTTCTATTGATTATTATTCATAATTGTTGATATTCCTTTTACTTCCATTAATCACCGATTAAAAGACCATTGAAAACCTTACTGGGGTCAATACTTCCAAGAAGGCGATTTCACGCAGCAGGGCACATCTCAACTTATGACAATTCTGGCTTTAGTTTCAAACGGCAGGGCAATTTTTTGTTTGTCTATTGGCTGTTGTGAACATGAAAATGAATGTGAAGGGCATTATAGTATTTCGTGACGTCGCGACAAAATGCTCTAGTGTAAAATAATTGTAATTGAAAACAATCAAGTATATTGTTAACTCATTAATTTTTTGTAGCTTGAAAAATTACTACTTGAGAAGAGGATTTTTTTTCTATTAAATATTATTCATAATTAAACTTGCTTATATCACTTTTACGTCAATTAATCCCCGATTAAAAGACCATTGAAAACCTTACAATGGTCAACACTTCCAATCGTAAAATAATTCTAATTAAAAAGCAATTAATCAAATATACTGTTAACTCATAAGTTTTTTGTAGCCTGAAAAATCACTACTTGTGAAGTGGATTTTTTTTATTAATTATTAATCATAATTAAACTTGTTGATATTCCTTTTACATTTATTAATCACCGATTAAACGAGCATTGAAAACCTTACAGGGGCCAATACTTCCAAGTATAAAATAATTGTAATTAAAAAGGAATCAACACATATACTGTTAACAAATAAATGTTTTTTAGCCTGTAAAATCACTACTTGACAAGTGGATTTTTCTATAAAATTTATTCATAATTAAACTTGTTGATATCCCTTTTACGTCAATTAATCACCGATTAAAAGACCATTAAAAACCTTACAGGGGTCAATACAAGTGTAAAATAATCGTTATTTAAAAAGACATTAATCAAATATACTGTTAATTTATAAATTTTTTCTAGCCTGAAAAATCATTACTTGAGAAGTGGATTTTTTTCTGTTAATTGTTATTCATATTTAAACTTGTTGCTATCAATTTTACGTCAATTAAAACATATCAAAAGACCATCGAAAACCTTGCAAGGGCTAATTCTTCCAAGTGTAGAATAATTGAAATTAAAACAACATTAATCAAATATACTGTTAACTCATAAATTTTTTGTAGCCTGAAATATCACTACTTGAGAAGTGGATTTTTCTATAAAATTTATTCATAATTAAACTTGTTTATATCACTTTTACGTCAATCAATCACGGATTAAAAGACCATTAAAAACCTTACAAGGGTCAATACTTTCAAGTGTAAAATAATTGTAATTAAAAAGAAATTAAATATACTTTTACCTCATTAATTTTTGTAGCCTGAAAAATCACCACTTGAGAAGTGAATTTTTCATAATAATTATTAATCATAATTAAACTTGTTGATATTCCCTTTACATCTATTAATCACCGATTAAAAGACCATTGAAAACCTTTCGGGGGTTAATATTTTCAAGTGTAAAATAATTGTAATTAAAAATAAATCAAGTACACTATTAACTCATAAATTATTTGCTTTATTGCACAATTTAGAATAAATGTGTTTAAATTTTCTGAATGTATGTTTTGAATGTTCATAAAAGTTCTTCCTTAATTCTTTTATAAAGCTCTCCTTAATTCAAAAGTCTTTTTTAATTCATATAAAACTCCTCCTTAATTCATATAAACTCCTCCTTAATTCAAAACTCTTCCTTAAATCATATACTTTATTTTACTCAATACACAAACAGAAAAATAAGCTAAGTATACATAAAGATCAACAATATTTTAATAACTGGGATAAATAACTATTTTAGAAAATGGGGAGGCTATGCAATCAGGGTTATATCAGATATAACAGACAGATATCTTTATGCCTAAAACGGATGCAAAACTGTTACTCATTGAGAACCATCATGGAAGCACGTGTAGCTTAAGGAATTCTACCTATTGGCATTGCCCCTTCTGGGTTCTCGTTAGAAGCGGGTATCAAGCAGAAAAGACCCAGGCTTAGTTTTCCACATCCATATATATCGTTTGGGAACTTAGAAATGATAAAGATAATAAAGATATATACGATAATAAAGAGAGAATGATAATAAAGTATATGATATCATAAGAAACCCTGAGAAAATTTACAAAATCCAATTATATCCTGCCAAAATATTCCCTTTGATTTTCTTTTGAAAAAAAAAGCGCAAATATATTGTCTAAATTTTTTAACACTAGATTTATGGATGTTGATAATATACCTATTTTTACTGAAGTGAGCCAATTTGACTCCTACAAGAAAATTGAAATTTTTTGCAAGGAAAATAGTTCTAAATTAATTTAAATGAAATGTTTATTATCTAAAAATTCATGTAAAACATTTTTTACATATAAAATCTGTTTTTGAAACCCATTTTCCGCAAATTTTTCTATTACATTTATCACAATGGTTTCTACATCCGTTTCTTTTGCACGATTGTTGAACTTGATAATTCTTCCGTGCGTCAGTAGCATGAATTTCTGTCATTGGAATGGAAGTGTTCTCGACCTCTTCTCTATATTTATTTCTTAGCTCTTCAGCCAACTGGAAAATATCGTAAGCCTGATAAGACCAATAAATTTCATGTTATGCGATTAACTGTTTAACCATTCTATAAGTCAAATTGGCACATAACCGTGAAAAAAAGTGTACCACATTTGTTAATGCTAAATGAAGGGGTCTGCGGGGAAGAGGAATGAAAGTTTGCATATATTTTATTATTTAACTAAAAACGAACATATTTTTTGAAAAGTGATATTAAAGTTTTATATATATATAGTGATCAAATTTTTAATGAGTCAAATTGGCTCGGTCCGTAAATCTAGTGTTAAAATTGCTAGGTTTCTTACATTTAATTTAGTTATTATTGGAATTTAATGGCATATGAAATTATAACTACCTTAGTAGCTTTGAAATTGATGGCCTTATTATATGAATTCTTTACATAATATTTTTACTTGGCAACTCTCAAAAGTTTATTACCTCTTCATAAATATGTTCTAACTTTAGTTATAAATGTATCATAACCCTTTTCAAAAAATATTTTAGCTTTATGACTGTAACAGCCATTCTTTCAATATGTTGATCTGAGTTTTCATTTTAAAAGTTCGTATTACTAAAGGAACATAAGAGAAAGTAGAATAACTGTATTATTTTTGTTTGTTTATTCACTTGATGTGAGTATTTTTTGTGGTTTTGAAAGGATTTTTATCGAAGCACAAAATATATAGAAAGAATGTTTTTAAAAAGCTGACTTTGAACCCTTTTTTCAAAATTCGAAATGTTTAAAAATATAGATACTTATTTGGTTTAAAATTTTTTTTAATAGATGCGGTATGTTTGGTACGTGCAAGATTTAGAAATATTTTAAATTAATATTTTAATACTAGCATATAGCCCGTCATATGACGGGATCAGTAAAATTTTTAATTTTTCAGAATTGTAAAGTACCCTATGAGGCAGGTAAAAAATGGTTTGTTTTTTGACTGAGAATTATCTGGTACACACTCAATAATTTGTTTATCATCCTACACCTCTGAAGTCTTCAGTACTGTGAATGCAGTTTAGAATGGCGTTGAATTAATTTAGAAAGGTAGTTCAAAATTTTCTTAGGTAAGTCAAAATTATCGTTAAGTTCTTCCCAATTTTTTTTCCACAGTAATTAATGGAAGTAAAGGAATAAAACTATTATTTCCACTACACGCTGAAGGTAGATAGAATTTGTTGTTAATACCGGTGATAAAATTTTCATTTCAACAAAAAATAATCGATGGTCAAATTTAAAATTATCACATATGTACCTAATCTATTATTTAAGACAAATATAAAAGAAAATTATTTACGTAATATCTAAATTCAATGATAAAACGAATGAAAATAACGCAGATGATATTTAAGAAATTTAAAATAAGAAATACCTTATGAGGTACGTAAAACAATAGTTTTTTTTTGGCTGAGAATTATATGGTATACGCTCAATAATTTGTTTATCTGGATACTCCTCTAAAATTTCCCGATTCTGTGAATGCAGTTTAGAATCACGTCGAAGTCATTTAAAAAGATAATTCAAAGTTTTCTTAACTACTTCGAAATTACCGTTAAGTTCTTCCCAATGTTTTAGCCACAGTAACTAATGGAAGTAAAGGAATGAAACTGTCATTTCCACTACACCCTGGAGGTAGATAGAATTTGCTGTTAATACTGGGGATAAAAATTTCCATTGCAACAAAAAATAATAGATGATTAAATGTAAAATTAACATTTACGTACCTAATCTATTATTTAAGCCAAATATAAAAGAAAACTTTTTACATAATATCTAAGTTCAGTCATAAAACGTATGAAAATAATGCAGACGATATTTAAATAATTTAAAATAGGAAATGATTAAACGAGATGGTTAAAGAAAGAATGTTATAATGCTAGAAAAAATGTTATTTTAACTTATATATTATATGATAAATTGGTAAATTTAATCGCCGGCTCTTAACCGGGGAAAATAGGCCTCTAAATAATAGCTTTAAATGTTAGAAAAGTGAAAAAGGGGTGGATTTCTAACGTTGCT
>CM063510.1:153491547-153519047 GCA_032207245.1 Pardosa pseudoannulata
AAACAGGATGGTAGACGTCATATATTTCAGCTAAGAACGTTTCCCGAAACCTCATAGAAGATAGTCCACAAATTGATGAAAAACAAATATGTTTTGGATAACTCTGTAAAAAGTAATGTATGAAAAGCGTTGAGACTTTAGCACATGATTAGGATGCTCTTTGTAATAATCTGTGTTTATTATTATGAGGATAGCAAGTATACGCGTGGGAAAATTAATGTTTTTATAAAAACAATCCCAAATTTTTCCAAGTATTTTGCTTATAATTATTATAACAATAGTTCTCAATATCAAATAATGTTATTTTCAAGATGCATGTCAAACATCATTGTACACAATATGCAAATTAAAAAATAATAAATATTGATGAAAGATTAACGTTTCACCATGCATGCGCGAATGCAATCAAATTATAATGTACATAATATATTAGCTAAATGTATAGAGCTACTTTTGTGAAAGTCCCAAAAAACACAGATTGAAAATTCTGAAAGTGATCGTCGATAGAATAAGCTCGAAATTCATTGTTTCCAAAAGGAAGCACAAATATGAGGGGCTGTATCCAATTATAGTATTTTGTACAACTACAAAATATGCATACAGTATATTGCGAACAGCATTATCAATGTTTCTTCTGCAGTCAGAATGAACATTCGTTTTTATGACAGCTTTTATGACATTTAAAATATCATGGAGTGAAAGAAATATTACATATTTACCCATTTACTCGCCACTGAAATTTTTAATAACATATGAAATTTTCAGGAAAATTTCTTTGCTGAAATATGTGACTTCTACCATCCTGTTTACATGATTGAGGTTTCAGGATAATTCCTTGTGTATTTCCGATATTCAACAAAATGTCTAAAATCGCAGGTCATCATTGGAAATATAGTGTATATATATATATATATATACACACACACATACATACTATATATATATATATATATATATATATATATATATATATATATATATATTACACATAATATTATATATGTATCTGTATTTATACACACTTACACCGGGTGGTCTAAAAGACATTTGCCATATGAGTCGCTAGTGGTCGAATCGTTCAACCAATAGAAAGGAAAGTTTATATTATAGTCATTTGGATGTATGGGGCTGATTTTTTTTTTTTTTTTTTTTTTTCAAGATGAGATAAATTTTCCTGGATGACTTTGTCACTCCCAACAGTCACACTTTTAAAAAGAAAAGGTACTGTAAAATTAAGTTTTGGTAATGTAGAATTGTCACTCAAAAATGTAATGTATACACCGAATTAAGCTGAAATTTAATATCAGGACCATGTATTGATCGGTGCTAAATTTTTAGTAATAACGGACATCACTTTGGCAATAACGGAAATGTAGATATTTTTTAGAAAAAATGGAAAATTGTTATTTTACGCCAAACTGTATAATGGACTGCATTATTTATTTCCCGATAAATATTTAAATTTAAGTCACGAACATTAGTATTATAGTATATAATGTGAATGAGATGCTAAATTTAAATGTATCAAATGTAAAAACAAATATTAAAGGGAGTGTCAAACGTAAAAATACAAAACCAGTAAAAAGCGTTAAATATTTGACAATGAGAGCTTAGAGGAATGGCACACAAAACTTGTCCACATAAACGTGGATGCAGTAGTAAAAACAAATATGTTTAGGGTTTACCTGAAATTAAAGCCTCAGCTCGTGACTTTAGGCCATGTAAGAAATAAAATTTAAGTATGTTTGCTTTAAACCCATCAACAAAATTTTTAACCGAAAACCCCTCGAATTAGTACAGATTGATTTGTGTAGACCATTACTAACTACGTCTATCCAGAGACATGGATATTTCATGACCATAATTGACGATTTATCGTGAAAAGTATTCTGTTTTCCTTTAAAATCCAAAACAGAAGTACTCTACGCATTAGTTAAATTTCTTGGAAACTAAAATAAAAAATATTTGTTCAGATAATGGTCTGAAATACGTGAACAAAGAATTTAGAATGTATTGTGAAAATCTGGGATTAAACATGAGCTTACAAATGTATATACCCCAGAACAAAAAGGCATCGCGTAAAGATTTAATTATACCGCCATGGATGGAATAAAAGTGCTATTATATGACAGTGGGGTAAGCGCAGAAATTTGGTCGGAAGCACTACTACATTTTGTCTACAGTTAGAACCGGGTATGTCATAATAGGCAAAATACAATATCTTTCGAATTATTTTGGGGGTGGAGAAAAAACTACCTGTAAAACACATATAACCTTTTGGAATCGAAGAGTACATAGTTGTCCCAAAAATTTAAGTAAGTAATTCGAAGCAAGACATTTATTCATTCTTATTGGTCGAGAGCGTCCTCGTCCGACCGATCCAACACTTTGTCTCTGGTAAGCGCGCGTTAGAGTTGAGTTGTAGAGTGGCATGAAAGTCGGCGGCTCACCATGGAGTCGCAAAGTCTGGACACCACACCAGGTATCTTAGTAGGCTATACAGTTCGAACGAAAGAGTATTGTATCTGGGACTCAAAACCTCGAAAGATAGTCGAAACGATAAATGCTAGGTCCAAAAACAAATTTCCCGAAAAGAAATCACACTCAGAAATATTCGAGGAAAGTGAACTTGAACTCTAGACTTTAAGAATTACCCAAAGTAGGACAGCATAAATAAAATCTGATGATGAATATCGGGATTGTCCAAATATGTAGTTTGAAACCTATTCAGACCCAGAGGGGGAGGGATCAGAAACTGATGTTTTCTGCGAAAGAACACCTAAACCGGAGCAGGTTAAAAGAGTAGTAAATTCGTTAAGGCAAGCACTCCGTGGAAAAGGATCTAATGATATTTATTACACAGAAGAAAACACGAAAACGAAATTGAGATCACTGGGGGAAAATGAACTATTTGTTTTTTTCACGCTAAAATAAATTTAGTGGTGGTGTAAGTGGGAACCAAACACCAGAACCAAGTATTTTATATATAATCTATTGGTTATTTTTAAACATTTTTATACTTACAATAAAACCCCCATTTCATTAAAACCACGTCATTTTAAGTGTATGTATCAATTTTTACCTCTTTACCTATATTATTCCATGAATTATTACTTTTCCAAATGTATACTCATTTTCTAATCACACAGTTTATATATATGTATTATATATAATGTATATATATGTATACTTGCACACATATTTATAGAACTATATACAAGTATATACAAGTGTATGTGTGCGTGTATTAAAACCAAATTTATACCAAATCAAGTGGCTTCTTTAACCCTTAATTTAACAAGATGTTTTTTCAAATATCGATTAAAAATATATTTATATAAATAATAATAACAATAGTAATAAAAATTAATAATATATAATGTATTTAATATATTATATACTATCGATAAAAAATATATTTATTATAAAGGTTTTATTTATTTGATTGTTCGTTGTAGCGAAATTAGCCAAATAAGGTTAAACTCCTTAGTAAGTCCAGAAAATAATGTATAACCTTAACATTGCTTGTTGTCTAAGTTGACATTTAGCCGATTTTACACATTTACAACAGGTATCATTTTACCCCTGTCATAGAAATGTACACAATTTTCCCAAATAGAACAAAATATAAAAGTTTCACCTGAGAATTTTCTCGTAAAACAATGCAAAAATACATTTAATACTACTGCAGTTTAATAATAGTTTTAAATGATTTTTAAAAGTATCGAAAAAATGACTTTCAATTAATTTCTTTCTTTTCACGTTAAGCTTTAATGGGATTTCTTTACAAATAAATTTCATTCTAAGCAGAATTTATTAAATATTCTAATTTTAAATCGAAAGCGAAATTAAAGCTCCTATTAAATAGGTAATATCCATCTTCTCTTTTCAATCTAATGAAATTTAAAACACTCAAACATGGGTTATCACGTTCTCAATATTTAAATGACCTCTGTGAAAGGCTTAGATTGTAGGCAGATCATAACTAAAATTCAACATTTTAGTATTGTAATTAAATCTTACCGGTTATTGATATTTGTTTCTCTAACTTTCCTTATTTTAATATACAGATCCGGTGTATCGGTATTGATATAATATTTGAATATTTTCTCTACTTATTTATTGTGTATTTAAAAAAGGTTTAACAGTTTAAGTTACAGTCAAGATTCATTAGTTTTTTTTTTAAATTAATTGTCAATTACCTAATAAAGAGTTTTGTTTTTGAGTATTTGATTTCACATGTTATGTATCAACCGTCTATTGGGTATTGATATAATATTTGTAATCTATAGTCTTTATATACAAATTTATACTGTTATTAATTATGCTTATAACAGTTTAGCATATTGCCAAGATTCATAAGTTCTATGTTAATTGTCAAGTGTCTATTCAAGAGTTTTGCTTATGTATATTTGGTTTAGCATGTTATGTATTAAGTAGCCTTCACCGTATTGATGTAATATCTTCGATAACTCGCCGAAGGATGGCCGAATGGTTAGGGTGCTGGCCTTCGGTACCGGAGTTCGTGGGTTCGAATTCCACAGTGGCATGGATGTTCGTAGACGTTCGGAATCGGCTTTAAGCTGTAGGTCCCGGTCTTATTAGCCCTCGGGTTGCAAAAAGTAGACCGTAGCACTCCAAACCAAACCAAACCAAATCTTCGGTTACTCTAAGTTAACCAACCCCGCAGTTACTAGAATTACTCCCAGGCACTAGTATTATTTGGATATATATTTGACACCCTACCTGTTACCTACGTTAACTATTATTAACTGTTAATTGTTCTTTTCTATTATCATTATTACTATTATTGTTAATGGTCTGTATTCTCCTTACTCCTTTATTACTATAGCATTTTAATCTCATTCTTATATCAACCACATAGATAGAACGTGTCTCAGACGATTCCATTCAGTATCAGCGTTTCCCCTGCTATTAAATTCTAATGCAATTCAGGTTTTTTCTATTAATTCTTTATTTTATTTTTTTTAAATTCTTATTTGCTTTTAGATTGGAATAGACTCTTCCCCAGTGCAGCACCTGCACGCTGTACACCCTATGGGGTAGGTTGCTCCCTACGGGCACTCAATTAAGGAGGTATTTAAAAGGATGAAATTATATTTTCAGTGATAGTGGTATACATAACATTACTGCAAAAACATGATGTACAAAATACTGTATCGCGTAATATTTAATCAGAAATAAAGCAAAAAATATAATATCACATGATATTACGTTAAAAACGGAGCAAAAACTACCTTCTCACCTAATATGTCAAACACGGGGCACAAAATGCTATGTCGTGTAATATTACATCAAAAACAGTGTGCACAAAATAGGATATCACGTTAATGTTATATCATGAATAGGTAACGGAATGAAATGGAAATTATCCTGATGTTTTATTAGTAAGATACTGTAAGAAGGCGATGGAATCAAAGAGTTTTATTGATGTTGACACTTCACACAATCATACAGAAATAATATTTTAATCCAGTGGCTACAAATTTTAGTTAATAGCGGATATTTTATATTTTTAAGAAATGCTTAAGATACAACCTTCTATTCCATTTATACTACATGATAAATAAAACAATAAATAAATAGTTTGTATAAATACAATTTAAGATTTAAGGAAATTCAACAAAGAACTTAAGGCAGACTAAAAGAAATTCAACTCTAAAAAGACCTGCATTTTTACTACCTTCTTAAAACGACTATTGCGGTCATTTCCCCGCAATAAGAAATGGAGAAAAAATGTTTGAATTTCAATGCAAATATCATTATAAAAAAAGTTTAAGTCATTTTAAATGATTTTAAAATATATGCAATATTGTCAACAGTAATTTGTTTTATTATATAAAAATCTTATCTTCATTATCAGGAAAAATATTATTCTCGTAAAGGAGTTAAGTATTATTATAGACTTTTTAATACTTGGTTTGCTATAAAAGTTTGCCGTACGGTTAACGAATTGGTATAGCACTGTTCTTCAGTAAAAGACATAATGAATGTGAATGACACATTGTAGAATACAATATGAATAAAATTCGTACAATAGTGAACAATAAAATATTAATACAATATGAATGACACATTGTACGCAAAGATTAAGATAATGATTTCCCTTAAAATATTCTCCACCGAGAAGTAATTAATAAATTTCAATGTATATCTAAAATAATGACCCGATTTTGAATATTAACATTTAAAGGAAAACATACTAAAATAATGGAACATTATTGCACAGAAAAAATTAACTAGCACACTAATTAACTAACAAATTTCTTTATTTCATAAATAGCTTTTTTAATGTTTTGTTCCTCTCCAGTAGTCTGTGTAGTATCAAGACGACAACTAAATTAATCTTATTTCCACCTGTCCAATAGATGTAACAGGTCTTACTGTACTTTTATCTTTACACAAACATCCTGTTGTTTTCGAATGTTTTATATCAACGGGAAATACTCTTTGCCAATGGTGGATCAAAGCCAAAACTGATTATCAAATTACTGACTTATTCTTCGAATCTGAAAAACGTAAAAGGCCTTTTGTTAAGTGGAAGCCATTCTCTCAACAGATTGGGAGTTTCTTTGATCTACAAGTCTTCCAAACGTAGAGAACCATCTAGTGGCGATTCCCTCAAATTCTTGGTTACGCCTCTAGTCCAGTGAGACAGTTTTCATTCACAGGATCACCATAGTTTCTTCTTCTTCTTCAGTGGTATGACAGCCCAGGATGGGTCCTGGCTTTCTCAATAAGATTTTTCCAAGACATCCTTCTGAAGTCCAAATTCTTCCAGTTTTTTACTTTAAGTACCTGAAGGTCTCTTTCCAGGCAGTCTGTCCATCTCAGGTTGGGTTATCCTCGTCTTCGCGGTTCTATAGTTTTTGAACTGAAGACCTTTTTTTGTTGTTCGGTCATTGTCCATTCTGATTAGATGGCCTGTCCACTTTATTCTTTGTAATTGGATGAAATTTAATATGTTAGATTCATTATATAAATTATATAGTTCTAAAACTTGATCTCCTGACCAATATATTATATTTTTGTATTCTGCGAAATATACTTCTAAGGATTTTTCTTTAAAAGGTCGCCAGTATCTTTCCATCTGACAAAGTTGTTGCCCAGGTTTCACATGCATAAGTTAAAACTGATCTTATTAGAGAGTTGTAAAGTACAATTTTTATCATCATAGTTTCAGGAATATAAATATTTGCAATCGGGTCATTCATATTCATACACAAATTATTAATTACATTATTAACCTTTATAACCTTATAACCTTAATTATAACCTTTCTTTAAAAGGTTTTTGGAAAACTATTAATAGGCGATCGCCCGAGAAGCTAAGGCAATCGGCGCCTTTATCTTACGTGACCCACCTGACAGTCTCTGTGGCAATCAACTTCTATCAATTTCAGTTTTCTTGAACTGCATGATAAATATTTTATTTAAGTTAAACCTACTCACACCATTCTTAAGGACAAATAAATAAATGAAATTAAGTTTTCAGTTACCTTAATACTCGTATTTATTTATTTATTTATTTATTTGAACAGAGAAAGGTTATTTCATTCTACATCTTCACTTTGATATTAGAAGTTTTTCTGAAAGGAGCAATCGTTGAAATATCTTTTGAGCCTTTGATTCTAGCTTTTACTTGAAAGGGGATATAAAAAAAAGAACAAAACTGAATGAAATTGTTGAGAACCAGTCGACAACAAACACAGCATTTTGTCTCGTTTACTGAAATGTACATGTTAATGACGCTTCTTTTCAGTACTTTAAATTGATTACATTGTCTCGCGGTACTAAATTGGCAAGTTCTTAGAAGACAAAACAGGAGGGCTATCAAAAATTTAGATATTTTTAGACATTTTAATTTATTTCGAGTTAAAATTTTGATTTTATTTATGTTATTATGGCATAAGCGGCATTTTTTGCAATTGACGAGAAGCCATATCCGATTATTGTCTATTAATGGCTAAGTTTTAAGAAGAAAATAAATAAGTTTGTTTGACAATGACTGTTTTCGTATCGTCCATGTTTTCCGTAATACATTGAATCAAAGAACTCCACACACACAAATATATATATTTAGATAAATAAACGAATATAAGTATATTATATATATTTATATACATTTATGTGTATTCATATAAATAATATATATATAAATAAATATATATATAAATATATGTATATATGTGTGTATATATATACATATATGAATATATATGTATAGATGCATATATATGTGTATATATATGTGTGTGTATATGTATATATACATTTATATGTATAGAGATGTAATGTATACAAATATATGTATATAGATGCATATATACATATATGTATATATATGCATATATATGTATATATGTATATATAATATATCAAAGTTATTATACTTAAAATATATCTTAAAAATTCTTCTCTATCCCATTCTTATTCCATCGAATCTATTTTCCCAGCCACAAAATATCTTATTAAAAGGAGTGTCCGCGACTTTTATTCAAAGCACCCATTTTCCAAAGCTAACTAAATAAATGCAAAGTTTCTGCACATTTTCCAGCTTGATCTTACCTGCTATCGTGTTTATTGCTATTTTGTTTAAATTTTCATTTAAATCAGTATCATAATAATCCAGTTTGTCCGAAATACTTTTTGGGATGATATTAATGCTTGAACCTGTATCTAATAATACACTCACATTTGTACCATTGAAAACCATCTCAGTTGAGAACAGATGGCCAATCGTTGAATTTTCTCAGCTATGGTTGTTCACGTAGGGCTGGCGATTTCCACCACCTCTGTTTTGACGAAAGTTGCCCCGGTCATATCTGTATGAGTTAGGCGTATCTTCTCCGGCATGTCGAATCGGCTCTCTCGGCATTTCTCCCCGCTGTGGAAAAGGCTTTACCACACGCTGAGCTAATCTAAACCATTCCGTGGTAGAAGAAATGTCTCTCATTAGAAATAATTCTTTCTTTCTTTCGGGTAAACCATCAGTGAGTCCGTCTATTAAATTTGTTGTTGTCAATTCGAGTCGTTTTCCGATAGTTAGCTTTTTATTGAAGTAGTCCTTCAAATCTTTGCAGTGAATAAATTTAAGCTCAGTAAAGTCGGAAAGATTACATGTCTCCTTCTCAGCAAACAGCTCAATAAATTTCAATTTTATCTGGTCCCAATCAGTAACTTCGATGACTTCTTCTATGAAAACATCTAGGGCCGATCCCTCAAGATAATCCGAAATAATATTCACACGGTCTTCATTCGTTAAATCTGCTGTTTTTTTCTCGAAATACTTAAGCCAATATTGTACATTCACTGGCCCATTAGGATCAAATTTCCGTAAAGTCCACATTGTACTATTAGTCATCAAACTATTCATCATTGAAGTTCCCTTCGGCTTATCAATCATCGTTTTATCCTCAAAAATCTCCGCCGATGTGTTGTTGCCCGTCATCGTTGCATTGTAATCTTAAAACATTATTCACAGATGTAAAAAACAAAGTTCGCAAAAATCATCCATATGGACTGGAAATGCATAGTCGTTTCACCGCACAAAGTCTTCACGAATATCATGAAAACACAGTAGATCCTGTCGGCTAATGTAATCAGTCCAGGGACCAACTAGCCCCGAACTTTACACTTGAAAACTCATTTTAAAATTGCCCCTATTATTTTTCTCAGCCCGGGCATGCTGGGCTGCCAAGAGTCCGCTAACCGTCCGTTAGAAAGAAGCACATCATTTGTCGTGGCCGAACTTAACTTTTATTTCATCCTATAAAAATTGCACAGAATCCAGAGACGTCTGAACCACACGGTGTCAGAACGCTCTATATCTCTCTAAGTAAATGCCAACCTTCTGCGAGAAACGGCTAAAACCCGTGTGTGAGAAAATGCTGAGGCAAGTGTTTTAATTGCTTATAGAAAGTAACCTTTGACTCGAGCCATCTGCAAAGTGTGGCGTGTCAGAGGAGCATTATTGCTGATCATTACAAATTTTCCTGTGAGCGTTATTGCATCCTCATTATAAAATGCCAGCTATATCATTTTCTGTTTTGGGAATCATAGAAAGAATTTCGAGGTTCGGCTGAAGGAATGAAAACATCCTCGTTTAAATTGGATGGCTGGGAAATATGGTTAATATAAAGAGAAGAAATTAAGATCTAGAATATGAATGGGGAAAAGGGATAATTTTGGAATACGCTTTAGGGTTTAGATATTGATATTATTACATATATATATATATATATATATATATATATACATATATATATATATATATATATATATATATATATATACATATATATATATATATATACATATACATATATATACATATATATATATATATATATATATATATATATATATATATATATATATATATATATATATATATATATATATATATATATATATGTATATATAAAATCCATTTTTTATAAAACTCCTTAATAAGAAGAAAGCTCAACAGCCAGTAGTAATAGAAATGCCGTTGGGCCTCATATTGAAGAGAACAGCAGAAGTCTAATTGAAACTTTATTCCAGAGCTGCAATAACGCACATCTTTTCTACTTTACGATAGACAAAGAAAAGCCACAGAGTTCACTGTGATCGAACAGAGGTTCACCCAAGAGCGATGATAGAAAGAATTTTCCTACAGTAAAAATACACTTAATAAGCGAATTAAATGCAATATCAGCAAAACGCGAAACAATTTGCCGCCAACAGCTGGAAACGTTCTGAATAGACAGAAAATATATAGTTTTAGGACAGAAAGGAATGGTAAGTGGAAAATACTCCGATGATTAAACTATTTGGAGGCTGGGAAAAAGATTTAAAGGAATAAGAATGGGAGAGAAGAGGTTTTTAAAGAAATATTGGAGTTAAATAATTTTATTCTATTACAGATCCCCCCCCCCCCCGAAAAAAGAGAAAATCGTCTCGCTGATGGGTGACATTTTCACAACTTATAATAATACGAATATATGATTATCAAAATTATTTAAAAGAGAGTTACTAAAATTGTAACATAAAACGAATAAATTTAGTGTAGAAAAGTCACAAACTATCTTTCCAGTGTGTGAGAATTGGAGACATCAGGGTTACAGAGTCAGAAGCTTGGTCTGTAACCTATCATAAGTAATTCCACAAAATTACATCATAATTTGAAAACTATCAAGTATACCGTTCCTCTGACTCTCCTGCACCATCACAAAAACTATATACAGAATCCATATTGTTACGAACTTCCAAAACTAAAACTGCTGGGTTCAGGGATTGAATGGACTTTAAGCAAACAAGCAAGACTGCAGCACGAAGACAAATACTTTATTAGAAGAAGGCGATCGCCCGAGAAGCTAAGGCAATCGGCGCCCTTATCTTACGTGACCCACCTGACATTCTCTGTGGCAATCAACTTCTATCAATTTCAGTTTTCTTGAACTGCATGATAAATATTTTATTTAAGTTAAACCTACTCACACCATTCTTAAGGACAAATAAATAAATGAAATTAAGTTTTCAGTTTCCTTAATACTCGTATTTATTTATTCATTTATTTATTTTTTGAACAGAGAAAGGTTATTTCATTCTACATCTTTACTTTGATTTAGCAGTTTTTGTGAAAGGAACAATAGTTGAAATATCTTTTGAGCCTTTGATTCTAGCTTTTACTTGAAAGGGAATATAAAAAAAGAACAAAACTGAATAAAGTTGTTGTGAACCATTCGACAACAAACACAGCATTTCATCTCGTTAACTGAAATGTACATGTTAATGATGCTTCTTTTCAGTACTTTAAATTGATTATATTGTCTCACGGTACTAAATTGGCAAGTTCTTAGAAGACAAAACAGGAGGGTTATCAAAAATTTAGAAATTTTTAGACATTTTAATTTATTTCGAGTTAAAATTTTCATTTTATTTATGTTATTATGGCATAAACGGCATTTTTTGCAATTCACGAGAAGCCATATCCGATTATTGTCCATTAATGACAAAGTTTTAAGAATAAAATAAATGTGTTTGTTTGCCAATGACTGTTTTCTTATCGTCCATGTTTTCCGTAATACATTGAATCAAAGAACTCCACTCACACAAATATATATATTTATATGAATATAGATAAATAAACGAATATAAGTATATTATGTATATGTATATACATTTATGTGTATTCATATAAATAATATATATATAAATAAATTATATGTATATATGTGTGTATATATATACATATATGAATATATATGTATAGATGCATATATATGTGTATATATATGTGTGTGTATATGTATATATACATTTATATGTATAGAGATGTAATGTATACAAATATATGTATATAGATGCATATATACATATATGTATATATATGCATATATATGTATATATGTATATATAATATATCAAAGTTATAATACTTAAAATATCTCTTAAAAATTCTTCTCTATCCCATTCTTATTCCTTCGAATCTATTTTCTCAACCACAAAATATCTTATTAAAAGGAGTGTCCGCGACTTTTACGCAAAGAACCCATTTTCCAAAACTAACTAAATAAATGCAAAGTTTCTGCACATTTTCCAGCTTGATCTTACCTGCTATCGTGTTTATTGCTATTTTGTTTAAATTTTCATTTAAATCAGTATCATAATAATCCAGTTTGTCCGAAATACTTTTTGGGATGATATTAATGCTTGAACCTGTATCTAATAATACACTCACATTTGTACCATTGAAAACCATCTCAGTTGAGAACAGATGGCCAATCGTTGAATTTTCTCAGCTATGGTTGTTCACGTAGGGCTGGCGATTTCCACCACCTCTGTTTTGACGAAAGTTGCCCCGGTCATATCTGTATGAGTTAGGCGTATCTTCTCCGGCATGTCGAATCGGCTCTCTCGGCATCTCTCCCCGCTGTGGAAAAGGCTTTACCACACGCTGAGCTAATCTAAACCATTCCGTGGTAGAAGAAATGTCTCTCATTAGAAATAATTCTTTCTTTCTTTCGGGTAAACCATCAGTGAGTCCGTCTATTAAATTTGTTGTTGTCAATTCGAGTCGTTTTCCGATAGTTAGCTTTTTATTGAAGTAGTCCTTCAAATCTTTGCAGTGAATAAATTTAAGCTCAGTAAAGTCGGAAAGATTACATGTCTCCTTCTCAGCAAACAGCTCAATAAATTTCAATTTTATCTGGTCCCAATCAGTAACTTCGATGACTTCTTCTATGAAAACATAAAGGGCCGATCCCTCAAGATAATCCGAAATAATATTCACACGGTCTTCATTCGTTAAATCTGCTGTTTTTTTCTCGAAATACTTAAGCCAATTTTGTACATTCACTGGCCCATTAGGATCAAATTTCCGTAATATTCCTCTCTCTGACTTTATATAAAAAACATGTTCTTTTGATTAGCTCTCAAATATTGAATTTCAACTTCGAACTCGCCGCTTCTTTTATTAGAATGGTGTCACGACTGCTCCATTTTAATGAGATATCCGTAGGCTTCTCCTAGCCCAGCAAGTCTGGGAAAGTAAAGATTATAGGGGGCTAATTCTATGTCACCGGTGGATTAACCCCTTGACTGTTTTGCCCGTACATCGTACGGGCGTTGTTATCGTGCCTTTAATTATTTGCCCGTACGGAGTAAGGGAAATCTGATTTCAATGTCGTTCTCACTGTTTTGGCTGTATCTTTTGTTTTTTAAGGTTAAATTAGTCGTACAGATGTCCACAAGATGTTAGTTTTCGAAGTGTTTAGTTTGAAAGCTCGGGCTTTCTGATAGGTTTTACATTTCACCTCGAGTTTTTGGCTTGATTTTGTCTTGAGGTTTTGGGAGACTGACCGAGAGAGACTTTTTAGAGGTAATTCCACCTACAGAGAAAAAACTAAGACCAACAAACAAATGCTATGTGTGTTCACTGAAGAAAAATGACAGCAGCAAAAGAATTCGAAAAGAAACTAGGTATTTTTGTCTTAGCTGGGACGTTGGACTACGCTTCTTACCCTCTTTCAAGACTTATCGCATTGAATCTGATCATTGAAAAACAGGTTAAATAAATGTATTTGTAGTATTTGCATTCGAAAATAATTGTGTAGTAATTGTAATCGAAAATATTTGTCATGTGTATAACTGTAAACGCCACTTCCCTGTCTAGTATACATAAGTGAGAAAAGAAACTGTAATTTCTTGTAAATAAGTTGTTATAAAGGCTTAAAATAATTAGAAATATTACTTTTAATAACATTTTACAGATTACAAATGTAAAAGGAACAAAAGTATGCAATAAAAAAATTGTGACATTTTTTGGATCGAATTCGGGAAGAAAATGAAACTGTTAACGGGTTAATTTTCTCCGCGTTATATATATATATATATATATATATATATATATATATATATATATATATATATATATATATATATATATATATATATATATATATAAATAATCCATTTTTTTTATAAAACTCCTTAACAAGAAGAAAGCTCAACAGCCAGTAGTAATAGAAATGCAGTTGGGCCTCATATTGAAGAGAACGGCAGAAGTCTAATTGAAACTTTACTTCAGAGCGTCAACAACGCACATCTTTTCTACTTTACGACAGACAAAGAAAAGCCACAGAGTTCACTCTGATCGAACAGAGGTGCACCCAAGAGCGATGACAGAAATATTTTTCTACATTAAAAAGCAACTTAATAAGTGAATTAAATGCAATATCAGTAAAACGCGAAACCATTTGCTGCCAACAGCTGGAAAACGTGCTGAATAGACAGAAAGTTTACAGTTTTAGGACAGAAAGGAATGTTAAGTGGAAAATACTCCGATGATTAAACTATTTAGTGGCTGGGAAAAAGATTTAAAGGAATAAGAATGGGAGATAAGAGGTTTTTAAAGAAATATTTGAGTTAAATAATTTTGATATATTACAGATCCCCCCCCTCCCCGAAAAAAGAGAAAATCGTCTCGCTGATGGGTGACATTTTCACAACTTATAATAGTACAAATATATGATTATCAAAATTATTTAAAAGAGAGTTACTAAAATTGTAACATAAAATGAATAAATTTAGTGTAGAAGAGTCACAAACTATCTTTCCAGTGTGTGAGAATTGGAGATATCAGGGTTACAGAGTCAGAAGCTTGGTCTGTAACCCATCATCAGTAATTCCACACAGTCACATCAAAATTTGAAAACTATCAAGTATACTGTCCCTCTGACTCTCCTGCACCATCACAAAAACTATATACAGAATCAATATAAAAACAACTGAACAATGAAAAGATAGTATGCAGTGAATATCAACAAAAACAAAATAACGCAAGCAAATGAAGGTTTACAGTAAACAAGTATTTAAAAAAGTTTATCATTATGAAATTCAGTATTTTTCCTAAGCTAAACTTAACTCAAAATGTTCAAATTAAACCTTATTAAAATTTTACCAAAAAAAAAAAATTTGGAGAAGGAAAATGGCTGTCCTCTATGGTGACCAACTTGAAAAATTTTTAGTGACCACGAGGGTGCCACTGAAAATGACAAAAAGGTTGAGCTTTATGTGGGAGGCGACCGACTACCTATTGCTTTTGTGACAGGGCTTTCCAATATTTTGACATATGTGAACATCAGTTGTGAACAACATTTTGAAACTTTTTTTTTCTCTACCAAAGATTAGAGGTATACGGGTTGACAGTTTCCCACATCATGATCAGCCACAAACGTTACTCATCTTCAGTGTGAAAAAAACCGACACAAAATAATTAGATTGAACCTCAAAGAATATCTCAGAGAGTGGAAGGAGCTTGCTTCGAAGGAGATGACGGTGTGGTGTCCAGACTTCGCGACTCCATGGTGAGCCGCCGACTCCCACGCAACTCTACAACTCAACTCTAACGCGCGCGCAAAGCTTACCACAGACAAAGAGTTGGATCGGTCGCATGAGGACTCTCTCGACCAACGCTCTCGCGCGTAGTTCTATTTCTACTTCTATTTAAGTGTGAATGAATAAATGTTTATAAGTTAAAATGGAGTCAGTCATCATTCGCCTTAACGGGATGACCGTTCATGACCTAGAGCAGTGGTGCACAAACTTTTTTCGACTGCGACCCCTTTTGTAAAGAGAAAACTTTTGGCGACTCCTAGAGATAAATTTTCACAAATACGATGTATATTTCGTTTCATCGAATAAAAGCATCATCATATTTCATTCATATTAATTTTATTTATAATTTTAAGAAAATACTTTTTGTATAACACAAAAATCAGTAAATTGTCCTTTAATGAGACGTATGTGGCTGCAAGTTTCTAATTATCTCATTAAATTTAGCGACCCCCAAAAAACTTCTGGCGACCCCCACAGGGGTCGCGACCAATAGTTTGCCCACCACTGACCTAGAGGAACCATAAGAACAAAACGACAAAGGAATCGCCTAAGCTATCCCTTGACTTTGCAGAGGGTCTCTCCGGAGTTAAATATTAGAAAAAAAAATTAATTCCACACTGAAAATCAAACTTCTCTTCTCTTCGCAACATTGTTCGTTTGTAAGTTTTAACTACCCTGTATTTAATTCACATTAGAAATTTAGACATAAAAACTTCATTATCAATCAAATTTTCATACTCAAAATGTATATTTCGTTTACATCATCGTTTTCGTATACATCATTACCTATTCTAAGAAAATTGTCCTAATTTAATCAAATTAAATATTTTTGTACTGTAAACATTCAATTATTATTTTTGAAATAACACACCATAATTTCAGAAAATAGAAAACACATTTATAGTTATGAAAAACAACGAATATGAAAAATGTAAAAATATGAAATACTTGAACACTTTAAATCAAATAATTTTTGAAATTCACTTTTATAAAGCAGGATCTCAAAAGTATTGAGTCTAAAATTTATAATATCAAAGTTATCAAAAACAAGTTTAGAAGTAATAGCAAAATATGAAAGTCATAAGAATACTTCAAACTGAATATTTTTTAGATTAACTACAGTTAATAAAAAGCAAAAACTCAAAAAACGATGAAATGCAAGTTGATTAAATATAAAAAAATGAACAGAAATATAGCACATAAAAGCATCTGAATATTATTTTGTATATCGAAACTCGTAATCAGTAGAGCAGTTCTTCAAATCAAACCCGTAATCACAAAACACACTCAGCAAAAATTGTCAAAACATCATCACAAGTATGAAAACATCTGCTTAAGTTACTGCCTAAATCCCGTTCACAATCGTACAGTCAAAACAACTCTCATTTTGCTTTTGAACATCACGTGAAAACATAGTTTAAAAACTCCTGTAGTTCCGGTCGAACCGAAACTGCCATGTCATAACAATTTAGAATAATTTTAAACAAGTTGCGCTCCAGCCAAAGAAAGGGTGCAGCCTCTGTGGGGTGCTGCAGTAGATTGCCGATATTCGATGTACAGCGCTAGTTGCTCTTTACATAGGTCACAATATTTTTTTTATATTTTTATCAATGAAAATGGTAAGGCGCCTCCACACTATGGTCCACTGCAAGCCATCACCACCGTCTGGAGGGGCTTTGGTTTACCGTGGTCGATGGTGGCAGACGATAAAATAGCCTTGGCGGTTTTTCTCCAAATATCAAAGGCAGCCAGATGCGCAACTAAAATGCGCAGTAGACCCTATGGAAAAATCACCGCGCTCGGCTCCTTTAGTGGCCCTGTGTGTGGATGCAACCCGTTAACCATCGCTCAAGGTCACCATCAGGAAGTAGTGAACAATTGGCCATAGCGTGGAGGCTACATAAAAGTTTCGTCCACATAGGTGGGCCCTTCCCACATGGCGGATCAGAGAATTATATTTCTCTAAAATAAAAAATTTAAATTCCTAAACAAATTATTAAATTAGCCCGAGAGTTCACATACACACAAAAATTTCAAACTTCAATTAAAAATAAAAATGTTATTATATTTTAGAATTTATGTAAACAAAATTTTTAAATGAAACCATCGGACGTCGTACATCACTAATATAATATAAATATCAATTTTAAATTTAAATATTTTCCAAAATTGTCACTGAATTTCAATATGAGCTTTAAAATCAAATACAGTCAATAATTATAAATATTAAAATAATTTTCTTTACAAACAATAACTATGCAAAATAATTTTATGTCCTTCTGATTGATCGTTCACATAGTTAAGTCTCTTGATTCTTGTTTACGCATAATTTGCACAGTAAAAATAAACCAAATTATTCAATTTTACACTGATAACATAAAAATAAACAAAATTATTCTTAAATCATTTCTTTATTATTATGAATCAAATCAGAGAAACAACCATAAACATTTTTTAAGAATTATCACATATCAAGAAATATTATTCATTTAGACAAAATTTAGATATATTTTCAAGAACAGAAATTTCAAACTATAAATTCTAGAAATACAATTAAATTTTAATTTCAAAACTTTACCTACAGTGACAAAAATTAGTGCAAGCAGTAGTTTTTCCTATCCGATAACATTGCATATTTTATCCAACTTGTACTTGAATAACTCTTAAATTTTCAAATTTCCCAAACATTCTTTTTAAATTTCACAGAAAATTTTATTGAGAATAAGGATTTTAATTTTGAAGCATCGCCTGAAAAATCCTGGAATGGGTTGGTATATCCTTGTCCGAAGTGTTCTTTTGGTGGATTGAAACGGAACTCGGCAATCTCGATGCGGAAGGCGCATTGTAGGGAACTGAATGCGGATGTCACGGAAACAAATGAAATTGGTTTTTCGGAGTTCTTGTAACATTCTCTGCTTACGGTGAACGGCTGGCATGGTATTAGATGTTTATCAAAGGTAGTACAGATCTGAGTTAGCTTGGTAGTAAATACTTACGTTACTTTCGATATTCATAGTCACTAAAACTTCGCAAGCCTTTATCCGTATGGACTCGAAATCCATGTCGTTTCACCGTCATTTTAAAACATTATTCACAGATGTAAAAAAAAAGTTCGCAAAAGTTCAAGAAGTAAAATCCATCAAGAAAAAGTTCTCTGCCATAGTAATTTTCATGAAAGTGGGTTTCAGCGCAGATAAAGTCCTGCCGGCTAAAATGTAATCCATTTTTTTTATAAAACTCCTTACCAAGGAGAATATATATATATATATATATATATATATATATATATATATATATATATATATATATATATATATATATATATATGACACGTTCTACAAAACGACACTAGAATCCTGACATCAGCTTCATATCTTTATTTAAATCTCATCCCACACTACTTTCACTAATGGCGTCTCACATTGGCGCCCAACTTCTAGCAAAGGCAGGCTTAGCTGCATCAGGTGGCCACAGCTCTGTCCGTGGAATGTACACACTGCTCTCTGCTCAGATCACTGCGCATGAGCCGTATTTATGTGGTTAACTCCTCACGCCCTATTTATGTGGCTTCACTCTCAGTAAAAGAAATCCCTAATTAAAATCTCTTAAAATTAATCTACATTTTTAATCCTGACACACACACACACATAACACACACACACATATATATATATATATATATATATATATAATTTGGAGAACATCGATATTAAGAACTTACTGTTTTGGCAATTAATGTACATTGCGTATCGTGGGTCCTCTCGAGCATCGATCCCACAGCTCCCAGGTTATGAGATCTGATATACCGCGTCTGTTCTAATTTATACACAATACATTTTTCTAATGCAATGACATTTCATCTCTGTTGATAGATTCTATAAAGGGGGAAAAGAAAAATAAAACTGTTAAGTATAAAAAGAGGGCGAATGTGATAATGATAGGAAATGAAGTATATTAGAAAAGTATCGGAGAAATAAATGTAAGCAAACAAGAAAAGTGGGTGAAATATATCTGGAATGAGGTAATTCTCAAAGGGTGATAGTTTCTGGACACGAAATGGCTTCGCTGAAAGGGAAAAACCGATGACCCTTGGAATTTCGAAGGAGTGAAAAAGAGAAAGCAATAAAATGGAGTGGAAGTTGATCGAATTTATAAAAGTAGGTTTCGAAACATGCTATACCCATTTTTGAATTTTAAATGACATGGTTGAAAGAAATTTGTGCATACTTTGTGTATATATACATAATTCAATTCATATATTTATACACATATATATTCCTATATAAATGTGTGTCTCTCTCTCTCTCTCTATATATATATATATGCATATATATGTCTCTCTGTGTGTGTGTTTAATAATATTTTAACCAAACTAACCACTCAACTTATTATTATATTCTAAAATGAATTCCTAGTGATTCTATCCCTAAAATGACAACCTTTGGCGATTAGCCTTATCACTTAATTCTGTTAGCCTTTGGCGAAATGAATTTGCTTTTACTTAATTCTGTTAACGTTTGGTGAAATGACTTTTCTTGTCATTTAATTCTGTTGACATTTGGCAAAATGACTTTGCTTGTCCCTTAATTATGTGGACCTTTGGCGAAATAACCATCATTGTCACATAGTTCTGTTGACCTTTGGCGGAATGACTTTGCTTGTTATTTAATTCTGTTGAACTTTGGTGGAATGACTTTGCTTGTCACTTAATTCTGTTGACCTTTGGCAAAATAACCATCATTGTCACATAGTTCTGTTGACCTTTGGCGGAATGACTTTGCTTGTTATTTAATTCTGTTGACATTTGGAGAAATGATTTTTTTGTCGCTTAGTTGTGTTAACTTTTGGAAATTTTCAGAACATTAAATTAATAGGTTCTTAGTTAAACTAATTTTATATAACTCTTTAAATAACTTATTTGGCTATTCGCGTCCCCTACAAAAATTGCACATAACGTTCTCATTGGCTGGTTTTCTTGCGTCCCCACGAAACTATATAAGCGAATGTAAAATTTTTTTTGGCAGGAGGAGATGGCACCAAACATGAATTAACTAAATTAGCTCAAAATTTTTATTTATTTTAATGGGTGAGAGCTGCATTTTATCCAGCATTGATATCATTACAGTTGTAGAGAATAAAAAACACTTATTACATATACAGGGTGTTTTTTGATTCACAACCAAGTTAAAATGGTATCTGCTGGATACGATGCAGGCATGACGCCATGAAAGTAAATATCAAAATTTAGAAATAAAAATGTGGAATTTATTTAGACAATTTTTCTTTAGCCCTCTCGGTTACAGATAAGTTTGCAGTAAGTAAACCAGCCAATAAGAATGGTCTGAGTGATTCTCTTGGGGGAAGCGAGAGGCGAAACTAACCTTGGTAATTGTAGTTGTACACACAAATCTTTGGGAGCAGAGATCAAGCAGAAAGCTTTTACAATTAGCTACTACCACCATAGATATTGTAGTTAATAATACAAGTCTAATTTGCATTTTCTATGTTAAATTTTTGTACAGTTTCCCCTACTGCATTGAATCTAAGAACAAATTCTTTGCTGAAAATGTATTATTATTATTTTCAATTTGGGGACGCTTGTTTTTATAGCAGACTCCACTAGCAAGTCGCAGATATTTGTTGGTCATTTTATAATGGGAACAATATATAGGCGACCTACATTACTTCTTTAGTATAAAAAAAAAAAGTGGACCCTCGTAATTTTGATGCTGGGACATAGTAGATCATCCTCAAACCTACTGTTTGTGATTTTGGAGATCACGAACTTATTTAACTTGCCCATTAATAAACAAGCGGTTTTTTGGCTTGAGCCTGTAACGCGCAACCCTCTGGTTATGAGATCGAAGCCTTTCCCTACTGATCTTCTACTGCCCAGACTAGTACGAAAAAAAGTCACTGTAGCATTTTTTTTTCTATTTAATTCATTACCAGGGGTAAATTAATTTGTTTTTTTTTTGTTCACAAAAATACCATAAAATTATAATAAATGTTTATTAAAACTTACGTATTATTCTAAATCAAAAATACTATCAAATTTTTATAAGAATTTCATCAGCGTAATCACAGCATGAATCATAGATGTACTTCCAAATTTATTTCGTATTTAAAGGAATGTTTCATAAATATTATATGAAAAAAATGTTTCATGTCTGATTAAGAAACAGAGCTATCTATTTAAAATGCTTTTTATAACGTCTCATTACTTTATCTTGATGCTTGTTAGAGCTATCGATGCTAAAACATAATCATCGTCTTAGAAACTGGCGCATTTTCTAAAGCCCTTAAAAATCTCAATTTTCAAACAATAATGAAAGCCACAGAACGACAACTAAATTTAACCATTAAATTTATGACAGATTTATTCTTTCTTATTTCTTTAAAACGAGTACAAAGTGTGTGATTAAAGGCTTCCTGTGATTTCGCAGCGACATTTGATATTATTTTCATCCATGCATATTTAAAAACCTTTAATGCATATTTTGCTGGCTTAATGGCTTAAAAATATTATATTTTAATGCATGTTAGAATATTTTATCAGGCAGTTCATTACCTGGGACGCTTTGAGTTCGTAATTTTGAGACCGATATTTTCATTTATTATGTAATATACGCTTAAAAAATTCTATGAAGAAGCTTTATAAGGAGATGCCAAAATTTGCAGATTATATTTTACGAACATTCCTTTTATTATTGTTTATAATATTAGAACAAGCGGGAGTGTTCCCCGATAAGATGCCGAACGCTGGTCGATTGGTTAGGGCGCTGATCGTCGATACCAGAGTTCGTGGGTTCGAATCCCACTATGGCATGAATGTTCGTAGCCGTTCGGAATCGGCTTTAAACTGTAGGTCCCGGTCTCATTAGCCCTCGTGTGCAAAACAGTAGATCGTAGCGCTCCAAACCAAACCAAAAAAATCCCCGATAAGATATGTATGCTTGTACGTATGCTTGTACGTTATTGCGTCACTTGCAAATAGTCAGTTTTTCAGTCATGTTTATTAATGGTAATACATCATTTTCATTTTCATGTACAATATAAAGAAATGATTGTTATTGCGGAGATTTTACGTCTTTATACATAAACAGAAATATATCAGGAGTCGTTTTAGCTCGATAGTCAAAGGCAGCGACATACGAGTCGAAGGGTTGAGGGATTGGAGCTCGATCCGCCCAAAGGTCGGTCGTGTTCATTGATGTGGTTATAAAATAGCTTCGTGGTCGCAATATCCTGCAAGTTCTGAACCGATACATCTAGGAGTCTTCTGCTTGATTCCTCCATTTAAATGACCTGCACTCGAAATCCAATCTTTCAAGACAATTGAAACCAGCTTTCCCTTTTTCACTTTTAAGCAGTCACTTTTAAATGAACACTTTTACTTCCGTACATGAAATAGTTAGAGTATTTTAATAGCGGAAATTTAAAATCATCTATCAACAAATACATCCATTTTGACCATGCCTGAATCCATTTTGATTATTTTGATCGCTACGTCTCTACGTACGTACAGCCGAACGATGGCTATATGGTTAGGGTGTTGGCCCTCGCTACCAGAATTTATAGGTTCGAATCACACTGTGACACTGTTGTTCGTAGCCGTTCGGAATCGGCTTTAAGCAGTAGGTCCCGGTCTCATTAATCCTCGTGTTGCATAAAGGTAGACCGTAGCTCCCCAAACAAAACAAAACCTACGTACATACAAGATAACAATAATTTTGAACTTTAAATTTTCATTTTGACTACATTGAAATACATTTTGACTCATTTCGTCATGCTGTCAGTAGGATCGAGGTTTATTCTTGCCTCTGAAATTGTTCTGACCATCTTTAGTGTCTTCAGAACAAAATTCTGCGATTTCCTCCTTCTGGGGTACAACGTTGTTAAAAAATGTATTATTCTTCATCAGTATTCGGTTAGACAGATGTTTTTCGATTCTGAATAAAGGCAAAGTTTCACAACGCTGAACATCACGACTGCAGATTAACCAGGAATTATTTTGCTCAGCAAGCTCGGACAAACTAAAAAATATGTATTAATTTTCCGTGTAATCAAGTGCTAAGCCGCTGCTCGGCGTTACTGAGCCGATCCCTTTTACTTTAAATATTATTTTTACTCATTTAATTCTTAATAATATATTTTAATTTAATTGACCTTAAATCCATAAGGTTACCCAGGTTCAACCCTATCGGCTCAGGTTAATTAATTTCATTAAGACATCAAAAGGAATTTAGATTAAAAAAAAAAGAATTTATTTACTATTTACATATATACAAAAAACAATATCTTGTCATTGGTCACTACTTCATGAAATAGTAAAAATAGAACTTACCCCACTGCAGAGAAAAGGACATCTTTTTTTTTTTCAGCCAAAAATAGTATCACTCAAATCATAAACTTAAAGAAGAAAATTTTACTATATATATTCTATCTCATCTAATCTAAAAATCTCATCTCCTTTTTTTCTCTCCTCTTTTCCCCGTATATATCCTCTAATCTTTTTTTCTTAGCCCCTCCTTTTTTCCGTCCCATTTGGGAAAATAGCCACTCTTGAAAATTCAGGTGGTCAGTTCTCAAATTCTGATTTTTCATTGGATTAGTACCCCACGCTCGTATTTATTTATTTATTTGCATTTTTATATTTATATTTTTTTCTAAACTCCCTTCTCGAAACATGCCTATCTTGAACGTGCCCTTTTTTATCTTTTTCCCCCTTTTCTCTCCTTCTCGATATCTTTGTATACTGACCCTTTTATGCATTGAAGGGGGGTATAGGGAGTTATTCGTAGTCGCGGCTTCTTTTATGATTTTCCGAAAATACTTTCTCATTCTTAAATCTATAAGTGCGGTATCTTTGTACCTATTACACCTGGCTTAAATTCCGTTCTGTTCAAATCGTGTTTTTCAAGAGCTCGCGGTTTTGCGCAAGTTTTACGAGCCGGTCTTCTTTTGAAGTGTTGACCACAATTTTATATTATTCGGACCTCAGACTGTCCTTTCTTTAATTTCATAATACCTAGCTACTAACTTCTATTTCTAAGAATGTGCGAGGCATGAGCGTTTCTTATAATAATACTTTTTCTCTATCTCTACCAGGTGTGGCGGATGCCGCGTTTTCCTTCTTTTTGGATAAAGCTTTAAATTTCTAAACGAGGTTTGTGAATAACATTGTAGAAAGTCATTGTAAAATTTAGCCTTATACCTTACAGGTGTGGCGTGACTACACGATAAGGCGCATACCACATATTTGCGGAGAAAACCCTAAAATATGAAAGGGGTTTTCCAGCACAAGGAAATAAATTTACTGATTATATATATATATATATATATATATATATATATACATATATATATATATATATATATATGTGTGTGTGTGTGTGCGTGTATGTCCGTCCGTCCTGACTGACACCCAACACCAGGTTCGCTGTACGCATCGGGCAACTCGGAGTCTAGTGCAACTCTATAAAACTTTTATTAAATGTTTTCGTCAAATTAAGTTCTAGTTAGTTTTAATACTGGGACGTCTACCCGGTATCCTGTTGTGGACGTGCACGGGGTACCACACACTACACACACACACATACACACACACATATATATATATATATATATATATATATATATACATATATATACATATATATATATATACATATATATATATATATATATATATATATATATATATATATATATATATATATATATATATATCAGTGGCGTGCGGTAGGTTTTCATGCAGGGTGTGCAGAGAACATGGATTTTCTAATAAATCTTTAATTATTGAGACATCTGAGTTCTCCATTCTGAAACGGGTTATTTATTATGAATATAAATTTAAAGATTACAATAAATAAAATATGTAACTACGAGTAGTCGAGTTATAACTATAAAAACAGCAAAACTTATGAGAATACTACTAGCACTGAAGCAAAAATCATGTCTTTTGATGCATGGTATCATATCGGCCTCGATAAAGCAACACTTCGGGTTTCCACGAAAAACTTATAAGTTCAGCAAACGTGCACCACATGGCGCCCGCCGCTGCGGTGCCCACAATCCGAAAGTCTATTCCACGTGCAGAGGATTTCACTGCACTCTGACACAATAGAGCGAACTATTTCTTGTTCGGTCAGTGGATTAAATTATATTTATTAATTGTTTTTAACATTTGAAAATCATATATTCTGCGGAAAACATCTTGACAATTTTTAAAAAATCCAGGGATATGGTGTTACATAATATCACTTATATACTGTCTGTAAGACATAATGAATGGTAAAATTTGGACTGTTCTGTTAAAATTCGTCTCTTTAAAACAAAACAACATTCTTTTTCAGTTAATTATTTCAAAAAATATAATACATCACCGAAATTAATTTACCACACTAAAATATTTCACTTTATATTGATGAAATACTTCTTTTATATTTCCATGAAAACAAAATCTTACAATATATAAATTTAAACATTAACCGTATATCGTATGGCCCATCGTATGGCAAGTTAATCAGTTAAAAAAAAGGTCCCTGCTCTAATACAACGCCTAATAAACCGTACCTTCGGATGATTCTGAATGCCAAGTGCAGGAAAAATAGCTGCACTTGCCTCAGTGCCATAGTATGCTGTGCTTCTCCAGTAGCCCATACATATAAAGCGTGATTTTTAATTTAGTGCGCAGTGTGTATACATCAGAACTTAATATGTTCGTTTGCGCGCTACGTGGTGCAGCACCTAGTGCCGTACGCACTGCGGGAATACAAGCAAGCAAATAAACATAATATTTGAATATATTATAATAATATTTATTATATACCACATAAAGATAGGTGCAGAGAATTATTGTCCCTCATAATTTTGCCAGGTTGTGCAGTGCACATCCTGCACATATGGACCGCACGCCATATATATATATATATATATATATATATATATATATATATATATATATACATACATACATATATATATATATATATATATATATATATATATATATATATATATATATATATACATACATACATACATACATACATACATACATACATACATACATACATACATACATATATATATATATATATATATATATATATATATATATATATATATATACATACATACATACATACATACATACATACATACATATATAGAATGTATATATATATATAAGTAAAACGAAGAATTTGATCTTGCGATTACAAGTAAAAAATTAACCCCTATTAATTTTAATTGCCCGGGCTTACTGGGCAATGAGAAGCCTAATTAATAAGCAGTCATGGATTCATTACAAGAAAACAGCGAATCTAACATAGAACTTCAAGTTTATTCGAGATTGTTTCTCTGACAAAAGCAGAGCATTGAAATACACATGAAAAACAATTTCCTATTACAAAGGTAACCCCATTCTATCAATTTAGTCATTGTACGAGTGATCCATTTTATTGGGACAGCTGGCAAATGTGGCGAGTAGGCAGAAAACTAGTATTTAATTCTGTTAGAATACTACGCCATATCAATAGCAGGTATGCAGTAGATGTGAAGTTCCTGGAAGAAAAACACTCGTAATGCCAG
>CM063510.1:153524047-153530547 GCA_032207245.1 Pardosa pseudoannulata
CTACAAAATGTAGCGTCATTCTCGCAAATAGATCGAGCTACAGAACGCTGTGAGCACTGTCAGTTTAATTATGGTCACCCGGTATATTGCACTCTATCACTATGTTTTGCTTGTTATTTATTACAAACATGACTTATACAGATGCCGCAATATAATGTACTAGCATTCAGAATAATTTACATTCAAATAAACTTTTATTTTGAAGTTTTGATAAATTCCTATTTATCATCCCTTGTTTAGAATAACATTTTAAATAAAACGATTCACAAAATGATATCTTCTAAAAATTTTCACATAATGACGGAGCGAGTGTTTTTACTTTTTTTACGCAATTTCTTTGTTTATACATCCAGGGAAAATATTTCATTTTAAAACATGAATAAAAGAAAAAAATAGAATTTTAATCCTAGATCTCCTTAACCAATTGCATTTTTTCGTGGTGAGTTCTTTTGTGTCTTGTTCTATATTCTTTTTTCAAGATAAAAGGTTGTTTGTAGTTGGAATCCCTTTTCTCCACGCAGTTTTGTGTTGGAATGAAGAGCTTGGTGAAATGAACTACGGATTAGTAGCTAAAACGAAAGGCTTATTTTCTAAAATATTCTCGGAAGTGAAACACATTTTGTATGTACCTCGAAAATGTGGTCTAATACTTTCAATTACTATGTTCAATCCTAGGGTAAAAATATATCTGTAGTTTTAAACATCCTAAAGCAAAAAAGCTCAAAAACAACAGAAAGGCTTCGTAAGTAGTAATTGAAATAGGATTATGATCTTGCATATGTGTTTATCTATATTATGGTGGCGTCTCGTTGGTTAATTTATTTTTGTAGCTCATTGGTTTCTAGGAAACTCAAAGATTACGAAGACATTTTAGGTCTCAAAATGTTTAATGCACAGATTAAAATTTCAAAACAGTTTTTCTGAAAAGATAAGAGGATTCCAGATGGTTGGAAATTTGCATTGGGTGTAAAAAGGCTCCTGGCGAGCCTAAACTTATCAGATTGGAGGTCAGGTGTCCATACACCAATACACTCACAGGTTGCAGGAGACCATACTTTAAAAACTACTCGCAGTTAGGAGCAGATAGAGCCACACATACAATAAAGATCTTCGAAACGTAAGATTAATCCTTTATCGTGTACGCTGGAGTTAACTCGAGCGCTCTAAACTGACCAAACTGTGCACACTCGAGATAATTAGAGCGGCGTTGTACTTTTGTAGATATTGCGCTGTGTGTTGTGCTAAAAGAGATAGCCAAGGAATAAGGAAAAGAAAAGAGAGTCGTTAGATGTGTAATTGTTGCAATGTTGGGCTATGTGCTGCACCGTGTTTTGAAATATATCACACAACAAAAAATTTTGATTAATTTTATAAATACTAGTATTGTTCTTATTTCTGTTTTAAAAGTAAAAATAAGTATTTTTACTGATAATAATGTTTATTATGAAATGGGAATTCGAAAAGAAAGATAATAAAAAGTCGATGTGCTTGTGTAATATTACAGTATTCGATTTTTTCTGCAATGTTATCAAAATCCAAAATTGCAATAAATATTTTGATTATATTTGTATTTTTGTAATTTTCTTGGCAAGACAACGTTCTAAATTGTGTTTTTTACATG
This sequence comes from Pardosa pseudoannulata, assembly GCA_032207245.1. Lineage (NCBI taxonomy): Eukaryota > Metazoa > Arthropoda > Arachnida > Araneae > Lycosidae > Pardosa > Pardosa pseudoannulata. The sequence goes on from CM063510.1 coordinate 153,525,669, forward strand.
AAAAAATTGAATATTTTGGCCGGTTTTTTTCAAAAAAAAAAAAAAAAAACAAACAAACTTCAAAATGGGATAATTCTACTTCATGATAAAACACGTCCCCATACTGCAAATGTCATAACTCAGAAGGGTCACTCGCTAAATTGTGAGACTATTATGAGAATATCGACTCACCAGAAAAGTGATCATCTGCCTAAAGGCGGGAAAGTTACCACTGCTTAATGGCAGCAGGAAACAAACTGAAGTGAAGTGATAAGGAATATGAGGACATGATATTTAGCACTCTCATGTTATATGTAATGTTAGCATGTCTATAGTAGGTTTTGCGTTTGCCGCATGGGAATTTCGTAAGATCATTAAGTGGGAAGTAATCTTCCAAAAGCCCAAGAAAAGGTTAAACGACGGACATACTCATATGGACTGCACAACCTTCAAACGGAAACTTTTCGAGTATCGTATACATTGATAAGCATTTCTGCAGTAGCTTTGACTTCGTAATTTACTTTAGCTCTGCTCGTAGATATTACATTCGCCTACCAATTTCCACTATACTATTTACCAATTAAACATTTTCAAAGAAATAATTTTTTTTAAATTAAAAACAAGCAAACAAAAGAAAATTTCCTGTCTTTGTAGCTACTTTTTGGACTAAGACGTAATTAAGAAATAATTCCCTTTTGAAATGTGTAAACAACCTGTAGTGATAGCAGTGTAATCATTTTACCTTCTTTTCTAACCTAGGACGTGGTAGGAAATTTTAACCTTAAAGTAAAATTAGCCTCGTTTATTGACGGAGTTTCATGATCGTTTACTGACGACAGAGCAATTGTCAAACAATGCAGTTCTAATAAACCTTATTCTAGTGAGATTTTTAAAAAAAATTCCATTTAAGCTAGGACTCTCACAGATTTTATCTAACATTTGTTGTTTACTTTCTTCTTAATTTACATTTCACATATGATGTAGACTCATCGTGTAATAGCAAGCAAATAGCAATTTAAATTAAACTTCGCTTTCAATTATGAACTTTTTTTCTATTGAATAGGTATTTCATTTAATTAGTCGCGGATTTTCATTTAGTTAAACTGTTTAAAAGAAAAGAAGACTCTCCGAAAAACTGTGCTCTTTCAAACTTCGTCAATTACTTTAATGATCCATTCCTTGAAAACAGTAATTAGATTAAAATTATTTTTTCCTTTTATTTGTGAATAGAAAGATATGTATTGTTAAGGAAAAAAGAAATTTTTTTATTTGTTGATTAATTAGGTATTTTTTAAAATACTTAATAGTTTTATTCGTTGTAAAATAAAATGCATTTTAAGCGTCGTAAGAAAGAGATGACAGTAATTTCACCGTTTAAAACCCTTTAAATGAGAAACGATATTTATGATTATTTTTTATGAGTGTTTATTAATTTATCATTCTTTAGTATTCTAAAAAACAGGAAGAGATGAAGAATTTTTTATTCACGTAATTTATATTTTTCTTAAGTAAAAACTTCTTTTATTACTATACAGACCCACGTGACGTTAATACAGAAAAATTAAAGCTTTATGAATTGAAAGGTTTAAATAACCAATTTTGTTCCTTTTGGGTTTCCATCGGTAGATGTCTACTGGAAAATTTAATATAAAGGATTTCCTCTTCTTCTTGGCGCCGAACGATGGCCGATTGGTTAGAGCGCTGATCGTCGGTACCGTAGTTCGTGGGTTCGAATCCCACTATGGCATGGATGTTCGTAGCCGTTCGGAATCGGCTTTAAGCAGTAGGTCCCGGTCTCATTAGCCCTCGTGTGCAAAACAGTAGACCGTAGCGCTTTCAAACCAAAACCTCTTCTTGGCAGTACAGCTTAGATCAATCCAAGGCCGTTCCAAAGAGTTTTTTCCTTAAGAGTCTATGAGATGCTATGTGTTTCCTGTTAATAACCTTTAATGTTTTGAAGTGTTCCTCAAGCCATTTGTGTGGAAGTTTTCCAGGTTGATAGTTAATATCTTAGTGGGGTTGTTATCCTATAGTGCCTAATGTTTCTTAATTTGGCTTGATTGGACGACCAGCAGATTGATCCCCGAGTTTCTGAGCTTATAGGGAGATATGTACGGAACGGTTTGATTGAACAAGAAGGTGCACCCTGCCAAATGGGCGATAAAACGCAGAGTATGGCAGCTCCGATTATTTGCTTCTCTCCTAGCCGTGCTATGCAACCATTTCGTTACATATGAAATGTGCCTCATTCTCAGTGAATTTTAATTTGGTGAAATCAAATTCATTGGTTCTGTAATCAACGGTGATTTTACTGATAATTTAAACCGATTAAACTCGTTTTCTACCATTTTCTCTTTGGAATTAGTTAATGCACTGGGATATTATTTTTTGTGGTTCCAGTCCTTCTTAGTGATGGCTACCTCTGTTAAGATTAACTCTGAATTTTTTTCATTTTAAGGTACTTTGAACATTTGAAAACGCAATTTAAACCTTTTGTTATCTTAATTTTTTGCTAGAATTTACAATTAGTATAGCTGAGATTTCAGCCGGAAATATGCTTTCACTAATAACGTCAGCCTTCTCGTTACTTCACGCGAAAGGGTTGGCGTTGTTGGTACCATTTAAAAACCGTCTAAATGGGAGTCGGCACCTGGTGTTTTAGTAACATCTTACGAAACTTGCCAGGCTTAAACTTGGCACCTTGAGATTCTTGTCTCGAACGTTGACCAATAGGATAGAGTTTAATCTATTGAGCAGTTATGATTTACCGCATAGTTCTTGCATAAGAAATGAATTTTAACACCGGATTTCTCCCTTTCAATATGAAAATTTCAAGTATTTTTTAAGGGGCCATGTCAAAAACATATGTATACTGAAGGAGAGGTGTCTGTACCCTCCGAAATATTTTCACTGTACGTATTACAAGATTTCTTAACAACAATTTGCGTACATTACCATTTCCCAATACAAATGCTGAAAATTAGTTTTGAACTACCTGTTTCTTCGCAGTAGAACTGGTCGGTCATAAGCTGGCAAATTTTCAATTATTTTCGTTATATAGAGTCATGACTATAAACGCAGATAAAGAATTAAACAAGTATGCTTTAACAGATAGAAGAACTATTATACTATGACAAAATGGATTATAAATTACGGAATATGCCTTACTGTTTTCGAATTTTGCGGTCATACAAGGTATGTAGTTTCATAACAAAAATAAATCTGAATATGTTATAAATCCTTTCTCAATATTTTTTTTTATTATTATTTCCTAGCAACTCGTAAAACTCTTTCCGCTTAAATTCGTCTGGTAAATAATGGTGAGTCCATGAAATATGCTTTATTATTTACCAGGAAAATTTAAACCAGGTAAAAACTTATGGTGTAAAATAAAATATATAATACGTTTTTAAATTTATTTTTCAAGATATAATGAATGGACGTTCACCGTTGTGATTCGTTTTTATGACTAGTTATGTATGCATGTAAAACTATGGATATATGTATAAGATATATGTAATTAAAAGACACATTATGGCTACAATTATATTTTTTAAGAGACATCAAAATTACATACAGTGTTTTTGTTCCGTTTTTATACCGTATTTATGTATGCATGTAAAACTATATATGTATGTAAGATTTGTGCAATTAAAAGACACATTGCGGCAGCAAATATATTTTTTAAGATACAATGAAATTATCTACTGCGTTGTTTTTCTGTTTTTATAACGTATTCATGTATGTTTGCAAACTATGGATGTATGTATGTATAAGTCTTACATATGTATATATTTGTGCGTATGTGTGAAATGAATATTTTTTAAACGTTCGAAAGCTTACTGAAATTTAAGATTTTAGTCCCAGCCAGAAAAAAAATTATGGCTACGCTCTTTGTCCAGAAAACGTGAAATTGCTAACAATCACTGTTGTTTTCAACTTTTAATTTTAAAACTTACAAAATTATATATTTAAAAAGAAAGTTTATTTTTACTGCCTGTATAATTTCACTTCTTCTAGGGTTATGACATAAGACTTCTCTAAATTTAATAAAAACTATTAAAAATCTAAATTTCAATAATTATTATGTATCAATAATATATAATAACTACCTTAAATAAAGTTCATTGAAAAGTAATGATTACCAATATATTTTCAACAAAATTTACCGCTGTTTTATCTTTGAGAAAGATTTGCACTAAAGTTTGCTAGAATAAAAATATAAAAATTTTTGTTTTAACAGCAAAAGATAGAGGGGGGAAAAGTAAGAAGACAAAATAGATTTCAAGCTTTATTTTGAGGGAATATGATAAAAATTTGAAGCTAATAATGTGAAAACAACAATATATTTAGACAATATGTTTCAAAAATGTGTGAGTTAATGTATAGATGTAATATCCTGTTTAGTTTTTGAAAAAATTGAAAATACTCTTAATATTTATTCTCATCACATCCATTACGATTGTAATAAAACATGGTTTGGTTTTAATATTTTTCAGAATCTTTTAAAGGGTTCCTAAGGCTGTTACACATAAGGGCCCTTTGGTTTTGTTACTACTTTTTGACTTTCCATAACTTTTACACTAAAATGTCTGAAATTGTTTTTAGAAATCTGTTACATGTTTCTTTAATAATTTAATCTTAAATACTTAAAAAAAACTATTTTTTTAAAATATATATTTATTAGCATATAGCCCGTCATATGATGGGGTTTGTAAAATTTTTAAATTTCCAGAATTGTAAAGTACCCTATCAGGCAGTTAAAAAATGGTTTGTTTTTTAGCTGAGAATTATCTGGTACAAGCTCAATAATCTGTTTATCTTCCTACTCGTCTAAATTCTCCCGATACTGTGAATGCAGTTTAGAACCACGTTGAATTCATTTAGTCAAACCGTGCTG
>CM063510.1:153530647-153543147 GCA_032207245.1 Pardosa pseudoannulata
TTTATTATCAGTACTTAAAACGCTATTTCGAGCAATTAAGGGGAATAGTAGCCTTTTAGCAGCTCGAAATTTATTTTTAATATTGTTAATGTGAGTAGACCATGTGAGATTTTTATCCAAGGTGATTCCTAAGTATTTTACGCTAGTAGACCAAGGGATACTTGTGTCCTCAATGTTAATGTTATAATCGTTGTAAGTTCTAGGGTGTTTGGAGGTGAACATGGCAGCTTCACATTTGTCTGTATTGATTTTAATTCTCCATTTTTTTCAGCCAGCTAGTAATTAGACGTAGATGTTTATTCAGTACAATCACAGCATATTTGAAGTTCTTATTTGAAGAGAAAATGGCGGTATCATCCGCATAGATTGCCAGGGTAGTATTTGCAGCTTGAGGGATATCGTTGATATAAATATTAAACAGTATAGGACCTAGCACTGAGCCCTGAGGAACACCACTATTAATATTGAATTTATCAGAATAAGAACTATTAATTTTGATTTGAAAAGATCTATTATAGAGATAAGAAATAATAAGCTGGATGATATAGGTGGGGGTATTGTAGTTGATAAGCTTGTGAATCATACCATCGTGCCAAATTTTATCAAATGCTCTAGCAACATCAAGGAAGACAGCAGCAGTAGAAAGTTTATTAATTTTAGAAGACGCGAGCATCTCAGTGATGCGATAAACCTGGTGGGGAGCGGATAGTTTAGGACGGAAGCCATACTGATAGGGAATAATAATATTATTTTCATTGAGATGATTATTAAGTCTATTAGCAATAATTTTTTCAACAATTTTACTTAGAGTACAGAGGAGGCTGATGGGTCTATAGTTATTATGGTCCTTATGATTTTTACCAGGCTTAGGGATAGGGATGATGATGGAATTTTTCCATTTAGGGTTGAAAGTATTTAAATTTAAAAATTGCATCAATTAGTAGATAAATTTTAAATAAGTAAGAATTAAGGAGGTGGCGGATCATAGTATTGTTCATCCTATCCACACCAGGAGATTTTCTTTTAGGCAATTTCCTAATGATATTTAATATTTCAGCCGGAGTGACAGGATCATGGTCACTATTGAGAACGTTACTGCTGCTATTCTCCTTGAATAGCTGAACATTGGTGCGAACAACATTATCAGTACTAGGATCAGAGCTGGGGTTAGGAGAAAATTGACTGGCTAGAATCCGAGCAATCAAATTCGCCTTCTCATCATCGTCGGTACAGTAGGTATTGGAGTTGCTGTCTAAGAGAGGAGGAATTCTATTGGTTCTCTTACTGAACTTACTAGCTGCTTTCCAAATGGAGTTGTCAGTGATGTCTAAGGAGTTAAGATAATTTGCCCAGTTAGTGTTTGCTTTGTCTTTGAGATAGTATTTAAGGTCTTGTTGGGCATTATTCATTAAGGTTTTATTGTAAGCGGTTCTGTTGTTCTGCCAATTTTTACGAGTGCGATTTTTGTTGTTTATGAGAATTTTTAAGTGTCTGTCAAGCTGTTTGTTGTTAGTGTTAGGTATGACTGTGGTGTTACTGGTAATACTATTATGAATATCAGAGGTAATGCTATCAACAAGCGAATTAATATCGTCCGGGTTATTAATAGTGGGGTACTGAAAGGGAATATTATTAAGGTGGTTCTTATAATCCTTCCAATTTACAAAACTTTTAGGGGTAGGGGCAAGTAGATTAAAGTTATTATGAATGATAAGGTCAACAGGGTTATGGTCAGAGGTAAGGTCACAAATAGTGTTAATTTCTAAGTTACTGGGGACACCTTTAATGAGGGCAAAATCAATCGTACTACCAGAGTTTTTAGAGAAATGGGTATGGGAAGTCGGGGCAAGAATATCAAATTCAGAGTTATCAAGGTAGTTATAGATTAGATTACCATAGGCATTGGTGTTATTACAGTTCCAGCTAGGGTGGTGTGCATTAAAATCTCCGAAGAGAATTAGGTTGTTACCAAGGGAATTAATTATATTAAGATCATCTTTAACATCATTACAGTTTTGCTTAGGGGGAATATAAATAGAAATAATAATATAAGGGGGGAGGTTAGGGAATTTAATGCTGATAGCATTAGCGTTAATAATTTTGAGGGTAGGGATCACAATTTCGTGATGCGGGATATGTCTCTTAATAATGGCGGCAGTGCCCCGAATGGCAGGATTTGGAATAGGGAAGTCATACCTGTATGTGTTATAATTTAGAATGTTGAATTTATCACTTGGTCTAAGGTGTGTTTCTTGTAGGAGAAAAACATCAGGGGAATGCTCATCTATAAATTGTCGAAACTCATGTAGCTTATTTCTAATGCCATTACAATTCCATGCGAGAATGTGAAAGGGAGAAGAATTAGTACCCATTACGATTGTTTAAATTTTGCTGAGAAATTCCGTCAAGGAAAAGAAACATTCTACTGTTGTCATCAGGGGCAACCTGTAACTTGTTAACAATGTTCCTTAGTATATTAGCTATGTCCTCAAAGGAATCAATTCTCAGGAGTTGCTTGATTTGCATCGTAAGTTCACCTATTTCATTTAGCTGACTAACGGAGTTCATTTCAGATCGGGTTGGGGGTGAAGAAATTCTATTGGCCGAGGGGATAGGATTGGAGAAATTTGGTTGGCTCTCCGCACGGATGCGTGGAGCCGCTGCGCACTCGTTCGTGGGACTTAGAACTTTAGCAAAGGATCTATTGGGGGTGATTCTATTACTATTAGCGGGTTTTTGCAAGTTGATTTTAGGTTTAGGGAATTTGGGGCATCCGCGGTAACTAGCAGGGTGATCACCCCCGCAATTACAACACTTAACTTCGGTGATACGTCCTTTACCCTGAGTACAATCTGAAGAAAGATGGGAGTCGAGACATTTTACGCAACGTGGCTTCATTAAGCAATGGTTACTATGGTGGTGGAAATTCTGGCACCTGTGGCATTGTTGTACTTTATAAAAATTTACATATTCCACCACCTTGACACGAATATGAAACAGTTCATCAAGTTTAAAAATTTCGTTCGACTTAGCCGATGGGGTTAATTGGATCTGCACGAGCGGCATGGGTTGCTGAGTGCTACGCTTGATCATTCTGGCCACTTTATAAACTTCGTATTCTCTTTTTTCCAGCTCAGTCTTAATTTCCTCCACTGTGATATCCACAGGGAGTCCTCTAATTACAACTTTTAGGTTTCTAATCGTACCGAGAGGTAAAATGAATCCCTCAATTTGGTTATCCTTAAGAAATTTGGTGAGTTCCCTGTGATCGTCAGCAGTATTGGGGTACAGTCTTATAAATTCCCCGCTAATCCTCGCATGGAATTTAATGTCCTTATTTGCAATTTCATCAAGGGTATCTCTATAATTAACTTCTTTTTTCATAGTGATATGCTTAATTCTTGGGGTATCATTTTCTTTATTTAGAGGGACAGTAATATTTTTTAAAGTATTGGGATCCAGAGTTACTTCAGTTAGGTTATTAAATCTATTTCCTAATTTGATGGTATTTTTAGAGTTAATTTCTATCGGTCTTTTTGCCGTGTGTCTAATAGAAGGAATTTTAAAGTCATTTACATTCTCAGTTCTAGGTTTCTTATTAGGGTTAGGGGGATCAAACATATTATTCACTTCAGAGCCAACATCAAAATCAGTAGATTCCAACATACCTTGGTATGCTGCGAAGGGTCTAGGCATAACTTCAGCTAGTCGTTCAAAGTAAGTTCTGTGGCCACCTCTCATCAAGTCACGGAGCAGTTCAATTTCGTCTCGGTTCCAGTCAGATGTGTCTATGTCCGTATCCATTGGGGTCATGGTTGGGTCAGAGCCGGGGTGGAGGTCAGGGTTGGGAGCAGTTGTCCGGGGCATCATCGGTGAGGCAGTCCGATCAATAGTAGGAAGGTTTCCGTCACTCATGGAGTGCCGGAAACCGAGCGCAAGAAACGAGTCACAAGAAAACAGGAGCACAAAAAAAGGACGTCAGATAGGTAGAAATACCAACACTGAACTCTCTCTCTCTGCATGGGACTCCGTCTGCCTTATATAGGCTCACAGAAACTGCCAGAACACTCCAGAAGCCGGAACCGGAAGTGGCCACGTGACGCTACACTTGGCGACATTTGGCGACACTTGGCGACGAACTTGGCGATGAACTTGGCGACAAAAATAGGTTGCCAAATCCATCGCCAACGAGCCTATATCTCGCCAATTTGGCGAGATACCCATAGAGTCCCATGCTAAACTCAAGCAATTTTCGCAAATTCGTAACATTGCTCCCTCCTCAAAGACTGCACGTCTCGGGCAGTGCACTTGAGCAGAAAGCAACTTACGATACTCACAAATACAATACTTACAAAACATAAATGGAATAATAAATTTAAATTACAATAAATCAATAACAGAATAAATAACAGAAAGAAAACTATTTACAGAACTATTTACAAAAAAAAAAAGTTGAAGGTCACGAAACCATAGTGCCAATTACTAATTAAACTAAGTAATGTTACCATAGTATGGTGCTAGACGATCATAATGAACAATCCTAGGCTTAGCATTCGTTGATTTACGGATTCGAACCACGACGTCGTTCAGTCTTTTTAAAACTGTATAAGGTCCTTCCCACGAAGTTTGAAGCTTTGGAGAAAGTCCTTTACGTCTGTGTGGGTTCCAAAACCAAACCTTGTCGCCTTCGTTGAATTCATGTCTTGTAGCTCTTGCGTCGTATCTGGTCTTCATTTTGTCCGTCGCGATGTTGATCCTACCTCGGGCAAACTGATGAACGTCTTCTAACCGCGCCTGCAGATTTTCAACATAAGCTTCAGGCGAAGAAGGCGCATCCGGTGGACGTCCGAATACAAGATCACAGGGGAGACGGAGCTCACGACCGAAGAGCATCTGTGAGGGTGTAAAGCCGGTGGTTTCATGGACGGCACTCCTGTAGGCCAGCAAAAATAACGGTAGTTTCTGATCCCAGTCTTGTTGATTCTTCGAAACGAGGTGAGAAAGACTATTTAGGATTGTTCGATTGAATCTCTCCACCATGCCATCCGATTGCGGATGTAGAGGGGTTGTTCGTGTTTTATCGATTCCCAGGATTTTACAAAGTTCTTGGCAGACAGCAGAAATGAAATTCCTCCCTTGATCTGAATGAAGTTGAAGGGGCGACCCGAACCTAGAAATCCAATTTGCCACTAAAACTTCTGCAACAGTTGTCGTTTCCTGATCGGGAATCGGGTATGCCTCAGGCCACTTCGTGAAATAATCCATGACAGACAAAATGTATCGGTTATTGTCCGCTGTCCGTGGAAGAGGTCCCAAGATGTCGAATGCTATTCTTTCGAATGGTGCCCCTACATTATACAGATGTAACTTTCCTCGACTGCGTCTAGTGGGTCCTTTACGCGCTCCACAGGCATCGCAAGATTTGCACCATTTTTCGACATCAGTTCTTATGTTGTTCCAATAAAACCTTTCTCGAACTCTCTGGATGGTTTTCATAACTCCGAAATGTCCACTTGTTGAACTATTGTGTAACTCCTTTAGCACGTCTGGTATTCGCGATCGTGGGAGTACTAGCTGCGACCTCGATGTTTTGCCGTCGTCGGATTCCCATTTTCTATACAGGACGCCGTTTCGAAATTGAAGAGAATCCCAGAGAGCCCAATAACGTTTGACACCAGGACTTAAACTAGAGATATCTTGCCAATTGGGTCTTGTACTAGACAACTCCATGAATTCAATAATGGGTTTTATTTCAGGGTCCTTCATTTGTGCTTCACGAATTTCTTCATCACTCCAAGAGTCTAATCGTGATGTAGATGATGCTGTGAGGTGGCGCACAACCGGCTCTATTGTCCCATATTTTATCTCAGCTGCAGAACAAAAGCGACAATTACCTGTACAAGGTCTCCTGGACAAGGCGTCTGCATTTCCATGTGAGGATCCTCTGCGATGTTGGATATCGAAGTCGTACTCTTGCAGCTTCTGTATCCACCTAGCTATCTGTCCCTCTGGGTTCTTGAAATTCAAAAGCCATGTGAGAGATGCATGGTCTGTTCGCAGCAGGAATTTTCGTCCGTAAACATAACTGTGAAAATTCTCTATAGCTTTAACAATGGCGAGCAATTCTTTTCTGGTGACACAGTAATTTCGCTCGGTCTTCGACAGGCACTTACTCCAATAAGCGATTACACGTTCATGACCATCGATTTCTTGAGATAGCACTGCTCCTAGACTGGTATGGCTGGCATCTGTACCTAAGATAAACTGTTTGTCAGGATCCGGATAAGACAATATAGGTGCGGATGTTAAAGCCTCTTTTAATCTGCCAAATGCTACCTGGCATTCCTCAGACCATTTAAATGGTTGTTTGTTCTCGGTCAACCTATGAAGTGGTCTTGCGATTAACGAAAAGCCTTTTACAAACCTTCTATAATAAGTGCAGAGACCTAAGAAGCTTCTCAACTCGTGCACATTCTGAGGTTGCCTCCATTCTTTAACTGCTGCCACTTTTCGGGGGTCAGTTCTTACTCCCTCAGCGGAAATTATATGACCAAGGTAGCTTACTTCGCTGCGAAACAAATAACATTTGGCTGGATTTAACTTCAAATTGGCTTCTTTCAATTTTTCTAGCACCCTTCTCAGGTTTTTAAGATGTTCTTCAAAACTTCGCCCCACGATTATTATGTCATCTAAGTAAACAAGACAGGCTTCGGGAGAAAGTCCTCTCAACACCGTCTCCATTAGGCGCTCGAAAGTAGCAGGTGCGTTGCATAGGCCAAAAGGCATAACTTTAAATTGCCAAAGTCCTTGGCCACCAGTCGTGAATGCTGTCTTTTCACGATCTACGGGATCCATCTCTACTTGCCAATAGCCACTCTTTCAATCAAGTGTAGAGAACCACACATTTCCCGATAATGTGTCCAAGGTATCGTCGATTCGGGGAAGAGGGTAACTGTCTTTCTTGGTGATGTTATTTAAGTGACGGTAGTCCACGCAGAATCTCGTTGAACCGTCCTTTTTCTTGACCAAGACGATAGGAGAGGCCCAAGGACTGGTAGAAGGTTCGATGACGCCCCCTTCTCCTGCATATCATTTAAAAGATCTTTCACTTCTTCTACTTTGGAGAATGGTAATCTTCGAGGATGTTGTTTAATAGGAGCATGATTTCCTGTGTCGATTCGGTGTTTTGTTAACTTTGTTCTTCCCAAATCGTCGGATGACTTCGAAAATAGTTCACTAAATTCACCAAGCATTTCCTCTACAGCGCTTTTTTGTTTCTTACTTAATTCTGTTTTTGTTAGCAAGTCCTTCGTTAAATCTTCAGAGGACACGTTTGATGTTTGGAAAGAACTTCGCTCCACACAAGTCACTGGGGTACATGTGGCTAACACCTCACCTTTCTTAATAATCTTCGGTTTATCACTTATGTTGGCAATTCTCACCGGTATGGCTTCTTTTGAGAAATCTATGAGTGTTGAAGCTACTAAAACCCCTTTTGGAAAATTCCCGAAGTTAGGAAATTCGAGGAGTCCAAGTCGAAAATTCTTCTCTTCGTCAGAATAGCCCTCCAATATTAATTCTTTCCTGGCTGGTATGATGAAATCCAATGGAGCAATTATTCGATAGCAGGATTTGATTTCACTAACTTCTTTCCGGAACAGTGTTACATCTTCTGACGTAGAGTGTAGAGAATTATCTTTAAAGTCTAATATAAAATTGTATTTCTTTAGAAAGTCCAGTCCGAGGATAAAACTGTCCGTAATTTTTGCCACATACACAGTATGAAGGTACGAGTTGTTTCCAAATGTTATTTTAATATTCATCTTGCCAATAATCGGAATTTTGTCACCGGTAACAGTCTGGAGAGTAACGCATGGCGGTGTCTAGATAATCTTCTCATTAAGTTGTTGAGCAACTTCTTCATTCATGATGGTAACATTGGCCCCTGTGTCGATGATCATCCGGCAGGATAAATTATTTACATAGGCTTCAATAAAGAATCCATTTCCGTCACCACTTTCTGAAGAAATTTGGAAAACCTCAAAATGGGGCTCTCTATTAACTGGCAATCTCCGCCCCACGAGACAGCCATGTTCTAGTTTTCCTGTTTCTTGGTTCTAGTTACATTATCAGCTCGTTGATCTTGGCGAGCTTGGCAGCTTCTTTGTATATGTCCTTCGGCTCCGCATCTCCAGCACATTACATTCTTCTTTTGTGTGTTTCGATTGGATTTAGCATTCAGGGATAACACAATATCACGCAATTCCTTCAGAATTTCCGCCATATCAACATCGCTTACTGCTGCTCCTCTCACCTGATGTCTGTCCCTTCTCGAAGCTTATTGGGCAGCTTCGTATTTCCAACCGTACACTAGAGCCGATTTCAAATCTTTTAACTCCGCTAGTCTGAGGGCTTTCTGAATTTCGGGATCTTTCACACTATCAATAAAATATTGCAGGGCCAAGGTATCCCGTATGTCAGCTGGGTAGTCGTTAAATGCAAGATGGGAGAGCCGTTCTACATCTGTCGCCAAATCTTGGAGATTCTCATTTTGTCTTTGTTGGCGGGATTTTAATTGCAGACGATTAAAGTCCTTTAAATATTTTTCGCCGAAACGTAGCTCTAAGGTCTCTGTAAGTGTTTCAAAATTTACTTGCTGTTCTTCCGGGATTGTTCTTAAGACATCTGCAGCCTCCGCTCGTAATGATGCAGCCAATTGGCGACCTTTGGTAACCCAGTGACTTGTGTGGAGCGAAGTTCTTACCAAACAGGTCACTGGGGTACATGTGGCTAACACCTCACCTTTCTTAATAATCTTCGGTTTATCACTTATGTTGGCAATTCTCACCGGTATGGCTTCTTTTGAGAAATATATGAGTGTTGAAGCTACTAAAACCCATCATATGTGGAGAGCTTGATATTCGGCTTGGCGAGAATGGGTTGATCTTGGTTGATTTCTGGTCCACGAATGTGGGCGTGGGTTCGAATCCCACTTCTGACACCAAATTGTTAGAGTGTGGGATTGAATGGTGAAGACAAGAGCGATGGCTGAGATGGAGATGAAACAATTTTTTGAACTTATGCAAAGCATAAAAAATGGACAGGAAGAAATAAAGGCAGGTCAGAGAATTCAAGAAGAAAGATTAGAAGAAATGAAGGCTAACATCGTAAGCGTGTTAAACACTAAAGTAGACATTATTTCAGAAAAAGTGGAAAAAAAATGAGGAAAGACTTGGCGAATTGGAAAAAATAATCGAGAAGAATGAAGGTAGATTTGGCGAAATTGAAAAGAAAATGGAGCGAGAAATTGATAAATTAAAAAACATGATGAAATCCTGCTATCGAATAATTGCTCCATTGGATTTCATCATACCAGCCAGGAAAGAATTAATATTGGAGGGCTATTCTGACGAAGAGAAGAATTTTCGACTTGGACTCCTCGAATTTCCTAACTTCGGGAATTTTCCAAGAGGGGTTTTAGTAGCTTCAACACTCATAGATTTCTCAAAAGAAGCCATACCGGTGAGAATTGCCAACATAAGTGATAAACCGAAGATTATTAAGAAAGGTGAGGTGTTAGCCACATGTATCCCAGTGACTTGTGTGGAGCGAAGTTCTTTCCAAACAGGTCACTGGGGTACATGTGGCTAACACCTCACCTTTCTTAATAATCTTCGGTTTATCACTTATGTTGGCAATTCTCACCGGTATGGCTTCTTTTGAGAAATCTATGAGTGTTGAAGCTACTAAAACCCCTTTTGGAAAATTCCCGAAGTTAGTGAAATCAAATCCTGCTATCGAATAATTGCTCCATTGGATTTCATCATACCAGCCAGGAAAGAATTAATATTGGAGGGCTATTCTGACGAAGAGAAGAATTTTCGACTTGGACTCCTCGAATTTCCTAATAAGGATTAATTACATCACGATAAATTACATCATAATTTGAAAACTATCAAGTATACCGTTCCTCTGACTCTCCTGCACCATCACAAAAACTATATACAGAATCAATATATAAACAACTGAACAATTAAAAGATAGTATGCCATGAATATCAACAAAAACAAAATAACATAAGCAAATGAAGGTTTACAGAAAACAAGTATTTAAGAAAGTTTATCATTATGAAATTCAGTATTTTTCCTAAGCTAAGCTTAACTCAAAATGTTCAAATTAAACTTTATTAAAATTTTACTGAAAAAAATTGGAGAAGGAAAATGGCTGTCCTCTGTGGTGACCAACTTGAAAAATTGTTAGTGACCACGAGGGTGCCACGGAAAATAACAAAAGGTTGAGCCTCTGTGGGAGGCGACCGACTACCTATTGCTTTTGTGACAGGGCTCTCCAATATTTTGATATTTGTGAACATCAGTTGTGAACAGCATTTTGAAACTTTTTTTTTTCTCTACCAAAGATTAGATGTTTACGGGTTGACAGTTTTCCATATGACCAGCCAAAACCGACACAAAATAATTAGATTGAATCTCAGAGAATATCTCAGAGAGTGGAAGGAGCTTGCTTCGAAGGAGATGACGGTGTGGTTTCCAGACTTCGGGACTCCATGGTTAGCCGCCGACTCCCACGCAACTCTACAACTCAACTCTAACGCGCGCGCAAAGCTTACCACAAACAAAGAGTTGGATCGGTCGCATGAGGACTCTCTCGACCAACGCTCTCGCGCGTACTTCTATTTCTACTTCTATTTAAGTGTGAATGA
This sequence comes from Pardosa pseudoannulata, assembly GCA_032207245.1. Taxonomy (NCBI): domain Eukaryota; kingdom Metazoa; phylum Arthropoda; class Arachnida; order Araneae; family Lycosidae; genus Pardosa; species Pardosa pseudoannulata. Next base: position 153,541,368 of record CM063510.1, read on the forward strand.
ATAAATGTTTATAAGTTAAAATTGAGTCAGTCATCATTCGCCTTAACGGGATGACCGTTCATGACCTAGAGCAGTGGTGCGCAAACTTTTTTCGACTGCGACCCCTTTTGTAAAGAGAAAATTTTTGGCGACCCCTAGAGATAAATTTTCACAAATACGATGTATATTTCGTTTCATCGAATAAAAGCATCATCATATTTCATTCATATTAATTTTATTTATAATTTTAAGAAAATACTTTTTGTATAACACAAAAATCAGTAAATTGCCCTTTAATGAGACGTATGTGGCTGCAAGTTTCTAATTATCTCATTAAATTTGGCGACCCCAAAAAAACTTCTGGCTACCCCTAGTTTGCGCACCACTGACCTAGAGGAAGCATAAGAACAAAACTTCAAAGGACTCACCTAAGCTATCCCCTGACTTTGCAGAGGATCTCTCCGGAGTTAAATATTAGAAATAAAATTAATTCCACACTGAAAATCAAACTTCTCTTCTCTTCGCAACATTGTTCGTTTGTAAGTTTTAAGTACCCTGTATTTAATTCACATTAGAAATTTAGACATAAAAAACTTCATTATCTCTTAGATATCAATCAAATTTTCATACTCAAAATGAAAACCTCATTACCTATTCTAAGAAAATTGTCCTAATTTAATCAAATTAAATATTTCTTATACTGTAAACATTCAATTATTATTTTTGATATAACACACCATAATTTCAGAAAATAGAAAACATATTTATAATTATGAAAAACAACGAATATGAAAAATGTAAAAATATGAAATACATGAACACTTTAAATCAAATAATTTTTTAAATTCACTTTTATAAAGCAGGATCTCAAAAGGACTGAGTCCAAAATTTATAATATCAAAGTTATCAAAAACATATGTTTAGAAGTAATAGCAAAATATGAAAGTCATAAAAATACTTCAAACTGATTATTTTTTGGATTAACTACAGTTAATAAAAAGCAAAAACTCAAAAAACGATGAAATGCAAATTGATTAAACATAAAAAAATGAACAGAAATATAGCGCATAAAAATATCTGAATATTATTTTGTATATCGTAACTCGTAATCTGCAGAGCAGTTCTTCAAATCAAACCCGTAATCACAAAACACACTCAGCAAAAATTGTCAAAACATCATCCCAGTTCACAAGTATGAAAACATCTGCTTAAGCTACTGCATAAATCCCGTTCACAATCGTACAGTCAAAACAACTCTTTCATTTTGCTGCCCCGTCATAACAATTTAGAATAATTTTAAACAAGTTGCGCTCCAGCCAAAGAAAGGGTGCAGCCATCTGTGGGATGTTGCTATAGATTGCCGATATTCGATGTACTGCTCTAATTGCTCTTTATGTAGGTCACAATATTTTTTTATATTTTTATCAATGAAAATGGTAGAATTTTTAATCACACGCTCTCAAAATTAAAAAAAAAAAAAAGAGCCGAATGCTGGCCGATTGGTTAGAGCGCTAATCTTCGGTACCGGAGTTCGTGGGTTCGAATCCCACTCTGGCATGGATCTTCGTAGCCGTTCGGAATCGGCTTTAAGCAGTAGGTCCCGGTCTCATTAGCCCTCGTGTGCAAAACAGTAGACCGTAGCGCTCCAAACCAAACCAAACCAAAATAAAATTTTTTTCTCTTCTCTTAAAAGATTCGTTCACGTAGGTGGGCCCTTCCCCCATGGCGGATCAGAGAATTATATTTCTCTAAAATTAAAAATTTAAATTATTAAAAAAATTATCAAATTAGCCCGGGAGTT
>CM063510.1:153545647-153548147 GCA_032207245.1 Pardosa pseudoannulata
CTGGAATGAGGTAATTCTCAAAGGGGGATAGCTTCTGGACACGAAATGGCTTCGCTGAAAGGGAAAAACCGATGACCCTTGGAATTTCGAAGGAGTGAAAAAGAGAAAGCAATAAAATGGAGTGGAAGTTGATCGAATTTATAAAAGTAGGTTTCGAAACATTCTATACCCATTTTTGAGTTTTCGAACATTTTAAGTGACATGGTTGAAAGACATTTGTGCATACTTTGTGTATATATACATAATTCAATTCATATATTTATACACATATATTCATATATAAATTTGTGTCTCTCTTTCTCTCTCTATATATGCATATATATGTCTGTTTTTTTTTTTTGTGTTTATAATAATATTTTAACCAAACTAACCATTCAAGTTATTATATTCTAAAATGAATTCCTGGCAATTCTATCCCTAAAATGACAATCTTTGGCGATTAGCATTATCACTTAATTCTGTTAGCCTTTGGCAAAATGAATTTGCTTTTACTTAATTCTGTTAACGTTTGGTGAAATGACTTTTCTTGTCAATTAATTCTATTGACCTTTGGGGGAATGACTTTGCTTGTCCCTTAATTCTTTTGACCTTTGGCAAAATAACCATCATTGTCACATAGTTCTGTTGACTTTTGGTGGAATGACGTTGCTTGCTACTTAATTCTATTGATCTTTGGCGAAATGACTTTGCTTGTCACTTAATTCTGTTGACCTTTGGCGAAATAACCATCATTGTCACATAGTTCTGTTGACCTTTGGTGGAATGAATTTGCTTGTCACTTAACATTTGGAGAAATGACTTTTTTGTTAATTAGTTGTGTTAACTTTTGGAAACTTTCAGAACATTAAATTAATAGGTTCTTAGTTACTATTTTTATATAACTCTTTAATTAACTTAGTTGGCCATTCGAGTCCCCTACAAAAATTACATATACCATTCTCATTGGCTGGTTTCCTTGTGTCCCCACGAAACTATATAAGCGAATGTAAAATGTTTTTTGGCAGGAGAAAATGGCTCCAAAGATGGATTATTTAAATAAGCTTAAGCTCAAAATGTTTATTTCTTTTAATGGGGGAGAGCTGCATTTTATCTAACATTGATATCTTTACAGTTGTTGAGAGTAAAAAACACTTACTACATATACAGGGTGTTTTTTGATTCACTACCAAGTTAAAATGGTATCTGCTGGATACTATGCAGGCGTGACGCCATGAAAGTAAATATCAAAATTTAGAAATAAAAATGTGGAATTTATTTAGACAATTTTTCTTTAGCCCTCTCGGTTACAGATAAGTTTGCAGTAAGTAAACCAGCCAATAAGAATGGTCTGAGTGATTCTCTTGGGAGAAGCGAGAGGCGAAACTAACCTTGGTACTTGTAGTTATACACACAAATCTTTGGGAGCAGAGATCAAGCAGAAAGCTTTTACAATTAGCTACTACCCCCATAGATATTGTAGTTAATAATACAAGTCTAATTTGCATTTTCTATGTTAAATTTTTGTACAGTTTCCCCTACTGCATTGAATCTAAGAACAAATTCTTTGCTGAAAATGTATTATTATTATTTTCAATTTGGGGACGCTTGTTTTTATAGCAGACTCCACTAGCAAGTCGCAGATATTTGTTGGTCATTTTATAATGGGAACAATATATAGGCGGCCTACATTACTTCTTTAGTATAAAAAAAAAAAGTGGACCCTTGTAATTTTGATGCTGGGACATAGTAGATCATCCTCAAACCTACTGTTTGTGATTTTGGAGATCACGAACTTATTTAACTTGCCCATTAATAAACATGTGGAATTTTGGCTTGAGCCTGTAACGCGCAACCCTCTGGTTATGAGATCGAAGCCTTTCCCTACTGATCTTCTACTGCCCAGACTAGTACGAAAAAAAGTCACTGTAGCATTTTTTTTTATTTAATCCATTACCAGGGGTAAATTAATTTGTTTTTTTGTTCACAAAAATACCATAAAAATATAATAACTGTTTATTAAAACTTACGTATTATTCTAAACCAAAGATATTATCAAATTTTTATAAGAATTTCATCAGCGTAATCACAGCATGAATCATAGATGTACTTCCAAATTTATTTCGGATTTAAAGGAATGTTTCATAAATATTATATGAAAAAAATGTTTCATGTCTGATTAAGAAACAGAGCTATCTATTTAAAATGCTTTTTATAACGTCTCATTACTTTATCTTGATGCTTATTTGAGCTATTGATGCTAAAACATAATCATCGTCTTAGAAACTGGCGCATTTTTTAAAGCCCTTAAAAATCTCAATTTTCAAACAATAATGAAAGCCACAGAACGACAACTAAATTTAACCATTAAATTTATGACAGATTTATTCTTCCTTATTTCTTTAAAACGAGTACAAAGTGTGTGATTAAAGGCTTCCTGTGATTTCGCAGCGACATTTGATATTATTTTCATCCATGCATATTTAAAAACCTTTAATGCATATTTTGCTGGCTTAATGGCTTA
>CM063510.1:153558147-153565647 GCA_032207245.1 Pardosa pseudoannulata
GTTTTTTAGTTTAAAAATATACTACAAAGTTTTTCAAGCTGTGTATTGCGAATTGGCATAATTTCACATGCATCTATGAAAGGTTGAAAAATAATGCTTTAAAAATCCACAGAATATAGAAAGAGATCCTGAGAAAATTTCCAAAAATGTCTATTTAGTACTAAAATTTAATAATTTTTTGTAACATTTGCATAGAAATACCGAGTGGCCATAATTAAACTGACAGTGCTCACAGTGTTCTTTAGCACGATCTATATGTCAGAATGAACGGAATTACCTTTTTAGGGATGTACAGGGAAATTTGAATAAAGAACTTCTTCTTCTGCTCAGCGTACGTGATATTGCAGATCAAGAGACTTTATCGGTGTTTATGTAGATTTTAAAGCTTTTATATAAATGTTGCCATATTGCACTTGAACTAAAATTTTATTCCGTATTAATCTGCATTTGTTAACACTCTATTTTCTATAACACAGCGCCAAATATTCCCCTAGACGTGACTTTTGGAACTAATTTGTTTTTTCGCGGCATCCTTCGTATCCCGTCTTGTTTAATCTTCCTACAAAATCTGGCGTCATTCTCGCAAATAGATCGCGCTACAGAACACTGTTATCACTGTCAGTTTAATAATGGTTACCCAGTATATTGCACTCTATCACTGTGTTTTGCTTGTTATTTATTACAAATAAGACTTATACAGAGGCCGCAATATAATGTACTACCATTCAGAATAATTTACATTCAAATAAACTTTCATTTTGAAGCTTTGATAAATTCCTATTTACCATTCTTTATTCAGAAAATATTTTAAATAAAACGATTCACAAAATGATGTCTTCTAAAAATTTTCACATAATGACGGAGCGAGTGTTTTTGCTTTCTTTATGTAATTTCTTTGTTTATACATCCAGGGAAAATATTTCATTTTAAAACATGAATAAACGAAAAAAATAGAATTTTAATCCTAGATCTCCTTAACCAATTGCATTTTTTCGTGGTGAGTTAGTTCTGTTGTGTCTTGTTCTATATTCTTTTTTCAAGATAAAAGGTTGTTTGTAGTTGGAATCCCTTTTCTCCAAGCAGTTTTGTGTTGGAATGAAGGGCTTGGTGAAATGAACTACGGATTAGTAGCTAAAACGAAAGGCTTATTTTCTAAGATATTCTCGGAAGTGAAACACATTTTATATGTACCTCGAAAATGCGGTCTAATACTTTCAATTACTATGTCCAATCCTAGGGTAAAAATATATCTGTAGTTTTAAACATCCTAAAGCAAAAAAGCTCAAAAACAACAGAAAGGCTTCGTAAGTAGTAATTGAAATAGGATTATGATCTTGCATATGTGTATATCTATATTATGGTGGCGTCTCGTTGGTTAATTTATTTTTGTAGCGCATTGCTTTCTAGGAAACTCAAAGATTACGAAGACATTTTAGGTCTCAAAATGTTTAATGCACAGATTAAAATTTCAAAACAGTTTTTTCTGAAAAGATAAGAGGATTCCAGATGGTTGGAAATTTGCATTGGGTGTAAAAAGGCTCCTGGCGAGCCTAAACTTATCAGATTGGAGGTCAGGTGTCCATACACCAATACACTCACAGGTTGCAGGAGACCATACTTTAAAAACTACTGGCAGTTAGGAGCAGATAGAGCCACACATACAATAAAGATCTCCGAAACATAAGGTTAATCCTTTATCGTGTACGCTGGAGTTAACTCGAGCTCTCTGAACTGACCAAACTGTGCACACTCGAGATAATTAGAGCGGCGTTGTACTTTTGTAGATATTGCGCTGTGTGTTGTGCTAAAAGAGATAGCCAAGGAATAAGGAAAAGAAAAGAGAGTCGTTAGATGTGTAATTGTTGCAATGTTGGGCTATGTGCTGCACCTTGTTTCGAAATATATCACACAACAAAAAATTTTGATTAATTTTATAAATATTAGTATTGTTCTTATGTCTGTTTTAAAAGTAAAAATAAGTATTTTTACTGATAATAATGTTTATTATGAAATGGGAATTCGAAAAGAAAGATAATAAAAAGTCGATGTGCTTGTGTAATATTACAATATTCGATTTTTTTCTGCAATGTTATCAAAATCCAAAATTGCAATAAATATTTTGATTATTTTTGTATTTTTGTAATTTTCTTGGCAAGACAACGTTCTAAATTGTGTTTTTTACATGAAAAAATTGAATATTTTGGCCGGCCTTTTTCAAAAAACAAACAAACAAACAAATTTCAAAATGGGATAATTCTACTTCATGATAAAACACGTCCCCATACTGCAAATGTCATAACTCAGAAGGGTCACTCGCTAAATTGTGAGACTATTGTGAGAATATCGACTCACCAGAAAAGTGATCATCTGCCTAAAGGCGGGAAAGTTACCACTGCTTAATGGCAGCAGGAAACAAACTGAAGTGAAGTGATAAGGAATATGAGGACATGATATTTAGCACTCTTATGTTATATGGAATGTTAGCATGTCTATAGTAGGTTTTGCGTTTGCCGCATGGGAATTTCGTAAGATCATTAAGTGGGAAGTAATCTTCCAAAAGCCCAAGAAAAGGTTAAACGACTGACATACTCATATGGACTGCACAACCTTCAAACGGAAACTTTTCGAGTATTGTATACATTGATAAGCATTTCTGCAGTAGCTTTGACTTTGTAATTTACTTTAGCTCTGCTCGTAGATATTACATTCGCCTACCAATTTCCACTATACTGTTTACCAATTAAACATTTTCAAAGAAATAATTTTTTTAAAATTAAAAACAAGCAAACAAAAGAAAATTTCCTGTCTTTGTAGCTACTTTTTGGACTAAGACGTAATTAAGAAATAATTCCCTTTTGAAATGTGTAAACAACCTGTAGTGATAGCAGTGTAATCATTTTACCTTCTTTTCTAACCTAGGACGTGGTAGGAAATTTTAACCTTAAAGTAAAATTAGCCTCGTTTATTGACGGAGTTTCATGATCGTTTACTGACGACAGAGCAATTGTCAAACAATGCAGTTCTAATAAACCTTATTCTAGTGAGATTTTTTTTAAAAATTCCATTTAAGCTAGGACTCTCACAGATTTTATCTAACATTTGTTGTTTACTTTCTTCTTAATTTACATTTCACATATGATGTAGACTCATCGTGTAATAGCAAGTAAATAGCAATTTAAATTAAACTTCGCTTTCAATTATGAACTTTTTTTCTATTGAATAGGTATTTCATTTAATTAGTCGCGGATTTTCATTTAGTTAAACTGTTTAAAAGAAAAGAAGACTCTCCGAAAAACTGTGCTCTTTCAAACTTCGTCAATTACTTTAATGATCCATTCCTTGAAAACAGTAATTAGATTAAAATTATTTTTTCCTTTTATTTGTGAATAGAAAGATATGTATTGTTAAGGAAAAAAGAAATTTTTTTATTTGTTGATTAATTAGGTATTTTTTAAAATACTTAATAGTTTTATTCGTTGTAAAATAAAATGCATTTTAAGCGTCGTAAGAAAGAGATGACAGTAATTTCACCGTTTAAAACCCTTTAAATGAGAAACGATATTTATGATTATTTTTTATGAGTGTTTATTAATTTATCATTCTTTAGTATTCTAAAAAACAGGAAGAGATGAAGATTTTTTTATTCACGTAATTTATATTTTTCTTAAGAAAAAGCTTCTTTTATTACTATACAGACCCACGTGAGGTTAATACAGAAAAATTGAAGCTTTATGAATTGAAAGGTTTAAATAACCAATTTTGTTCCTTTTGGGTTTCCATCGGTAGATGTCTACTGGAAAATTTAATATAAAGGATTTCCTTCTCTTCTTGGCAGTACAGCTTAGATCAATCCAAGGCCGTTCCAAAGAGTTTTTTCCTTAAGAGTCTATGAGATGCTATGTGTTTCCAGTTAATAACCTTTAATATTTTGAAGTGTTCCTCATGCCATTTGAGTGGAAGTTTTCCAGGTTCATAGTTAATACCTTAGTGGAGTTGTTATCCTATAGTGCCTAATGTTTCTTAATTTGGCTTGATTGGACGACCAGCAGATTGATCCCCGAGTTTCTGAGCTTATAGGGAGATATGTACGGAACGGTTTGATTGAACAAGAAGGTGCACCCTGCCAAATGGGCGATAAAACGCAAAGTATGGCAGCTCCGATTATTTGCTTCTCTCCTAGCCGTGCCATGCAACCATTTCTTTACATATGAAATGTGCCTCATTCTCAGTGAATTTTAATTTGGTGAAATCAAATTCATTGGTTCTGTAATCAACGGTGATTTTACTGATAATTTAAACCGATTAAACTCGTTTTCTACCATTTTCTCTTTGGAATTAGTTAATGCACTGGGATATTATTTTTTGTGGTTCCAGTCCTTCTTAGTGATGGCTACCTCTGTTAAGATTAACTCTGAATTTTTTTTCATTTTAATGTACTTTGAACACTTGAAAACGCAATTTTAACCTTTTGTTAACATTAATTGCGCCATTGTTATCTTAATTCTTTGCTAGAGTTTACAATTAGTATAGCCGAGATTTCAGCCGGAAATATGCTTTCACTAATAACTTCAGCCTTCTCGTTACTTCCCGCGAAAGAGTTGGCGTTGTTCGTACTATTTAAAATTCGTCTAAATAGGAGTTGGCACCTGGTATTTTAGTAACATCTTACGAAACTGGCCAGGCTTAAACTTGGCACCTTGGGATTCTTGTCTCGAACGTTGACCAATAGGATAGAGTTTAATCTATTGAGCAGTTATGATTTACCGCATAGTTCTTGCATAAGAAATGAGTTTTAACACCGGATTTCTCCCTTTTAATATGAAAATTTCAAGTATTTTTTAAGGGGCCATGTCAAAAACATATGTATACAGAAGGAGATGTGTCTGTACCCCTCCGAAATATTTTCAATGTACGTATTACAAGATTTCTTAATAACAATTTGCGTACATTACCATTTCCCAATACAAATGCTGAAAATTAGTTTTGAACTACCTGTTTCTTCGCAGTAGAACTGGTCGGTCATAAGCTGGCAAATTTTCAATTATTTTCGTTATATAGAGTCATGACTATAAACGCAGATAAAGAATTAAACAAGTATGGTTTAACAGATAGAAGAACTATTATACTATGACAAAATGGATTATAAATTACGGAATATGCCTTACTGTTTTCGAATTTTGCGGTCATACAAGGTATGTAGTTTCATAACAAAAATAAATCTGAATATGTTATAAATCCTTTCTCAATATTTTTTTTTATTATTATTTCCTAGCAACTCGTAAAACTCTTTCCGCTTAAATTCGTCTGGTAAATAATGGTGAGTCCATGAAATATGCTTTATTATTTACCAGGAAAATTTAAACCAGGTAAAAACTTATGGTGTAAAATAAAATATATAATACGTTTTTAAATTTATTTTTCAAGATATAATGAATGGACGTTCACCGTTGTGATTCGTTTTTATGACTATTTATGTATGCATGTAAAACTATGGATATATGTATAAGATATATGTAATTAAAAGACACATTATGGCTACAATTATATTTTTTAAGAGACATCAAAATTACATACAGCGTTTTTGTTCCGTTTTTATACCGTATTTATGTATGCATGTAAAACTATATATGCATGTAAGATTTGTGCAATTAAAAGACACATTGCGGCAGCAAATATATTTTTTAAGATACAATGAAATTATCTACTGCGTTGTTTTTCTGTTTTTATAACGTATTCATGTATGTTTGCAAACTATGGATGTATGTATGTATAAGTCTTACATATGTATATATTTGTGCGTATGTGTGAAATGAATATTTTTTAAACGTTCGAAAGCTTACTGAAATTTAAGATTTTAGTCCCAGCCAGAAAAAAAATTATGGCTACGCTCTTTGTCCAGAAAACGTGAAATTGCTAACAATCACTGTTGTTTTCAACTTTTAATTTTAAAACTTACAAAATTATATATTTAAAAAGAAAGTTTATTTTTACTGCCTGTATAATTTCACTTCTTCTAGGATTATGACATAAGACTTCTCTAAATTTAATAAAAACTATTAAAAATCTAAATTTCAATAATTATTATGTATCAATAATATATAATAACTACCTTAAATAAAGTTCTTTGAAAAGTAATGATTACCAATATATTTTCAACAAAATTTACCGCTGTTTTATCTTTGAGAAAGATTTGCACTAAAGTTTGCTAGAATAAAAATATAAAAATTTTTGTTTTAACAGCAAAAGATAGAGGGGGAAAAAGAGGTAAGAAGACAAAATAGATTTCAAGCTTTATTTTGAGGGAATATGATAAAAATTTGAAGCTAATAATGTGAAAACAACAATATATTTAGACAATATGTTTCAAAAATGTGTGAGTTAAAGTATAGATGTAATATCCTGTTTAGTTTTTGAAAAAATTGAAAATACTCTTAATATTTATTCTCATCACATCCATTACGATTGTAATAAAACATGTTATGGTTTTAATATTTTTCAAAATCTTTTAAAGGGTTCCTAAGGCTGTTACACATAAGGGCCCTTTGGTTTTGTTACTACTTTTTGACTTTCCATAACTTTTACACTAAAATGTCTGAAATTGTTTTTAGAAATCTGTTACATGTTTCTTTAATAATTTAATCTTAAATACTTTTAAAAAACTATTTTTTTTAAATATATATTTATTAGCATATAGCCCGTCATATGATGGGGTTTGTAAAATTTTTAAATTTCCAGAATTGTAAAGTACCCTATTAGGCAGTTAAAAAAATGGTTTGTTTTTTAGCTGAGAATTATCTGGTACAAGCTCAATAATCTGTTTATCTTCCTACTCGTCTAAATTCTCCCGATACTGTGAATGAAGTATGGAATCACGTTGAATTCATTTAGTCAAACCGTGATGTATAAAAAGCAAACACACAATTGAATAACTTTAATCTTCAAAGCTATATAACTTAACCCTCTAAGTGGTTCACACGTACAATTCCGCCAAACCGATGATATCTTCAAAGCGGTTGTCAAGTGTTTTGACCTCCAAAAACATTCCGAAAATGGATGTAATGTATATTTCTGCCAGTGTTTGAAGTAGGAGAATCAGATCGATTGTTTAGAAACTGCACTCCTCTTTGACTGACATTTATTGAGGGATTCACCCCTACCCCCTGAGGCACAAAGACGCTGATAGCTTTTCATGCCTTCGTAAATCTCTATTTAGAAGTATTTCGTTTGCGGCAACAGATGTATCTCTAATTGCACCACTTAAATATCTTGAATAACTTTCTTTAAAAAAATATAAATAATTCTCTTAAAGAATATTTTTATTTGTACTTTTAGAATCCATTATTTCTTATGGGATGATCTTCGAGACTTGATGAGCTTTATGCGTATTAAAAATTAACAATCTATAATATCTATTTATATATCTATTTATAACCGGAAGTAAAGGGACAATAACGAGGGTGGATTTCCCGTATTCCATTCTAGTCGACAAAGGCAGAAGGA
>CM063510.1:153578147-153579420 GCA_032207245.1 Pardosa pseudoannulata
AGTGGTTATTTTGGTGAATTTAATTCTTTAATCAGTCAATTTATAATTTGACTTACCATCGGTGTTTTCATGTCAATCCTTAACTTTAACTGCATTTATGGCTTTCATCTTTCACATATTTAATGGTCCATATTTTTACCATTTACTTACCTTCTCTTTGGATTTCAACTTTTACACAGTTGATATTTTTATAATTTTTAATCTGATTCTATCTTTTTTTACCTGCGTTGATTTTAGTACTTTCCGTGTTTCTGTTATGGCACTTTTATGTGTTAACAGTTTGTAGCCTCTAACTCACCTGAAATCGTACTCTTTGTATCTGGATTTCTTTCAATATAGAGTTTGGCGCTTGTGTACTAAACAGGACCTTGTGCAACTAAACTCAAATCAACCAGTCAACCTATAGTTGGACAAAAAGTTATGAGCTGCGATAGCTCAGTCGACAAAGGCAGTGATCTCCTAAGTGAAATGTTGAGGGTTCGGGCTTGAGCTGGTCTAAGATCCGCCGTGTGCGTTAAAGGTAACTAAGGTACGTAAAATAGGTTCGTGGTCTCAATGTTCTTTAAGTTCTCAATCGATACATCTGGAGGTGGCAGGCTAGTCCTGGGGGTCTTTTGCTTGGTCCCCGCTTCTAAATTACGAGGCTCAGCCGGAATAATGTTATTCCCGTCCGTACCATTCCTTACGCTATACGTGCTTCTAAGGTGGTGTTAAATGGTTACCAATTTAACTTCTTCAACTGTTATTTTAGCATAAAATATATTTCTGTATTAAGCATATTTATTCCTCAGTTAGCAGCTTCACCGCCATGTATTGGCATAAAGGTATATATGCTTGTATTTCCAGTGGCATTAGGAAAAACAAACATTATATTATATTAAAATATATTTCGAAAAAAGTAATTATAGAATTTTGCAGTAAAAGAGAAAAAATTATTCTAGTTTTTATAAAATTAAAATTGCTTCTTCGTCACTTTATTAAAAACTGTTTATTTCCTCCAAACAACAAATCTTCCATAAAACTTATTTATAATGAATATCTTTAATAAAGTGTTTATTATTTTGAAATGTATAACTTAATACAAAAGTATATTTTATGCTCAAATAAGTTTTGAATGCGATAATAAACTAATGTTTTGACTACTGAAAAATTTTGACATACGGGTGCCAGGAACTAAAAAAGTTTGAGAATCGTTGATGTAGCGTATTGAGGTGTGGGAAAGAGACAAGATCGAGGGAATGAATTAATCGCATTATAAACAAAAACTCTCATG
>CM063510.1:153579520-153587020 GCA_032207245.1 Pardosa pseudoannulata
ACCTCTCGGCCCCCTCCCCTTGTATAAGTATGTCCTTGCCATCTCCTTGAATATTTGGAACCACAAAGTGTCATAAAATATTTTTTATATCAAGATATAATTCCAAAAATATTTCTCGAACTTTGTAAGCATGAAACTTTATTTTTCATTAAAACCTATCATTTAATTGATAATATTTTCTCTATTCTTCATATAAGACAAAATAAAAATTCTGTTTGATTATCCAAGCGTCAAAAACGACTAAGGGATTTATAATAGCATTTCAGCTGCATCATTTCCTTGTACCTGTTTCATAAAAGTTAACCTAAACAGCATTTTCTGCTGCATCGAGCATAAAAAAGTTACAGACAAATATGGTATATGCAAGCCGAAATGAGATTTCTGCAAACAGAGTATATAAAATTCGAAAAAACATTCTTCGCTTCGGGAAAGTTGTGTTTTTTGAGATGAGACCTCAAATATTTTCTTTTCTGTGGCTTGACATTTCTCGAAACCAAAAACTGGAGAAAAATGTTGCGTACAAAACAAAACACGAGAGTTATTTCTAAGATAATCGAAAGAAAATAAGTGAATTTTATATAAGTACGAGTACACATGGAATATCCACAAACTCGTCTTCTGTAAAAAGTACGCAGAGAGAAAACGCAATGAACTAAGAATTTGACTTCGATATTTGAATGAATAGGAACGTTTAACCCTTTAAAGGACATTAATATGATTTTTTTAGTATTTAATAAAATTAGTTTATAAATGTTACCTATGATTTTTATAAATGTAAAAATATGAAAAAAATGTGCATTTATTACGAGGGAGAAATGTAAGAGGCCTGATTTAAATGCAAAACCATCCCTTTGTACTGTGGGAAGATAATACTTTATTTTAAATTTTTATTAAGGTGGAAGTGGGATGAATAATTATCATTAAAAGTGTAGAATATAAATATAGCTAAACAGCATTTAAGTGTTATTTGAATAATATAGGTATTTAGGGGTCACAACGAAGATAAATCGAATTTCTGAATTTTCTTGGTCAAGCAAGTTTAAAAATGCATATTTCAAATGGAAAAATGAATTAAGTGTAGTTTTTTTTTTATCTGCTGTAAGTTTGAAATGTCATAAGTATAGAAAATTCATTCATATGTATTCAAAAAGTAGAAAAAAAACTTTTAACAGGTGGATTCACTGCAAAACCACCGTTCGTTAAAGGGTTAAGACACCCCTATGTACAAGTATTTTCTTAACTAGCATATAGCCCGTCATATGACGGAATCAGTAAAATTTTTAAATTTCCAAAATTGTAAAGTACTTTATGAGGCAGGCAAAAAAATGTATTAATAGAATATTTGTATAATAGAAAATATTAATTTTTATAAATAGTTGTATTAATAGAAAATTAAACACATGCTTTCTTGATATAGATTTCTTAATATAGGATTTTTGATTAGGTACCTATGTGATAATTTTAACTTTAATCATCGATTATTTTTTGTTGCAATAAAAAATTTATCACCGGTATTAACAGCAAATCCTTTTTATAAAAATCTAAGGGCCGGTCTCACCAAAGTCCTCTAACAGATAACCCTGATTAAATCATGGCGCCAACCAATGGCACAACGATCTTAGAGAACAAAAAGAAAGTAAAAACTCATTACTTAGGAAAACACCTCAAAATGTGGTCAAGCTTTGATGTAGGCAGTAATCAATCAAACTGTCAATTGGTCAGAAGACGAGATAGGTGAAAAGAAGACCTTGCTACACATACCTATCACCCCTATTTTTCATAATTCCAACCCATTCCGGCCAAGCCCGTCTGTAAGTCCTTCGGTCGGTATGGGACGCGGTCGTCCCTAAGGAGTTAAGGTTAGGTTAGAAATATAGCCTATGGACATTTGTTTTCAATGCAGCTGGACACACAGACATATATCATTTTGCTAATTGAGGCTGGGATTTGGTTTTGGTTTTGGTTTGGAGCGCTACGGTCTACTCTTTTGCACACGAGGGCTAATGAGACCGGGACCTACAGTTTAAAGCCGATTCCGAAAGGCTACAAACATCCATGCCAGTAGCGGGATTCGAACCCACGAACTCCGGTTCCGAAGAGCAGCGCTCTACCATTCGGCCATCGTTCGGAAATTGAGGCTGGGAAGCTGTTCCCCATTTAGCAGTACCCGAGAAGCACGTGGAGCTACGAACAAGAGTGACATTGCCCCCAATGAGTCATTTAGAAGAAGGGACCAAACAAAAGTTACCCCCCACAGGTACCGTTCAAACTTGGAGGACATTCCGAGTACGAGACAATTAATATGCGCCAGCCGCCAATGATGACCGAGGTTGATCTTTAGCGAAGTCGAGCCTCAAATTTACCTTGCAAAATGAATGGGTAATTCGACAAACTTTGACTTTGAATTGACCTTGTAGATATTTGTATCAATGTAGGTTCTATATGCATAGAACAGGTCACATAAATTTGTCTTTAATTTTTTTTCCATGTAACTAGAAATATAGACAAATATCTTCATGCTAATCACGGCTGGGAGGCTGGTACCCATTTAGCACAAGACGAGGAGCATGTGTACATTGCGGAATACTACAGAAATTATTAACATTGACTCCTCTGGGCTTTCCTTATTTGGAAGCAGGTGTGGTGTCCTCAAATTATAATTTTGTTACCGCTAATTATTTGTACTTTCATTTGGTATGCAAAGTTTTCACAAGCGGCAGATCTGCGTGCGCAGACGCGTACTTGACAGCGACCGGCCGCCTTATAAGTTGAAGCCAGGCGAGAACGAAAGAGGAGTGCAAGGCGCAGCGTAACTAAGTCGTTTCTGAAGAAGAGAGCATTCTCACACGGCTGTGTAATCCGACGTTTTTCGCCCTCGGAAGCACTTCTGATCCAGCTTGCTTCACAAGAACGTTCGCCTTCAATTGCATGCTGAAAGCATAGTATCGACCCTTATTTGCTTTGTTTCTTCCATTATTATTTTATTATACACGTCAGTATCGAATTAAAAGAATTTTAACGAAAGCTTATTTTTGGAGTTTATTTTTTTATTTGCTACAGCAGTAGCATTACAGTGGTGGAAACGCCACTACAAAGGTACCAAGCAGACAATGTTACAAGGAACCTATTTTATATTGCCATTAATGAACATAACTGTCCTTGATTGGCTCAATCCTTCACCCTTTCGATTATGAGATCGATGTCTTCGATTGAGTTATCAAGGCTCTTCTTTAAAATTATTGTTGCATTTTTTTTCCTATTTATAACGCATTATCATAGAAGTAATTTAAAATATGCTATCTTTCTTAAAGCATTTTTTCTATCTCTTATCTGAACTATATTTAATGTTTTTAATTCCACTCACGAGATTCTTTAGATCACAAAAATATTTCCGTCTCCGCTAAATCCTTTTTAATTCATTATATGCATCTTAATTACGCTTGTATCTTGATAAAACTAATAAGATGAAATATGAAAGCTGTAAGAATCAATAAATCTGATTTTTACGCATCACAGATGAAATTTTAATTTCACAGTCATAATTTATTTGGAAATTAGATTGATTTTTTAACTATTAAATAATTTATTTTTTTAAGAATCATTTATAGGGGCATAAATGAATCCTTATTTATCTAAACTTGCGCCTTCATAGGAAATGTCAATTATTTATTGTAAGTAAATTAAAATTTTAATTAAAAACATTAATTGATTTTTCTCAGAGCAAAAGGATTTCATTATCAAGTTTTGTAAGATCACATTTAGTTTGAATGCATTGGTATTGGAATATTTGAAAACTTTATTTACATATTTGCAAATTTTCAATTACTTTTGCGAACAAAAGGTTTTGGATTCTTTAGGCTCGAAATTTTCCCTCGGGGGAAAATTGTTTACTTTATTTCGAAAATTTCGAAAACAGTTTATCATAAATAGAAGAAATGTTTTGTATAAGTGCCTACAAGGAGTTTAGAATTTGAGATATATCTTCTTATAGAAAAATATCGTGTAATTTTCTGATCCAAACTGTATTTATTTTTGTACTTACAAACTTTTCAGTCGAGAATTTTCTCCGAATTTCTTGAAGAGATGATTTGTGCAAATGCCTGCGAGGAATATAAAATATACAGGGTGGAACAACACGATTGGATAATCTCTGTGTAACCAGATTCATTGTTTGGAATGTATAAAAACTTCCCAAAGAACTCTACCTCTACAACCCATAGTTATCGAGAATAATGCGTTAGATTTTTTTAGGTTTTGTTTGGATCATTAGTCTTATTGTTTTGCTACAAGAAGGGTAAAGAGATCGGGACCTACTGTTTAAAGCCGATTCCGAACGGTTGCAAATATTCATGGCAAAAGTAGGATTCGAACCCGCGAACTCTGGTACCGAAGAGCAGTGCTCTATCATTCAACCATGGTTCGGCCAAGGAGAATGGGCGTGAATTTGCATGTAATCATATCCAGTTTACGAAAAAACCCTTATTCGAAACAAAACCATCGGATTTTACCAAATTTTAAACAGAACTGCATGAATGCGGATATCGTTGAATGCTTGACTGCACACGTTCCAGCCTCGTAGTGTCCACTAAAGTACACTCACGGTGGAGACGAGGAACTGAGTCTATTTTTGAAATAGCAGAGCTCCGATAAACATTTTTTTTCAGACGTCCCCATATGATGAAATATAAAAGGGTCACATCCGGAGATCGGCTGCACCAACGAGGACCATATACCTTAAGACAAAGGTTTAAGATGTTTTGGGTGTCCCCGGGAGTACAATCCAAAGCAGCTCATAATATACAATGCAGTATAGTAAATACAGTAAAAATATCTGAAACTAACACATACAAATACAAAACAGACAAAATAACACTGAAAATGCAAAAAAAAAGTAATAATCATAAAATAAAAAATAATGATAATAATTACAAGATAATTGCAGGAAAATAAATACAAAAGCGTGGTACAGTGAAAGTTATATTTTCAGAATCAGCCTTGTTATGGGACCTGCAGATTCTCTGAATTTTCCATTAGCCAACCGAACAGTTTGTTTAGTTTGGATGAGAGGGTTTTGTTACAATTTAGCTGATCAGCCCAGACACCCTCCAGGCCTGGACTGGGGCGCTGGAAATGCCAATCCCTAGTGAGGGAGCAGTCAAATAGGTAGTGGTCGGGCAAACCCGGGCCAGAGCAAACACATCTCGTGCTAGCCGAATCGGAAAGATAGGCCGGGAATGGGTCATGCTTTGTAAGAAAATCTAAAGGCTGCATTGGAAATTAGCCTAGTGGTTTTTACTTTCCGGTAGTACGAGTAGACAGGCCTACCTTTCTCCGATGTGTCCCAAGTGCCCTGCCAGTCAGCTATTTGGCGCTCTCGAAGTTTGCTCTTGATGAAGACCGATAAACAATTTTCAGACATTTTCTGAGAGGAAGTTCCAGATCAGTCTAGTCTTGTTCGGCTGCGGACTTGGCCAGGGCGTCCGCTTCATTATTGTCGTCTGAGTTTACGTGGGCTTTCACCCAGTTGAGGGTTATTTTTCTTGTTTTGGAGATCTGCGAAATAAGGAGTTGGATTCGTTGAACTTGACTGTTTTTTTTTTTTTTTTTTTTTTTTTTATTTTTTTTTTTTTTTTTTTTTTTTTATTATTATTATTATTATTATTATTATTATTATTATTTTTTTTTTGTTTTTTTTTTTTTTTTTTTTTTTTGAGAATTTGGTAATTGCATTTATGCTGGCCTGGCTGTCCGAAAAGATTGAAGATGGAGTTGTGCCCGGGAGAGACGATAGCCACTTTAGGGCTGATTCTAATGCGGTGAGTTCTGCCTGAAAGACAGTGCAGTGTTTGCCTAGGGAAATTTTATATTTATTTAAAAGTTTTTCATGTTGCAATGCTGTAAAGGCGGATCCAACTTCTTGTTTCATTTTTGAGCTATCTGTATAAATTTCTATTGCTTCGCTGGAGATCGTGGGAGCCATAAAAGATTACTTCCATGCGAGTAAGAATGGCTGCACACACAGCGAATTTTTTACCGAGTGGAGAATTTACCGTCGCCAATTAACGATTTTTTTTGTTCGGTTTTGTTTGGAGCGCTACGGTCTACTGTTTTGCACACGAGAGCTAATGGGACCGGGACCTACTGCTTAATGCCGATTCCGAACGGCTACGAACATCCATGCCATAGTGGGATTCGAACCCACGAACTCCGGTACCGACGATCAGCGTCCTAACCAATCGGCCACCGTTCGGCCGCCGATTAACGAAATCAACCAATCAACGTTTTTTATTTCGTTGAGAAGCGACGGTAAATTCTCCGCTCGGTAAAATCCGCTGTATGTGCAACCAGCCTAACGAAGTTCAAGTTTGGAATAAAGGTTTTTTCCGAAAACCGGATATCATGTCATGCATATTTTTTTTTTGCCTTTTTCTCTAAAGCTATGGGTTGCAAAGGTTATTTGGGTATATTTTGTGTATTTCAAACAAAGAATTTAATTATGCAGAGTTTATCCTGGCTTGTTGGAACACCATGTATAGAATTTATAGAGTAGTATCGTGAGGTTTTCTAATCCAAACTGTACATCTTTATATTACAATACATTCTTGTTTGCAATTTTCCCTAAAGCAATATTAAATATCAAAGTCATTTACAACCTTAAAAAATTGTCGGAAAACTAACCAGTTACAAGTTTCAGAGTTTGAACATCCTAATTCCGGAGATGCGGAGATATTCCCAAGTGAGAGCAGCTTAGTCAGCGATATTAACCGTCCGACAGGAACTTAGATCATCGGATAAGTGAACCATTTTATTAAGACAGTTGAAAAAATGTGGCGAGGGGACAGAAAATTAGTATTTATTTCAGGGTTAGCTTTGGAAGACTTCTAAAAAGAATTTTAAGTCAACGAACACTCCTTTAAATAAGATATTTTGTGGCTGGGATAATAAATATGGAAGAATGGGAAGGAGGAAAGAAGAATCTTAAAAATAAATTTAATAAATATGTAATTTTGATATATTACATGTGTTGTAATGTACTTACAACCTTAACATCAGTGTTCGTTTACAAAGGGGAAACACAGTAAAAATATGAGACCCTATATTGAGATTAAGAAATTTATACTGTACACTATTTACAAATTGATATCCTTGATTATCATATAACATAACCAGCAATTATTTATGTCTTATATTTATATTTACACCATAATTATTACAATTCTCTTTAGTTATGCGTTATTCCTTAATCACAATGTTGAATTACTAACAGAGGCCTAAATGACCATTGTGAATATGTTTTACCTGTAGTACAGGCACAGGGGAGCAGGGAGATACTTTCTTCACTCGGTGTGTCGGTCCTCCAGTCAGTAAAGGGGATCGGGCAGGGGCTTTCCTCATGCGGTGTGTCGGTCCGGGCGTTCTGGCGCACGGGACGAGTCGATGCTGGTGAGCCAGGCTTGGGATTTCGATGTTCAGCTACTCTTGAAACCTGACTTCAGCTCC
>CM063510.1:153597020-153604520 GCA_032207245.1 Pardosa pseudoannulata
ATTTCCTCTCATGTATATAGCTCAACTTTGCCCACGGCATTCCCAGGAAGCTGCGTTTCATTCCAAATTCTTCTCATTAGAAAAATGACTTTATTGAAAATTCCTGAGACAAGAACTTTTGTGCAATCTGTGGGATATCTTGCCGTAAGTGTTCCGTGGGAGAAACATCCCAGGGAGCTCTGGCCCTCCTAAGACACTACTCGGGACTGGTATTCTTTTTCTTTGAAATTGTTATGATTTTTTTTCCTTTTATATCCAGGTTACACATAAAATAAAATCGTGTCATTCGCTCATTTACTGCCTCTATCATTCATTTATTATCAGCACATAACTGTATATACTCAAAACCCCGAGAATGAACAAGTTGTAATACGAGAAATGCAATTTCACTTAGTCACGCCTTAGTCTTCAAATGAATGCTTTATACAACATTCAGGATTTTTTCATCATTTTTTTTGTCGTTTCTGTTTACCACAGCATTTTTAATATCCTAATATTGCAGAAAAATATGGAGAAAATCAATGTATGTCGCCACATGTTCTGTTTCTAAACAACCCCTGTTCTGCAGGAATTCTATTTTACTTTATACGAATGTCACCCTCGATTGATTTTTCTTTCGTTTGGTGAATTAGTTTAAAAGGAAACAGCCACGGAAAGGATTTGAAACCCTTTCAAAGGATCCTATTAAAAATTCAATGCAGAGGAAGAGTTTTCTAAGAATAAAGATTTGGGTCCCAGAGCGAAGTGATTTCATGTATTATATATAGATTCTTTATTCATCGTCGAATTTTTGTTTAGATTCTTTTTCTTTCTTTTTCAAGAGAGATACTTCTTGTCTTTTCAACAAGCCGTCTGGTCCTTTCAGTGGTTCAAATTCACTTCTCCGACACTACTTTGAAGCAGTCACGAACACGTGTTCAGGACTATGTATTACAAAGGACACCAAAACAATGGGTAGTTTAGTACTAGAACGGTTGCAGGGGTCATTTTGACCCCTGGCCATTTTTGCCAGTTGATTATTTATGTGTGGAAGAAATTGCTTGATTTTTTTTACTCATATTTATAAAAAAAATAGCATTCTAGGTTTGTCAGTTTTTTGAAATATTGACATGTATTTTTAGAGCGTTGAACGGCTTCACTTTGACCTCTTTGGCAAAATACTGCAAAGAAGCAGGTGCAGGGTTTTTCATGTCTGTATTTCTTTACAGGAATTGTCTACAGATTTCTTTCCCTTTTTTCTTTTGTTAATTCAGAATATTCACAGAGGATTGTTAAAATAAGGACAGCTGTTTACTACGATGTTTCAGTCAGTATTTCTGTACATACTAGCATATAGCCCGTCATATGACGGGATCAGTAAAATTTTTAACTTTCAGAATTGTAAATTACCCTAATAAGGCAGGTAAAAAAAATGGTTTGTTTTTTGGCTGTGAATCATCTTGCCACAAAAAAAATCGATGACTAATTTAAAATTATTACATATGTACCTAATCTATTATTTAAGCCAAATATAAAAGAAGATTCCGTGATAAAACGTAATGCGGTAAATAATTTAAAATAAGAAATGATTAAATGTGATGGTTAAAGGAATGACGTCATATTACTAGAAAAAATGTATTTTTTACCTATTCATTATGTAATGAATTGATAAACTTAATCGCCTGATCTTAACCGGGGTAAATAGGGCTTGAAATAATGGCATTAAACTCTCGAAAAGAGGGAAGGAATTGATTTCGAACGTTTTAAAGACGATAGTAATTTTTGATGTAATATGAAGCATATTTATACCAATTTATTTTAGAATCGAATCGATAGTTTAGGAGGAGATAAACTTGACTCGCTTTGAATTTCGCTAAACCTAATTCATCAAGAATCCAATATGGATTCCTCTATCCATTCCAGGTCCAACCGCTTCATAAAATCGAGGACAGATGGACAGATAACTTAGGCTATGATTATATAGGGGATGGATTGGGTCATCAATTTAAAAGACTGTTACAACAATAATTTTTGTATTTACTTCATTAATTTCTAATACTGTAAATTTATAATTAGGTGTATTTTAAACATTAGATAAAATTCAAACGAAATACTTTACATATTCCGTTCAGCCACCCTTATAATGAAATATTTTTAAAAGCAGCAGATATTTCTCATTTGTGGATATAGAAAGAGAATCTTACTGCGAGTAAGTAGATGAAACATTTTATTTTATAAATTTGAAATCCTTTTTATATCAAATGCATGAGTTATTTGGGTCGTTGTAGTATGATCTAATTGATCGTCTGGTAGAAGTTAATATATTTATAGTATTCTAAATATTCAATAAATTACCATGTAATTTTTAGTACAAATTATGAAATGCACATAAATTACTTATTATTGCAATGTATTAGACTTAACATCGTTTTTTATAAATATAAAATAGTTTCGTAAGAGAAATTGATAAAAATTTCACACATTACTGAACGTTCCAAATTATTTTGATTAAAATATTAGCTAATATAAATGCCTGAAGAAATACAATCAAAGTACTTATCAGTTGTTGATACAGGTCATTCGATTCGGTTAAGGACTCGATTTCCAAAAAAAAGTTGGTGGCCTCTTCTAATGTCTTTGGGCTGCAACGTCTGTTAAGACGAAAAACTGAAATAAAAATAAAAAGTGTTTAAAATTCTTTTATTTGACAAGAAAAGTTGATAAAAAAAATGCACTATAAAGTAAAATACAGTTTACAGCATCCTAAAGCAAATATTGTTTTATCACGAGGTATTATTTTTTAAAGAAATATTAAAATGCGAGACTGTCAGAAAACTTTTTCCATAGGTTAACATAGCAGGTACAGATCTACCCCAAGATAAGTCGAATTTTTGAACGATTAGAATACTTTCTCTTTTTTTGCTTGGTCTAAGGTATTATTTACTAACAAAAATTTTTTTAAAAAAATTACCTTAATTACATAGTCACGTGCTGCCCACATCACATTTCTTATTCAATGTGTTAATATATGGACAGACGTATAATTCCATAAGAGTTTATTTTCAGACTAGACGTTTGATATTTCTTTTAATCTGGAAGTCGAATTTTGGATTATAATAATACTTTCTCCGTTTACTTTCTTTAGGGTAGAGTTTCTCAAAGTGTGTTCCGTGGAACTCTAAGGTTCCAAAACAATCTTTAGGCGCTCTAAGAAAGACTTTAAACACCATCAAAGTTTTAAAGAAAATCTATCAATTCATTCCATAATTTTTCCTAATCCCTTACAGAATTAATAATAGTAATTAATGCACCAAAATTACAATAATAGGAAAGAGAAAATTGATGTACCAATGAATCATTCAAACCACACGTAAAAGTACTGCACAAGTAGGGGTAAAACATTCATGAATGTAAGAATTCAGTGAAAAAATGTATTAGCATTTTATTAGCATTTTACCATATAACCCACTTATTCCCCCTTTTTATATTGGAAGCATGATATAGGTAAAACAACATCACTCCCTATTAGGAGACAACACACAAATACAACCAAATCTTACTAGGGAATCGAATAAAAACACAGCAGGTGGGTGAACAATAAGCTAACCACCCTAAAATCTGGGCAGCTAATAATAATGTAATATTGTTAAGTAATGTTTATAATCAGGGATAAATTATAGACCCCTTACTTTCTCCTTAAGTGATATTTATTAACACATTGTATGCGGGACACGTAGTAGTACGTTTTCTGACGATTGATACTTGAACGCGGGATACGTACTAGTACGGGTTAGTCGTTTGATTTGTGGGTACAAAAATAACGGTATATACAGGAAAACGAAGCCGAATGTTCTTGTCTACTACATAGATTCTTGAAAAATTTAGACAAATAAAAACTAGGTTTTGCATTATTAGTTTTATGATTCCTCTTTTCATTTTTTATAATATAAAAATGTTTATGTATAACATAATTCAAAAATATTAAAACTATATATTACTATTTCTATTTGATTTTTCATATTTAAGATACTATTATAAATTTATCCACTAAAAAATACATTTTTTGTTTATAAAAATCTTATGATTGTTATTTATATATTTCTATTTATATATTTGTTTATATATTTTAATATAAAATACTAAAAGTTTGTAAAAAATTAAATAATTTTCCATCTATTGAGATTTAACTGAATAACTAAATTTACTCTCAGAACGTCCTTTCCCGGTACAATTCCGTTGCGAAATGTACCCGCTTGGTAAAAAAAAAATTAAATAATTTTCGATCTATTGAGATTTAACTGAATAACTAAATTTATGCTCAAAACGTCCGTTCCCAGTACAATTCCGTTGCGAAATGTACCCATTAGTAAAAAAATTAAATAATTTTCGATCTATTGAGATTTAACTGAATAACTAAATTTACGCTCAAAACGTCCTTCCCCGGTACAATTCCGTTGCGAAATGTACCCGCTTGGTAAAAAAAAAAATTAAATAATTTTCGATCTATTGAGATTTAACTGAATAACTAAATTTACGCTCAAAACGTCCTTCCCCGGTACAATTCCGTTGCGAAATGTACCCATTAGTAAAAAAAATTAAATAATTTTCGATCTATTGAGATTTAACTGAATAACTAAATTTATGCTCAAAACGTCCGTTCCCAGTACAATTCCGTTGCGAAATGTACCCTCACACAATGCGTTAAGAGGTTCCGTTGATATAATGTGGTAAAAAAAAGAGAATTTTTCTTGAGATAAAAAATTAAGAATCACTGGTCTATGGGAAAATTAAAAAAAAAATGATTAAGCAAGACATGTTTCAATGTGATATCTTACTAAAAAATTTATTTCTGTACAATATTCATTTTAAGTAAATAGCACCCAAATAAAACGAAGGGAGATGATTAAAAAAACGGGTTGGAAATAACACCAAGAAATAAATTTGGTTCCCATTTTCTTCGGGAGACGGAAATGTTTCGTAATTAAAAAAATAAAAGAATTTTTTTCCCTCCTCCTTGCTGGAGAAACTCCCTAATGGTATTACTGCTCAAATATTGACAGGAGAGGGGTTTTCTTTCTAAGGCAGAGTAGGACGCCATCTGTTCTGGCCCTCGAGATAAATCGTCCACTTTGGCAATTCTTCATTGGATGGATAGAAATTAATCTTTCCGGAAACCCAATTCGACCTTGCCGTGAAAATGTGCTTGGCTAGGGGGAATCGGGAGAACTTTTCCGAAAAATAAAAACTCAATGAAGGACTGCTTCCTTTACCTTTAAGAGTAATTTCTTCAATTTAAAAACCACGAATAGTTACATATATATAAGTGGAAGTTTGTAAGTTATACATGCAAATCTAATTTTTTGTGCAACAGTGAATTTCAAGCTTGTTGAAATATGATAGAAAATTTGATGTTTCTAAGTATTTATGAAATGCTAGCATATAGCCGTCATACGACGGGATCATTAAAATTTTTCATTTTCCAGAATTGTAAAGTACCCTATGAGGCAGGTAAAAAAAATGGTTTGTTTTTTGGCTGAGAATTATCTGGTCCCCTTTTTCATAAATTTTAACTTAAAGTAATTGTTTAGTTAGAGAAGTTTAATATTATAAAAACAACTAGCATATAGCCCATCATATGACGGGATCAGTGAAATTTATAATTTTCTAGAATTGTAAAGTACCCTATAAAGCAGGCTGAAAATTGTCTGGTACACGCTCAATAATTTGTTTATCTTTACTAACCTCATGTTAGTTGCCAACCTTAATTTATCTTATCATATTACTTAATAGGATGGACAGCAGAGGTTTTAAAATTGACAGTGATTATTTGGCGGTATCTATGAATGATGTCCAAAATTGAGCGAATAGATTGTAAACAGTGTAGTTATGTATAAAAAACAAACACACAAACGAACAAAATTCTTAATTTTTAAAGATATATAACTTTAACGCTAGATATTTATGAGTCCGTGAAATAGACTCCTAGACTTTTATGAAAAAAATTTGTTGTTAATACCGGTGATAAAATTTTCATTGCAACAAAAAATAATCCATGATTCAATTTAAAATTAGCACATATGTACCTAATCTATTATTTAAGCCAAATATAAAAGAAAATTATTTACGTCATATCTAAGTTCAGTGATAAATGCCGCATAATGCCTACGATATTTAAATAATTTAAAATAAGAAATGATTATATGATATTAGCATATAGCCCTTCATATGACGAGATAAGTAAAAATTTAATTTTCTAGAATTGTAAAGTACCTTATAAGGCAGGTTAAAAAATGGTTTGTTTCTTGGCTGAGAATGATCTGGTACACGCTCAATAATTTGTTTATCTTTACTGACCGCATGTTAGTTGCCAACATTAATTTATCTTGTCATATTACGTGATAGGATGGAGAGCAGTACTTTTAATATTAACAGTGATTATTTGGAGGTATATATGAATGATGTCCAAAATTGAGCGAATTGATTGCAAACTGTATAGTTATATATAAAAAACAAACACACAAGCAAACAAACTTCTTAATTTTCAAAGATGCATAACTTAAACGCTAGATATTTATTAATCCGTGAAATAGACTCCTAGACTTCTATGAAAAGAATTTATTGTTAATACCGGTGATAAAATTTTCATTGCAACAAAAAATAATCGATGATTCAATTTAAAATGATTACATATGTACCTAATCTGTTATTTAAGTCAAATATAAAAGAAAATTATTTACGTAATATCTAAATTCGGTGATAAAATGTATGAAAATAATGCAGACGATATTTAAATAATTTAAAATAAGAAATAATTAAATGAGAGGGTTAAAGGAATAACATCATAATGTTAGAAAAAAATGGTTACTATTACTAATTATGTGATAAATTGATAAATTTAATGTTCTGCTTGGCAATAGAGCTTCAAATAATGGCATTAAACACTCGAAAAGGGAGTAAGAGGTGGATTTCGAAAGTTTTCGAATTCGCTTTGAATTTTCCTACCCTAACTCATCAAAAATACTATATGGATACCTCCTCAAAGATATATAACTTAACGCTAGATAATAACGCTAGATATTTATTAGTCCATGAAATAGACTACAATTTTATGAAAAGAATTTGTTGTTAATACAGGTGATAAAATTTTCATTGCAACAAAAAATAATCCATGATTCAATTTAAAATTATCACATATGTACTTTATTAATTTATTTAAGCCAAATATGAAAGAAAATTATTTACGTGATATCTAAGTTCAGTGATAAACGTATGAAAATAATGCAGACGATATTTAAATAATTTAAAATAAGAAATGATTAAATGCAATAGTTAAAGAAATGACGTCACTAAGCTAGAAAAAAATGTTATTTTCATCTACTTATAATTGGATAAATTGATGAATTTAATCATCGCCTGCTCTTAACCGTTTCATAAATTCGAGGACAGACGGACAGATAACTTAGGCTATTATTATATAGGGGATAACCAAGATATATCTAGAACACAAAAAGGTATTTTATT
>CM063510.1:153612020-153614520 GCA_032207245.1 Pardosa pseudoannulata
GGTTAGTGATGGAAAATTAGTCAAGTCTCACGTAATTTCCCAAAACTTCTAAATTTGCAGAGGCGTCAGAGGATTGATGAAGTATTCGGATTTCATAACACTTCCTCTTCGAATGCTTTTAGTTAAAATTTTATTAATGAAAATTATACATGCATTGACTTATAGCATAAAATAACACGTAAATTAGACAAGCTATTGAACTGCAGCATAAGCTAGAAGTGCTCCCAGCAACAACGCTGAACATGCTTAAATATACACATGCGGTAGGTAATTTACATTCGGTTTACAGTCACGGTTAAAAAAATCAGACTGGAAGTTAAATGCATCGAATGAATATCATTAACTAATTATGAAGTCATGTTGTAAGCAAGAAATATACATTTTTTTAATTTCCCAACAGTTAGGATATGCTGCGCCAAACAGAAGAACACATATTGAAACAAAGATGTATAATTTAAAAGTAAGAGAAATTAATAGTCAAAAATTTTTTAAAAAATACAAGCAAAAACGAGGTAAAAACTCGAATTAAAACATCAAAAAAAAATTAAATGAGGTTTAAAACATTAGTACGAAAGAGAAATTCAAATATATGTGGTTTAGAAACATTAGAAAAGAATAAAATACGTAAATACGCGTTTAATACGCGCGTAAGTACGGTGTCTTCCGTCTCGATTTTGTTCATCTTTTGCGCCCTCTGATGATTACCTGCTGATCTTAAGAAACTGGGACAATCTCGAACTGTGCCGCCAGTCTCGAATAAGCACACAAAATCACGATAAAGAACTTGGTTGGCAACGAATGGTTTCATCTCTTTTCCGAAGAGTCAGAAAAGTTTTCCCAGATTTCATTTATAGAGGCATCTTTATATTATTGCCGGCGCATACTTGAACGTCAGCAATTCGTTGGAAATATTTCTATGCTTATATTTTTCAATAATATATAAAAATTTACATTGTAGAGAAAAATATTTAGCTGTAAAAAAAACGTTGTTAAAGCAGTGTGTAAATATATATGAGCATAGAATCTTTATGCATCATTCGTGAAAACAGCTTCAAGTAAAAATGTAATAAGTATGTCATGTAAAATAGGTGACAAATCTGATAGATTCGCGTTATAAAGAAACGTTGGAAATTCTCTATATTATAAATTCTTTGTAAACTTTGTGATATTTCAAAATAAAATATTTTATTAGAAAATGTAAAAATTCATGACTTTCATTGTACTTTAATCAGGATTACAGTCTTTCTGCCCTGTAGTTTTAATCTTATCGAATTTCAAAGTCAAACCAATTATAATAGTTAAAAGGATAGTATTATTTGGAAACATTTAGTTTTGAGGATTTTTAAGAGCTAGACAGGAATTATTGAAAGATCTGAGGTTTAGAGTGTGTTTTAAATTTAATTTCAATTAATATTCATTGTACCTGCCTTTAGGGTTTCAGGGATATTTCTGAGTCGAAACATTTAATATCTTTTCTATAGTTTGAAAATATTTTAAAACGTTTTAAGATTTTATTCTTTTCTAATTACAAATCACATTGTTTTTCAGCATACAGAATTATAAATAAGCTAGCAATTCGTAAATAATTCAAAATCTAACACGCGAGACCCTATTATTTAATTTGCACGGGCTTGATAACCGAAGGGAAGTCTTTCCATTAGCCCAACTATTATTCTTTTCTAATTATAAATCACATTGCTTTTTCAGCACATGACAGAAGTATGGATAAACTAGCAATTTATATATAATAGCACGGGCTTGATAGCCAGAGTGAAGTCTTTCCATTCGCCCAACTTTTATTCTTTTCTAATTGTAAATCACATTGCTTTTTCAGCACATGACAGAAGTATGGATGAACTAGCAATTTATATATAATTGCACGTGCTTGATAGCCGGAGGGAAGTCTTTCCATTAGCCCAACTTTTATTTTTTTCTAATTGTAAATCACATTGCTTTTTCAGCACATGACAGAAGTATGGATAAACCAGCAATAAATATATAACTGAAAATCTAACATGCGAGCCCCTATAATTTAATTTGAACCGGCTTGGTGGGCAAAAGGAAGTCTTTGCATTACACCCAACTTTTATTCTTTTCTAATTATAAATCATATTGCTTTCTCAGCACATGACAGAGGTAGGGATAAACTAGCATTTTATATATAATTCAAAATCTAACACGCGAGCCCCTATAACTTAATTTGAACTGGCTTGATGTCTGAAGGAAAGTCTTTCCACTAGACCAACTTTTATTCTTTTCTGCTTAAAAATCACATTGTTTTTTTCAACACATGACAGAAGTAAGGATAAACTAGCAATTTGTGTATAATAAAAAATCTATGACGCAAGCCGCTAATATTTAATTTGCACGGGCTTGATGGCCAAAGGGAAGTCTTTCCATTAGGTTGTCTTTTATCCTTTTCTGATTATAAATCACCTTGATTCTTTCAACTAGCAATTTATCTATAAATCAAAATATAACAAGCGAAACCCTATTATTT
>CM063510.1:153619520-153642020 GCA_032207245.1 Pardosa pseudoannulata
CAAATTTCAATATAACATATTATTGCTCGTTATATTGAAATTTTTCTTTATACAGATTTCAGATTGCAATCAGAAGAGGAGGAGTACAGTCAGATATTATAACAGTACTAAGTAAAAAATTTCAACATTTTAAGGCTAATCGTTTTTAATTTATACCTATACAAAGACAATTTTCAATATAACATATTATCGCCCGTTATATTGAAATGTTTCGTTATACAGAGTTCAGATTGTAATCAGAAGAGGAGGAGTACAGTAAGATATTATAACAGTACTAAGTAAAAAATTTCAACATTTTAAGGCTAATCGTTTTTAATTTATGCCTACACAAAGACAAACTTCAATATAATATGTTATTGCACGTTATATCGAAATTTTTCATTATACAGAGTTCAGATTGCAATCAGAAGAGGAGAAGTACAGAGAGATATTATAAGAGTACTAAATAAAAGATTTCAACATATTAAGGCTAATTGTTTTTGAGTTATACCTACACAACGGAAAATTTTAATATAACATATATTATTGTATGTTATATTAAATATTTTCGCTTTACAGAGTTCAAATTATAATAAAAAAAACTAGGAGCATAGAAAGATATTATAATAGTCCTAAATACAAAATTTCAACCTTCAACAGCTAATTGATCTTGGATCGAGTTTGTTCCCTTTGGCATGATGGACTAATTAGTAATTTTATTTAACATTTACACCTTTATTTATATTCAAAATAAAATAATTCAGCAGGACGAATTAGTTTTCTTTCTATTTTGTAATTTCTCACGGGGGCTCTACTTACACGTGCGGCTGATCTAGACGCTCAGTTAGTCTTCACCTTAACAATATGAATACTGCTAATCACTTCAAGAACAATCTGTCTTAAGTATTCATGATGTTGTGTGGACTTATTTGTACGGGTAGATCATGGCTATGAGTAGTTGTTATCTCAATCTTTATCGCACGATTTCCATCTTCTATGAATTATAAATTTCAGTTAAGCCCCATAACATAATTGCTCGTCATACTGAAGTTTTTCGTTATACAGAGTTCAGATTGCAAGGAAAAGAGGAAGTTCACAACTAGATGTTTTAATACTCCTGCACAAAATTCATTTTTTATTTCTACTTCAGATTTTTTGTGGGTTATGCGAGATACGTACGAACGTACATACAGATGTCAAGAAAAAACTAGTCAAAACTAGTTTGGGAATGGTCAAAATGGGTATTTAAAGTTTCAGAATTAAAGATTATTTGTACGAATATACAAACATAACACTTCAAATGTTCAAAACTTAATCAATCATGCACAAAAAAATATTTGTGTTGAAATTTAACACATTGTATGCGGGACACGTACTAGCACGTTTTCTGACGATCGATACTTGAGCGCGGGTCACGTACTAGTACGGGTTAGTGTAACAACATGGTTTGTTTGTGGGTACAAAAATAACGTTATATACAGGAAAACGAAGCCGAATGTTCTTGTCTACTGCATAGATTTTGGAAAAACAGGGACAAATAAAAACTAGTTTTTACATCAGTCGATGAGGAACTACAGAACGGAAAAAATTAAAACTATATACTATTATTTCTATTTCATTTTTCATATTTACGATACTATTATAAATTTAACCACTAAAAAATATTTTTTGTTGACAAAAATCTTATGGTTGTTATTTATGTATTTCTATTTAAATATTTGTTTATATATTTCAATATAAAATACCAAAATTTGGTTCAAAAATTAAATAATTTTCGATCTACTGAGATTTAACTAAATAACTAAATTTACGAGTAAAACGCCCACTCCCGGTACAATTCCTCTGCGAAATGTACCCGCACACAATGTATTAAGATCTGAAATTATCGTGATTACAATTATTTCTTTTACTTTGTACAAGGTTGTAAAAACGTTTTTCTTTGTTAACATGCTTTGTTCTAACTTAAAATTTAAGAAAGTTCAATAAAGCAGCCCTTATTACATCATAACATAAATATAATTTTTCTTTATAACTCTTCCTTATTTATTTCGTTTAACTTTGCAAAAGAAAAAATTAAGTTCAAATCCAGAAAATAAAATTGAATTATAATTAAAATTTAAACTCCTGGGAACTCCAGTTCTCGTGAAGAAGTTTACATCCCATCCGTTGTAATAAAATATTTTCTCTGCGTTCTTCATTTTCAGAATTAATTAACTTACTCTCTTAATTTTTATTAGAATCACATCATTAATTAGTGCTTAAAAAGTCCGAGGCAATATCGTTAGAAACGCTGCATACAATTAAAGCGATTTTTCATCTGTTCCTATCATTAAGCCTGAAGTAGAAAGGAAAAGATATAAAATCACAACTTTTGTTACTCGGAGAAAAGCACTTCACGTATAATTGCTAATTTCAATATTGATTTGGAGGCAATTGTCGTAGCAAAGGAGGAGGGGTAAATATTTTTTGTCATTTCATTTCGAGTACATAAATTTATCAAACACGATTCGATTTATTATCTGAGCAACTAATTATTTTCAACAACCATCCATCCCATTAGTTTAAAAACTATTATTTCATTGTTTTGAAGTCGACTTAATTTCTGAATTCCGGGTAATGCTAATTGACAATCCCTGTGACATTTAATCCAAGGGCAACATATTCTAACTTTTCATTTATCTTTGTATTTCAGATTTCATAGTTTCTGTCGCCATGTTTTAAATTCATAATGTAATATTCTTTTATTGAGAATATATTCTGTTTATTTTTATTTTATTTAACTTTTCATTTAACTTGTATTTCAGGTTTCATAGGTTCTGTCGTCATGTTTTAAATTTATAATCTAATATTTTCTTCAGAAACAGATTCTTTTATTTCATTTTACTTTGTATTTCAGATTTCGTAGGTTCTGTCTCCATGCTTTAAATTTAGAATCTAAAGTCTTCAGAAACAGATTCTTTTATTTTTATTTAATTTAACTTTTTATATAACTGTGTATTTCAGATTTCATAGTATCTGCCGATAAGTTTTAAATTTATGATCTAAAATCTTAAACAGATTCTGTTTGATTTTGTTTTGTATAACTTTTAATTTAAATTTGTATTTCAGATTCTGTAGGTTCTGTCGCCATGTTTTAAATTTATGATCTAATATTCTTTTCTTCGGAAACAGATTCTTTTATTTTTATTTCATTTAACTTTGTATTTCAGATTTCATAGTATCTGCCTATAAGTTTTAAATTTATGATCTAAAATCTTAAACAGATTCTGTTTGATTTTGTTTTGTATAACTTTTAATTTAAATTTGTATTTCAGATTCTGTAGGTTCTGTCGCCATGTTTTAAATTTATGATCTAATATTCTTTACTTCAGAAACAGATTCTTTTATTTTTATTTAATTTAACTTTTTATATAACTGTGTATTTCAGATTTCATTAGTTCTGTGGCCATGTTTCATATTTATGATTTTATTTCCCGCTGTAAATCCAAAATTAAGCAACATGGTAAAGATTTTAGTTAAAAATAAATTTACGTTTTATGACGATTGATACTTGAGCGCGGGTCACGTACTAGTACAGGTTATTGTAACAACATGGTTCGTTTGTGGCTACAAAAATAACGTTATATACAAGAAAACGAAGCCAAAAGTTCTTGTTTACTACATGGATTCTGGAAAAAAATAGACAAATAAAAACTAGTTTTTACATTAGTTGATGCTGAAAAAATTAAAACTATATACTACTATTTCTATTTGATTTTTCATATTTACGATACTATTATAGATTTATCCACTAAAAAATATAATTTTTGTAAACAAAAATCTTATGGTTGTTATTTATATATTTCTATTTATATATTTGTTTACATATTTCTATATAATATACGAAAAGTTGGTTAAAAAATGAATAATTTTCGATCTATTGAGATTTAACTGAATATCTAAATTTACTCGAAAAAGCCCTCTCCCGGTACAATTCCGATGCGAAATGTACCACCACACAATGTATTAAGATCTGAAATTTATCGTGATTACAATTATTTATTTTACTTTTTACAAGGTTGTAAAAACGATTTTCTTTGTTTACAGGCTTTGTTCTAGCTCAAGATTTACACAAGTTAAATAAAGCAGAACTTATTACATCATAACATAAATATAATTTTTCTTAATAACTCTTCCTTATTTGTTTCGTTTAACTTTGCAAAAGAAAAAAAATTAAGTTTGAATCCAGAAAATAAAATTTAATTATAATTTAAATTTAAACTCCTGGGAACTCCAGTTCTCGTGAAGAAGTTTACATCCCATCCGTTGTAATAAAATATTTTCTCTGCGTTCTTCATTTTCAGAATTAATTAACTTACTCTCTTAATTTTTATTAGAATCACATCATTAATTAGTGCTTAAAAAGTCCGAGGCAATATCGTTAGAAACGGTGCATACAATTAAAGCGATTTTTCATCTGTTCCTATCATTAAGCCTGAAGTAGAAAGGAAAAGATATAAAATCACAACTTTTGTTACTCGGGGAAAAGCACTTCGCGTATAATTGCTAATTTCAATATTGATTTGGAGGCAATTGTCGTAGCAAAGGAGGAAGGGTAAATATTTTTTGTCATTTCATTTCGAGTACATAAATTTATCAAACACGATTCGATTTATTATCTGAGCAACTAATTATTTTCAACAACCATCCATCCCATTAGTTTAAAAACTATTATTTCATTGTTTTGAAGTCGACTTAATTTCTGAATTCCGGGTAATGCTAATTGACAATCCCTGTGACATTTAATCCAAGGGCAACATATTCTAACTTTTCATTTATCTTTGTATTTCAGATTTCATAGTTTCTGTCGCCATGTTTTAAATTCATAATGTAATATTCTTTTATTGAGAATATATTCTGTTTATTTTTATTTTATTTAACTTTTCATTTAACTTGTATTTCAGGTTTCGAAGGTTCTGTCGCTATGTTTTAAATTTATAATCTAACACTCTTTTCTTCAGAAACAGATTCTTATATTTTTATTTCATTTAACTTTTCATTTAACTTTGTATTTCAGATTTCATACTTTCTGTCGCCATGTTTTAAAGTTATGATCTAATATTCTTTTATTCAGAAACAGATTCTTTTATTTTATTTTTATTTCATTTAACTTTTTATTTAACTTTGCATTTCAGATTTCATACGTTCTGTCTCCATGTCTTAAATTTATGATCTAGTATTCTTTTCTTCAGAATCAGATTCTTTTATTTTTATTTCATTTAACTTTTTATTTCACTTTGTATTTCAGGTTTCGAAGGTTCTGTCGCTATGTTTTAAATTTATAATCTAACACTCTTTTCTTCAGAAACAGATTCTTATATTTTTATTTCATTTAACTTTTCATTTAACTTTGTATTTCAGATTTCATACTTTCTGTCGCCATGTTTTAAATTTATGATCTAATATTCTTTTCTTCACAAACAGATTCTTTTATTTCATTTAACTTTACATTTAACTTTGTATTTCAGATTTAATACGTTCTGTCTCCATGTTAAAAATTTATGATCTAATATTCTTTTGTAGAGAACATATTCTGTTTATTTTTATTTATTTAACTTTTTATTTAAATTTGTATTTCAGATTTCATACTTTCTGTCGCCATGTTTTAAATTTATGATCTAATATTCTTTTCTAGAGAAATATGTTCTTTTATTTTTATTTTATTTGACTCCTCATTTAACTTTGTATTTCATATTTCATGGATTCTGTCGCCATTTTTTAAATTTATGAACTAATATTCTTTTCTGGAAAAACATATTCTATTTACTTCATTTAACTTTTCATTTAACTTTGTATTTCAGATTTCATACTTTCTGTCGCCATGTTTTAAATTTATGATCTAATATTCTTTTCTAGAGAACACATTCTGTTTATTTTTATTAATTTAACTTTTCATTTAACTTGTATTTCAGATATCATAGGTTCTGTTGTCATGTTTTAAATTTATAATCTAATATCTTAAACAGATTCTGTTTGATTTTTTTAATTTCATTTTACTTTGTATTTCAGATTTCGTAGGTTTTGTCGGCATGTTTTAAATTTGTGATCTAATATTCTTTACTTCAGAAACAGATTCTTTTATTTTTATGGTACTACATAGATTCTGGAAAAATTTAGACAAATAAAAATTAGTTTTTACATTAGTGGATGCGTAACTACAGAATGGGAAAACATTAAAACTATATGCTACTATTTCTATTTGATTTTTCATATTTACGATATTATTATAAATTTATATACTAAAAAATTTTTGTTTACAAAAATCTTATAGTTGTTATTTATATATTTCTATTTATATATTTGTTTGTATAATTCAATATAAAATATGAAAAGTTGGTTTAAAATTAAATAGTTTTCGATCTATTGAGATTTAACTGAATAACTAAATTTATGAGCAAAACGCCCGCTCCCGGTAAAATTCCGCTGCGAAATATACCCACACACAATGTGTTAATAATAGTTTTAGAAAATTTGTTATAAAATTAATCATTTACAAAAATCATGTAAAATACTCAATTTAACACTACACTTTACAAACTTGTTTAATAGAAGGGAAAATCGAATATCAGAAACACAAAGATTTTTATTCAGCAGTCAACTCCTTAGTTGACAGAATACAGAACTCATAATCCAAGCTACTTGCACTTTTATACATTAATGGAATATTCTAGAACACCGTTCCAGTAAATTAAAGTATGTTCTAGAACTTCTAGAACAAACAGAAACATAAACGTAATTAGATTAAATTAAAATTTCCACACCGCCTGTACGGGGATTCGATCCTGGGACTTTTCATACTGAAACCCGTTGCGCTGACCCGTGCACCACAGATACTTTGGCAATGAAGGGTTTCAAACGGCATTATAATCTTAAGCGAATAATTCTGGCAATAAAAAAACATTTTCTATCGGTTAAATCTGTGGTCAATAAAACTATCGGTAAAAAAAATTCACCAAAATCAGCCCAGTCGTTTAGGAGGAGTTCTTTTTCAAACACACGGACAGAAGAGTTTTTTATATACAGATACTGAAAAAGGAATTATGAAATATCTTTATTTTCCTTTTTGTTTGTAAAAGAGCATACCTTGTATGACAACAAAATTCAAAGACAGTATAGTTCTTTATATCAAAAGACTGTTTGTATAAAGTTATCATACTTATTTGGTTGGTGCAGAGTGAATTCAGAAATCATGCGACTTCTCTCTTGGAAAGATGGTTGCCACTGCCTCCAGAGTTTGGTCTCACAAAGTCGTGTAACGGTTAACCGCGATTAGCCTATGGCACCAACCAATGGTGGGACGCAATTCTCCATTTAAACAGAGATTAATCGACGTTAGCCGTTAAACGACTTTAGCAAGACCAGCCCTAAGAGTGAGTCTTCGTCATTTAGAAGAAACGACCAAGGAGAATACCCCCAGTTGTACTGTTGGGAAATTGGAGGATATGGTGACCACTAGCTTACTTCGGTTCGATCCTCGATCCCTCTGCTCTCCGGTTTCAAAAACGTTACTTTTACCAATTGAGCCTCTATCCTCTAATACTTGTTAATATCAAATGAGATTATTTTATTGTCGTGTAGCTTTCATTAGATTTAGATATTTACCTATGATGAAAGGCGGTGTGCCTGTAGGGGCACACTTCCTTTAGGTGTGTACGGGTTCACGATCCCGGGGTACCTGAGTGATCTTTTCTAGCGTTCTTCCTTGTAGTCATGAGCTTACCTCTGTAGTGTTTGCTCCTTACCGGGTTGGACCACATTAAAATCGGACCATGACTGGCCTCTCGTAGGTCAGCGGTGGCCTGGTAGCCATTTATGGGTCACTGTTGCGGCACGGTCATCATTAGTTGCTGCTGTATGTCTTCGGATGGGTCAGCGTAAAACACACTTACCTATGATCAAATTTATAGTGGTTATTATTTTGTTAGTCAAAGACTAAATTTTATTTGTCTTGCACTGTGTAGATTATTTTTGTTTTAAATTTAACCACAGGCTCTAAGAGATTATAGACTTATTTTTTAAAACTAATAAGCTAAATTAAGAGTTACTAAAACCAAATATTAGACATTTAAAAAAAACACATATAAGGGTGATAATTTAAAATAAAAAAATAAGCAAATTTATTATTATGCTATTTACATGTCTATGTACAAAAATTTGATTCAAACTTCATAACATTTGCTTTTCTAAACTTTCTTCTAAGTGCCACATTATTCAAGATTTAACATTAATAATATTCTAACATTTAGGTAAAAAAGGAGAGGACCTAATTACAAATTCAAAATATTTATAATAAGTAACTTTGTGGATCTATTGAGTGTGCCAGGGTGATAAGCAGGTTGGGAACTCTTGTTGAAAGGATGTAGACCCTGCTGACTTCAGTCTCCCCACTGGTCTGGGGTCTTCTAAATAACTGGGGTGATTCTGAAAGAGGGATACTCTGGAACACTTCTGGTCCTTGCGAGATGTCATCCTCGTTAGTTTTTCTGAATCTCTCTTGGACTCAACTCTTCCTTTGGTCCTCGAAATCTACTCTCCGATTCCCAAACTCTAACTCTCTTCTTAACTTTTCTTTTTTTATATATATTATTTTCATCTCTGTCCTTTCTTACTTCTCTTCGTCCAATCAGAAGAGCTGTATATGTCCATTGGTCTCCCTTTCCCCGCCTTCAAACCGCAAACATGGGGAAAACCTTACCCCTTCAAATTGGGAACTATCCCTTAGGGACTCATAAATAACTCCACAAAGGTACATTCTTATTTAGTGTCATGAACGGAGACATCCTTCTAATCTGGGAATGGGATCAGAACCCCCCCCCGGGAATTCTGCATACGACGAATGCGTTCAATTAATTTTTATAGGTCATCTCTCGATTCCAAAAGATGTGATAAGGTCAGTTTAGATCCCAGCCATTTCACTTCTCGATTTTTTATATCAATTATATTAATTAATAAATTATATTAATTATATCAATCATGTTAATTACAAATTACATTAATAATCTAAATCGCCTCACCACATTTATTTTACAATGTTCTGAAAATATAAAATTGTTGTTGTATAGAAACATGGCGAAACTTTTAGGCAGGTAATCACAGCTTTGTTCCTCACAATTCCGTAGTAATATAATTTTTTAATTACCATTTTTGGTCTTTATCAAATTTATAATACACTTTCTTGCTTCCTCGAAAAACTTTTTTCCCATACTAAATAGGTCTGTTCATCATTGTGCTATACGAACGAGATATGTGAATGTTCTCCATGACATTTAAAAAATTACATTATACTAACGATAATTAAAC
The DNA here is from genome assembly GCA_032207245.1 of Pardosa pseudoannulata. Classification (NCBI taxonomy): domain Eukaryota; kingdom Metazoa; phylum Arthropoda; class Arachnida; order Araneae; family Lycosidae; genus Pardosa; species Pardosa pseudoannulata. The sequence goes on from CM063510.1 coordinate 153,628,839, forward strand.
AAGTCAATAGAAAAGGTTTCATTTTATTCTAATTTAAAATAATACACTTATATTGAGATTCTAAAATGACTTTCACATTGTATTTGTGTCTGAAGTTTTATCGCTTTAAGCCCAAAAGCAAACGACAAGTTTTAACTTTTTGATTGTTCGTCGTTGATTCAGAATGTTCTGACATTTATAGCTTTAAGCATATTTGTTAAGGAAGGAACTTTTAAAATGGAACATTTGCTTTAGGCGAACGCATCTCATTTCTTCAGTAGACCACATGCGTTCATTTATCAGAGCGCTAGAGAAGTTTTATGGAAAATGAAACCTCGGAAATAATGGGAAAATATGCAAAATAGAAACTGTAATTTATTCTTAACAAATACTCTTGCAATGCTTTTTGACGAAAGTGTAATTGCACCATGGTATGAAGCTTTAAAACAATGCATTTAATTGTTTTAAAAATAGAATTTGATTATTGGCTTGGTTTGGAGCGCTACGACCTACTGTTCTTCTACACGTGGCCTAATTAGACCGGAACTGTGATGAGGCGATTTAGATCAGTAATATAATGGATTAATTAATACGAAAAGTAAAATGCTTGGGATCTATCACATCTTTTGTAAAGGGGAGATGACAATAAAAAGTGTTTCAACGGTTTTTCGTCTTGTGCGGGATTCTCAGGCGGGATTCTGATCCCAGTCCCAGATTAGAATCGCGTCTCCGTACATGACACTAAATAAGAATGTACCTTTGTGGAGTTATTTATGAGTCCCTAAGGGACAGTGCCCAGTTATAAGGGATAAGGTTTTCCACATTGGTGGTCTCAAGGCGGGGTTTAAGCAGACCAATTAGATTCTTACAACTATCCCGATTGGATGATATGAAGAAAGAGGGGACAAGAATGAAATTAATAAAATAAGAAAGATCGAAAAAAAGAAAAGGTGAAGGTGTTCGATAGTCGAGACGAAGAGAGAAGTCCGACAGAAGAGGTTCGGAAGTCGAGACGAGGAGAGAGTCCGACAGAAGGTGTTCGATAGTCCAGACGAAGAGAGAAGTCCGACGGAACGAGTTCGAGAGTTCAGCCAAGTCCGACAGGAAGTGTTCCTGCATCAAATAGCACTGCCGCACCCCAAAAACTCAGGAGGAAGCCCCTGACCAGACCGACGAAAGATCCATAGATACCCATCAACCAGCAGTGTTCCGGGCACACCATTTTAACTCCCCAAAGGTACCCCATTTTACATACATTTTCAAATTGATATTAGGTCCTCTCTCTTATATTTACATAATTACTTACGTATTAAAAAATTATTGTCAGAACTAATTTAGAAGATGTTGATAAAGCATATTTTATGAAAATTAGCATCAGTTTTGTATGTACATAGATGTATATATATTATAATAAATTTACTTTTTTACCTTCTTTCAGTGGCCAATTTGAAGGGAAAAGGTTTTTCCACGTTGGCGGGGTTAAGGAGATCAATTAGATTTTTACAACTCTCCCGATTGGACGAAAATAAGTAAGAGAGGACAAAGATGAAATTAATATAAAAATAAGAAAAGTCTAGAAAGAGAGGGGGTGTTCGAGAGTGGAGCCGAATCGAGGAGAGCAGAGAGGTCAGAAGTCGGAGGAGACGATTGTGACAGTGAGACTTCGGGAGTCCAAGGAGAATAGCCTTGAGTTCGACAGAGACTCCGGAAACGTTTGGAACATCTCGCAGCTACCAGCAATGTTCCTGTGTCAAATATTAAGGCAGCACCTCAAATACCCAGAAGGAAGACCCTAACCAAACCGACAGAAGATTGAAATTTGCTACTCAGTCCTGATTAGCTCTCAACCAGCAGTGTTCATATATATATATATATATATATATATATATATATATATATATATATATATATATATATATATATATATAGAGAGAGAGAGAGAGAGAGAGAGAGAGAGAGATACCTAATTGATGGAAAATCATTGTCAGACCTAAATTAGTGTGGCACCTAAATTGAACGTGTTGATAAAGTAAATTTTATGAAGATTAAATCAGATTGTTTGTATATAAATGTATATATATATATCATTATAATAAATTTGTTTTTTTTTTAATTTTAAGCTGATTTCAGTTACTTTTAATTTAGCTTTTTAGTTTATTTTCTTATTTTAAGTCTGTAGCCACTCGGAACTTGTCGAATTTAGTACTTAAATATTTTACACAACGCAACCAAAATAATACTTAGTCTTTGTGACTAACCAAAATAAATACCACTATACATTTGATCATAGGTTAATATCTAAATATAAACGAGAGCTACACGACAGGAACTTACTTCTTTAAGCCAATTCTGAACGACTGCGAACACCCTTGCCATAAACGGGATTCGAACCCTCGAACTCCGGTACAAAAGAGAACCGCTCTATCATTCGACGATCATTCAGTGGATTTTTTATTAAATACTTATCTTAAAGAAGTATACTTTTTACCATAAAAGTATTCTCCGAAATTTTGTCAAAGATTTCTTGTCATATCTTACATATATATATATATCACATTTATTCGTATGGTAAGTAATATTTACATTAGCATACATTTAATGGAGGAAATGTGAATTTTTTAATCTATGTTCCTTTTATTCATAATAAAATGTGCATAGATTAAAAAATTCACATTCGCAATAAAATGTGCCGGGCATAAATAAAAAAACAGAATTTTGTCTCACAGTCCGCTTTAAAATCAGCCAAAAGAAAAGTACACTTCACTAATCCGAAGCATATATATTAAGTAAAAAGAAGCAAAAAAAAATCTGAGAGAAAAGTCCAACTTGGCGAAAAGCTTCTAACAAAGAAATGTTGAAGGAGAAACTGTGTCCAAAGAAATCTCAATCTCCTTCTCTGAATTTTTTATCTCCTTCGTTATTCACTGATCTTTCGACGAAATCATTTCATTTCCTCTTTGATATGTAATCAGGTTCAGCTCGAACCAAAGGAAAGTTTTCGAATGACCAGACGAATGACTGTCCGGCCATTTTATTTTGCCTTTAAAGCAAGGGGTCTGTTATTCTATAAAATAAATAAGTATTTCGGAAATTGTCTATATTTTTCTTCAGTGATTCTAACAAAATAAGGTAAGGTGGATTCAGAAATATAATAAATATTTAAAAACTAACATATAGCCAAAAAATGGTTTGTTTTTTGGCTCAGAATTATCTGGTACACTCTCAATAATTGTTTATATTTAATGACCGTATATTAGTTGCCAACTTTAATTGATCTTATCATATTACATGATAAGATGGACAGTAAAGGTTTTAATATTGACAGTGATTAGCATATAGCCCGTCATATGACAAGATTGGTAAAATTTTTAATTTTCCAGAACTGTAAAGTACCCTATGAGCCAGTTAAAAAAAGTGTTTGTTTTTTGGCTGAGAATTATCTGGTATAAGCTCAATCATTTGTTTATCTTTATTGACCGTATGTTAGTTGCCAACTTTAATTTATCTTGTCATATTACGTGATAGGATGAACAACAGATGTTTTAATATTGACAGTGATTAGCATATAGCCCGTCATATGACGGGATTAGTAAAATTTTTAATTTTCCAGAACTGTAAAGTACCCTCTGATCCAGTTAAAAAAAGGGTCTGATTTTTGGCTGAGAATTATCTGGTACACGCTCAATAATTTGTTTACCTTCATACTCCTTTAAAATTTCCCGATACAGTGAATGCAGTTTAGAATCACGTTGAATTCATTTAGTCAAACCGTGTGGTTATGTATAAAAAACAAACACACAAACGAACAAACTTCTTCATTTTCAAAGATATGTAACTTAAACGATAGATATTTATTAGTCCGTGAAATAGACTCTCACACTTTTATGCAAAGAATTTGTTGTTAACACCGGTGATAAAATTTTCATTGCCACAAAAAGTAATCGATGATTAAATTTAAAATTATCATATGTGTACCTAATCTATTATTTAATATAAATATAGAAGAAAATTATTTACTTAATATCTAAGTTCAGTGATAAAACGTATGAAAATAATGCCGATGATATTTAAATAATTTAAAATAAGGAATGATTACTGGAACTGTAAAGTACCTTATAAGGCAGGTAAAAAAATGGTTTGTTTTTTGGCTGAGAATTATCTGGTACACGCTCAATAATTTTTTTATATTTAATGACCGTATATTAGTTGCCAACTTTAATTGATCTTATCCTATTACGTGATAGGATGGACAGCAGAGGTTTTAATATTGACAGTGATTAGCATATACCCCACCATATGACGAGATTAGTAAAATTTTTAATTTTCCAGAACTGTAAAGTACCCTATGAGCCAGTTAAAAAAAGGGTTTGATTTTTGGCTAAGAATTATCTGGTGCAAACTCAATAATTTGTTTACATTCATACTCCTCTAAAATTTCCCGATACAGTGAATGCAGTTTAGAATCACGTTGAATTCATTTAGTCAAACCGTGTGGTTATGTATAAAAAACAAACACACAAAGGAACAAACTTCCTAGTTTTCAAAGATTTATAACTTAAAAGCTATATATTTATCAGTCCGTGAAATAGACTCTTAGACTTTTATGGAAAGAATTTGTTGTTAATACCGGCGATACAATTTTCATTGCAACAAAAAATAATCGATGATTCAATTTAAAATGATCACATTTGTACCTAATCTATTATTTAAGCCAAACATAAAAGAAGATTATTGACGTAATATCTCAGTTCAGTGATAAAACGTATGAAAAGAATGCGGACGATATTTAAATAATTTAAAATAAGAAATGATTAAATGAGACGGTTAAAGGAATGACGTCATAATGTTAGAAAAACAATGTTATTTAAACCTATTTATTATGAGATAAATTTAATCACCCGCTCTTAATCGAGAAAAATAGGATTGGAAATAATGTCATTAAACGCTAGAAAAGGGGGGGAAGGGGGGGATTTCGAACGTTTAAAAGAAGATAGTATTTTTCACTGCGATCTGAAGCATATTTATGCCAATTTATTTTAGAATGGGATCGATAGTTTAGGAGAAAATAAACTTTACTCGCTTTGAATTTTGCTAACCTAACTCATCAAGAATCCAATATGGATGCCTCTATCCATTCCAAGTTCAACCTCTTCATAAATTCGAGGACAAACGGACAGATAATTTAGGCTATTATTATATAGGAGATAACTCATGAAAAATAACAATACAGTAAGAAAAAGATCTTGATACTTTCCAAACTAAATGCCTAAGAAAATTAATAAAATTATACTGGCCAAATAAAATTTCCAATTATGGCCTATGTATCCGCACCAATAGTAAACCCATAACTCTAATAATAAAAAAATTACAGATGAACATGGTGTAATGAAGATTTTTCATGTCCCTTCATTACATATTTCCCTTGTGGGGTATATATATTTTAATCTATATATTGTGCCTTTTTTCGCATATTGCCCCTTGCAGGTGCAGCTTTAGCTTTTTTTCTCACGATTGCAGACTGACTTTTCAAACATAGCCGCCCTCGATCTGGGATTAAGTTTCGGACCGAGCGTTCAATTCTGGCCACCTGCAGTTGCTGATAATGGGATAAAGCATCTATAACACCCCGTCTTGCTTTTGAACTCCTGTCAAAATTTGGATCCTTTTCAACAAATTGGTCCATAATTTCAGTTATAGTGTTCAAACTCCTTTTTGCAAACGCCATCGAAAGTTCTTTTTGCTCTTCTTCGAAATCACTACTATCAATATTTTTGTTTTCTTCTTGCTCAGTTAATTCCTTGAGCTCATCATTAGAAAGACTAGCTGCTGTATCTTGAACTATTTCTTCGACGTCTTCCACATTTACCTCATCTTTTCTTGCTTTTTATTATCACCCATGATTGTAATGAAGATTTTTCCTGTCTTTTCATTACATATTTCCCTTGTGGGGTAGATATATTTTAATCTACATTTGCGCCTTTTTTTCGTATATTGCCCCTTGCAGGTGCAGCTCTAGCTGTTTTCTCACGGGTGCAGCCTGTCTTTTCAAACAGAGCCGCCCTCGATCTGGGATTAAGTTTCGGACCGAGCGTCCAATTCTGGCCACCTGCATCCGCAGCCCTTAAACCTTTCGACCATAATTTGCGCCCATCGGCTCATATTCTGACAGTTTCTGTAGCCATAAGTTTCGGTTTGAGATAAAGAGCAGCGCCTTTGAAAGGTGCCGCGTTGTGGTGTGTTGCCAAGCTCCGCTCCGCATCGTTTTTGGCGAATTTTCACCACCGGAGTTGCGCCTCACTGCGATTGGGTTTTTGTTCTCCGCGCGCCTTGTCTCGACGTTTCATTGGTCAGAGCCGCGAGAGCACTACGCTCTCCTTCATAGTGCCGGTTTTTCTAGGCGCCTGGCAACCCTCTTGCTGGCTGTGTTTAGGCGCTTTTAGCGTGAGCGCAGCCTAGAAGTTTTGATAATTTTGCGAGACAGAGAAAGATTTTTTTAAGACCTTTGCGGACGTTTTTGGTCCGGCCACCTTTTCCGTTGGAGCCCACCTTTTGGTCCCTATACTGCGACGTTCCTGTAGTTATTTTTTTCATCTGCACATTAATCGTCGTAATATTTTTTTAAAAAAAACAACGCAACAAAATAAACCACTATAGAATCAGGGCAGAAGTGGACTATAATATTTGCAATTTTGAATTAATAAAAAATAAATGGCTGGAACATAAGTCAGAGTTTTTCTGTCTACCTTCACTCAACTTGACTTAACACTTTACTACTGGTCCTGACATTCTACGTACTGCTCCCCTCCTATGCTCCAACTCTCAGTATACATGGATTGGGCATATTCTTAGAATACCAACAGAGGACCCAACTAAAACAGCCTTCACGTGGTTCCCCGACGGAAAAGGAAGAGAGGGTGACCAAAGCAGACCTGGCGTCAGATGGCCATCCAGGAAAGAAACGCTTTCAGCTGGCCAATTTGTGGGAGTGCCAGAGATACGGCATTGAATCGGAAGGGATGGAAAGCAATACCGCGGTCTCATGCGCCACTGGGCTTTAGGAGACAGAGAAAGAGAAGGTGAACTTACCTTTCTCAGGGTGCATTTTCACCATACGCTTCATGCAACTTCCGATAAATTTCAGTTCAGTTACCACTTATCATTCACTAAAAAATGAATCCCTGCAAGGATTTTTAATTTACAGAGCATCTGAAAATGCTAGAACACGTTTACGATTTAATTTCCGAGTGAAAGCCGTAATATAAATAAATCTCTGAAACGTTCCTACAAAGTTTAGTCAAAATAATTTTTCACTGAGAATTTTTACGAAGGAATGCAATTAAGATTTTAACTCGTCTATGAAACTGGCTAATATGTTGTTCACTGGGAACATTTTTAATAAATGTTGTTGGGCATCTCAATTTTTATGAAAAGGTTTAGTATTTTAATTAAAAGTTCTTTTCTTACATATTTCAGCGTTTTCAATGCTTTATGTAACAGTATTATTTATGCTCATTATAATAATACATTTAAAAGTCGAATATTTTAAAAACTAAGATTCAATTCCGCCGTCCTCTTCAACAATTAAACAGTTTTAATGCTTAAGCTTATTTAAATATCCAGTTTTTTCTCTCACTCTCCATCCTTTAGAATGTTACCAAACAATTTCCCTTTCTTTCAAACAATTTCTCTTTTTTTTCTCCAGGATTTTCCTTTCTTTTTTGCGATTGCATGTGTTTCATGCTTGCTCCGAGTGAAAGTTCCGCACGAATTAATCCGGGCAGGGAAATGCAGTTTCTTTCAAGCATCACAGTCGAAAATCCCTATGGAATCTTATTCAAAAATGTATAACCAGTTAAATATTCTGAACTTATTCTTTTATTTTACATCAATAAACCTTATTATATTAAACCCGAAGCGCGATTCGCAAACATATTGAAATAATAGGAACCTAAATTGCTTGGTTGGTTTACTACGGTCCACAGTATTGCTACAAGAGGACTAATGAGACTAGGACCTACTTCTTAAATATGATTCCAAAAGACTACGAACAGAAGTTATTCCAGAAGTTGGATTCGAACTCACGAACACTGGTATAAGAGCAATGTCCTACTGTTCAGCCACTGCAAATATGATCGCGATCATTCATGATTCGATAAAAGATTTCGTTTATCAAGATAATCATGTTCTAAGTAGTGCTTATACATCTCATATCTTGAGAAACGAAATCTTTCGGAACAGATTTCTTTGTTCGATTTCGTTTTTCAAAGTAACTATGTTCTCAGTAGAGCTCGTACGCTGCTGTCTTCATCATTCGAAAGAGATTTCGTTTCTCAAGGTAACACGTTGTCATAAGAGCTCATATGCTTTTGTCTGCAGCATTCGAAAAAGATTTCATTTCTCAAAGCAACCATGTTCTTAGTAGAGCCCATATATTGCTGTTTTCAGTATTCGAAAAATATTTCGTTTTAAAGATAACCATGTTGTAAGTAGAGCTCATATACTGCTTGTTCTCTTGTCGAAGCATTAATGTTCGTTAAATCGAGACATTTAGTTACATGAACATTTCGTTTTTAACAGAAATAATTCTTGATTAGAATACATCTTTTACTCCGCCCTAGACATCCATAAACAATGGCAATTCAAAATAGCAAATTATTACTTTTGTTTGCTAAAAATGGACTGTAAAGCATTGTTTCATCTGTTTAAAAAACATTCTTAGGAATGCATATGCATTGTTACAAATCCCTATCAAGAGAAAACTGCTTATAACTAATTCAGGAATACTAAAAATCTCCAAATTTTTAACGTTCATTTTACACAATGAAATAATTGTAGCATTTCGAACAGCACGAAAAAAAATATAAATGCTTTACAGAATAGCGAATTTAAACTATAATTTCTTTTACAACATCATCCCCCAGACATATTTTCCATTATTTTTAATGTAACACATCAGAATAAATTCTGAAACCATCTAGAGAAGTTGAACCACAGTCATTCGTTAGTAATTCCCTTGAAAGCGAGCTTGAAACTTTAAGACTTCTCGAGAGATTAACGCTTGATTCGATTGCATAAGATATTTCGATGAGACGGATTTTTAGCAAGCATCGATTATGCTCCCTGGAAACTCTTCGATGCTTATGCGTTACTTATTTAAAATCATAAAATATTTATTCATCAGGAAATAAATATTGTGTTAGATACACTTTCAAATACGTGAAGTGTTTTCGGTGAAAATGCAGTTTAGGGTGGCACTTTTTTTTTATTCTTTATATATATTTATCATCGCCAAGTAGGCGAGTTTTCTCACATAAGGCAACCCGAGGCTTTATCGACTGTAATTGTGTATAACATTTTGTATACAGTTTTATAGCTGAATACTCATAGTTTATGCTTTTTGTTTCATCTTCATTGCTTTTATAATGTACCCATATTTTCTCATATGTTTTCGTATAATTTAGAAAATTTGGCTAAATCCCAGTTCAGGGAACCAAGTTCAGTGGGCACGCCAGCGTGGACGATGTCGCCAAATTCTAGAACCCAGTTTTCTGGCAAACCTTGCTATATATTTTATTTTCTATTTTTTTATTTTGTATTCATCTTAACAAAATTTCAAACCTTTTTTTGTCCAAAATATGCTTTGAAATTGGGTATAAACTTAATGCAAAACGAAGCACAAATTGTAAACATCACTTGGCGACAATTTGGCGATCACTTGTACAAAAATAGAGCCATAAACATGGCGACCGGCTCCCGGAACTGGGATTCTACCGAAAATTTAAAAAATTTTCTCCATGCGTTTGCAAATTTAAAAATTCCATACAATTTGCATATAAATATAACTGATACTGTACATTTTACTTTTTTGAATACTTATAGTTTATGCTTTTTATTGCATTTGTACTGCTCTTATGTATGTCTATCTCCCCCATGCCGAACGATGGTCGAATGGTTAGGACAGCCTTCGGAACCGAAGTTCGTGGGTTCGAATCCCACTTTGGATATTTGTAGCCGTTCGGAATCGGCTTTAAGCAGTAGGTCCCGGTCTCATTAGCCCTCGTGTTGCAAAAAGTAGACCGTAGCACTCCAAACCAAACCAAACCAAACTATCTCCCCCATCTTAAATGACATGTTGGCATTATTCGTAATTAAATATATCGCCAATAAAACAAGGCGACACCTTGAACTGCTTTTTCCCAGGGTTCTTTGTCGATGTTTATCATCACCAAGCGTGCGAGTTTTCTGACATATGGCAATCTACGAGCTTTTCCAACTGTTTTGCCTTTGATAACCTTAAGATTCGTGTGCATTGCGTTGATTGGTTGTCTCTCCTACTCTCCCTTCCCCCTCTCTAAATCTATCCTCTCTCTCTGTATCTCTATCCCTCTTTATCTCTCTATTTCTCTATCCTCCTCTCTCCATCTCTCTATGTCTCTATCCTCCTCTCTCTATGTCTCTATCCCCTATCCTCCTCTCTCCATCTCTCTATGTCTCTATCCTCCTCTCTCTATGTCTCTATCCCCTATCTCCCCATCCCTCTATCCCCTCTCTCTATATATCTCTATATCTCTATCTCCTCTCTCTCTTACTTTTTTTCCATTTTTTCTCGCTCCCTCTCTTTCCTCTCTCTCTCTCCATCTCTATCTCTATCTCTCTATCCCCTATCTCTCCATCTCTTTATCCCTACTCTATATATATATATATATCTCTATATATATATATATATATATATATATATATATATATATATATATATATATATATATATATATATATATATATATATATATATATATATATATATATATATCTCTATCCCCTCTCTCTTACTTTTTTCCATCTTTTTATCTCTCCTTCCTCTTTCCTCTCTCTCTCCATGTCTCTATCCCCTCTTTCCCCATATCTCTATTTCCTCTCTCTCTTTTTTTCCCTCTATTTCTCACTCCCCTCCCCCCTCTCTCTCTCTTAAAAAATCGAAAAGGGGGAGAATATTTTTTTCCACGAAAATGATTTTCTGCGTGGAAAGGAGCTAATTTTTTCTTTGAAAGTTCGTTAAAGCGTTATAAAGTTTACAAATGAAAAGCTTGGTGCAATGCAATTGTGTATAAAGTTTTTGTCTAATGCATTAAATATTTCAATACCCGTAGTTTATTTAATAGTTAATTTAAGAAGCAAATATCCCAGCGTTGGAAATAATAATATTCCATGCAACAATAAAAATATGTACAGAACATATTGTTGAGTATTTCATCGGGATTTTGGCGATTAAATAAAACAAAGAACAGTCCAGACTAATCGAGTTCAGAACAGGTAGTATAGAGTAATCTAGTGCGCTCTAATACAATCCAATGTACACCACACACAAAAACGTAATATACAGCGAGCGCTCATCCACTACAGCGTTACGAGGCTAAGAAATACGTCTTTCGACTCTGAAGTCTGCGAACAGAATACTAAAAAGCAATGAACTGAGCTATATTTATAGACTCAGACATTTCGAGATATTTCAGGGTTTTCACCGTTTTGAAGTATCTGGTCACGGCAATTATGTCGCCAAAACGGTCGCCAAGTCGCTAAATTTGAAGTTAAAACCATTGCAAGCCAAATTAGGCTTATATATGTTTCGTAAGCCCAGTAGCGTTGGAGTAGCGCTTCATGCTCCCCGACACAGGTCCGAGGTTCGATCCCCGGACTGGACAAGGGTGACTCAGCTTTTCATCCTTTAAGTGGATGAAAAGCTGATACCTTCCTTTACAAATTTTTACGATACGATACCGAAATATCGAATTTTACAGATAACGATACCTTCCTTTACAAATTTTTAATCTTTTTTTGTACATTTATTAAATATGCTTGCGTATGTCTGTAAATAACTTTAACTTCTTAAAAACGGTTAATAGTTCGAGGGGGTCGATATAGGTTTGGTTTGGAGCACTACGGTCTACTTTTTGCAACACGAGGGCTAATGAAACCGGGACCTACTGCTTAAAGCCGATTCCGAACGGCTACGAACATCCATGCCATTGTGGGATTCGAACCCACGAACTCCGGTTTCGAATGCCAGCACTCTAATCATTCGGCCATCGTTCGGCGGGGGTCGATATAGGTGACCATAAAATTCGAAAATTCTAAAGAACTTATTTCATCAGGTTTCATATTTATAGAACCATAATTAACGGAAGAATATAATTAGAAACCACTCAATATGCTAATACACAGACAGATCCGAGGTTCGATCCCCGGAATGGGTAAGGTTGATTCAGCCTTTCATCCCTTCAGTGGGTAGACAAAGTGAGGATAAAGCATACTTGAGAACTAAACACTGGGGGTTCTTGTAAGGTTGACCACCTAACCGGAACATATGCTTCGCACCCCAAGGACCTTGGTCTCGGAAACAGAGATTGGCACCGTAGGCCCTGGCCCCCTAGCGGCAGTTGCATCGAGCTGAGGAGTTTTTACAAGTTTCGTAACAATACAGATAATTTTATTGACGCATAGACTAGTTAGACTTCGTTCAATAAATCTAGTAAAAATGACTCCTGTATATGTATAGCACTCAACATTTCCCAAATATACCTTATACTTAAACTCAAATTAAATACCAAATTTAATTTCCGTTTACTCATAATTTAGCTTTTGCTCCGCTGATCCAAAAAGTAGACGTTCTCTTCTTCTCAACTCCGTACTAGTAAACAAAAAATAGCATTATTTAATCTTAGAACACTGGGACGGTTCTACGTGTGAAATATCATCAGACTTGCTTTATTCTCTCGATCTGGGTCAAGGTTGCAGCATATGGGCCTGTTTGAGAAACAAGATCGCAGTTCTGTGTTTGCCTTTATTCTTCTGTTGACTACCCAAAAGGAAGAACGGAAAAAAAAAAAGAAAAACCGGGTGGTACTGAAGAGGCGGTATTAAGTATCGTTTCTGTCTGGAAAAGGTTCTAGAAATAATGCAAAACTTACATTCATTAAGGAATAATTCGAAAATTCGCAGTGAAATTGTGAAATATAGATTATTTCAGTTTTGATGTTTTAAATATTTTATAAATTACACATTCTAGGTTTAAATTATACTAGTTCAGAAATACTGGTTTGATTTTCATTTGTAAATCTATGAGTTAAAATATATGAGTCCCGGTAGCTCAGTCGGCCAAGACGTCAATCTCTTAACCGGAGGGTTCCGAGTTCGAGTCTCGAAGCA
>CM063510.1:153649520-153697020 GCA_032207245.1 Pardosa pseudoannulata
GTTCATCTATGTAAGTTTGGTTGGTTGGTTTGGGTTGATTGGCGCAAGATCCAAGTTAGGATATGCCGCGCCAAACAAAAGAGCACATATTAAAACAACATTATATTTATAAAAGTAGTGGAAATTAATACTAAAATTTTAAGAAAAAATATAGCCAAAACAAGGTAAAGACTGCCATTAAAACATTAAAAAAAAATTAGATGAGATTTAAAACATCAGTGCGAAAGAGAAATTCAAATAATTTGGGATGAGGAGCTTCGCCCAGAAGTTCGATCAAACTAGAATGAAATGTTTTAAAATATATATAATAAAAACGTTTTAACCTCTTCCCGGTTTTTCCCGCGCTGAACTCGGGCAGGCGAAATGTCCCATCCTGACTCATCCCGAGTGTAGCTCGGGCACTGTGAAATTTTATACTGTGCAATCAATCTTTCCCGAATTATCTCACATGTGCATTTTATGGTTTCGAATGCCTTTGTTTACTTTTCTGGCTACTAGATTATTTGCTTCTCAAGAGAGACAGTAGAGGGAAGAAGGTAAGGAGAGAAACAAGGTTCTACTGTCCAGATTGCGACGTTGGACTCTGTGCAGTACCGTGTTTTCGATTGTATCATACACGATCAAAATTTGATTAATAATTTCAAAATCATTTGTGTAAAAGCAAAGGATATATAAATAAAATTTAATTCAAGGTAAAAGCTAGGTATTCTAAGCTTTATATTTATAGTTAGGGTGAATTGACTCCAGAGCGAAGACAGAAAGAATTTTTCCACTTACTCAGCGAATTTAAGAGTAAGATAAGGAAAAACGCGGAGCCATTTGCCAAGACAGCTTTGAAACTTGTCGAATAGACAGAAAGTTTACATCTATATTATAGAAAATTTTGGGAAATGGATCGAAAGAATTTTAAGTTGAGAACGCTCCTTTGATTAAGACATTTAGAGGCTGGGAAAAAGATTTTTAGGAATTAGAATGGGAAAGAGGAGGTTTTTAAGGAAATATTAAAGTTTTTGATATATTACATTTATATACTTGTATACACACACACACATATCATATATATATATATATATATATATATATATATATATATATATATATATATGAATATACTTAACAGCGGCTAGTAGGTGTGCACTGCATGCATGCACGCAAGCGGTTAAATGTCTTGGGCGGCCGATTGAATAAAAAACATTAAAATAATGGTAACTAAAGCTTTTTTTTTTTAAATAAAAATAAAAATAAAAAAAAATAAAAGAGGGGAATTGAAAAAAGAATGACTTTTTTTTTTATTCTATGCGCTTTATTTTTACTAATACTTTTTTACATTTCAAAATTATAGGGCTGAAATTGATAAATTGCTGAGTTATTGTACAGCCTGGAGCCGGCCTCGTATATATGTACACATATATATATATATATATATATATATATATATATATATGTGTGTGTGTGTGTATGTGTGTGTGTGTGTGTGTGTAACATGGTGAAATTAATCCACCAGTCACATAAGAAAATTTAGGCTTTATTATATTTAATTGACTAGGCTTACTGGACAGTGAGAAAGCCTAAGAAACTTGCAGTCGTGGTTCCATTGAACTAACAGCGAAGTCCGTGGTGGAACTTTAAGACAAGGTAAAAGATGTGTTTCTCATACAAGAGCAGAGTAATGAATGATACATGTAAACTCTTCTCTACTACAAAGTCGGCCCCACAGCGAGAGACGAGACTAATTCTTTTCCCAAGAGACAGCAGCTTAGTCCGTGTTATTTACAGACAGAAAGGAACTTTGATCACTGGAAAAGTGAACCATTTTATTAAATGTGTGCGAGTGGACAGAAAATTAGCATTTATTTCAGAGTTATCTTTGGGAAATGGGATCAAATAATTCAATTCGCGAATACTCGTTTTAATTATGAGATTTTGGGGTTGAGAAAATAGGTATGAAAGAATGAGAATGGGAAGAGATTAATCTTAAATTGATATTTTAAGTCTGATAATTTTGATATATAACATATATATCATACCAGGTAACGTTTAAAAATTAACATCAGTAAAACTTTTGGTTGAAACATTAAATGTTTAGTTTTTTATGGTTAACATTTAATGACAGAAGTAATTGTATTTTTTACTATCTTAGAAGAATTTTAATTAATAAAATCTTTATGTATCCAAAATATAAAAAAGAACTAACTTTTTTCAATTACAATTTGGTTACTTATAAACATCATTTACTGAAATCAAATACTAGTTAAAACTATTATTAGTACTGACTGATTATTAAAAAACATTGTTTCCTGTAATGAAAATTTAATTATTATGCAATAATTGGTAACTTTAAACAATGTTAGTTTCAATAAAAAATGTTTAATGATGTAACAAATATGATCAACAGCGTTGGAAACGAGTCTTTGTATATCGATTGCTGCTGCCATCTAGTGATTATTAGAAGTATCATATTCTTAAATTTGGAAATCATGATAATTTTCTTTAAACTTGAAAAATTTAAATACCAAAGTAATTTTCTTGTTTATGATTTTCTATAATATCAACCTACTTTAGAATGTGAACTAGAGTATTTAAACAATGTTTTTAGAATAATTTGTTTTTCTCCTTTAGAGTAACTAATACATTTTTAGAGCACAAGTTTTTTTTTATTTTTAGAATGAATAAACAATATATTTTCTATAAAATGTACCTATATAGAAAGTTTAAATTCCAAACCAGAGTATTTAAATAACGCTTTTTTTCTAAAGAATATTTTTAAAGATAGGTTTTTTGTGTAGAATGTTTTTTCTTTAAGAAATGTTTTTATGTAATCAATAAAATTCTTCAATTTTATTATTACAGAACCATATAAAATTTAGATTTTAAACATTATAGAACACAATAATAGAATTTAAAATTATAAAATGTCAAATACTTTTCTGGATTTGGTATGCCTTTTTTTTTCTTTCTAAACTGTGCTGTTGGAACTAAACTGTTGGAAATTACGATTTTTAACTATCTCAAAAAAAGTGTACCCACTAAGTCAATTCAAGATGCTGCTTTCCCATTGGAATACACATAGCAAAGATTAATGGTTTCCAGCCTTTTCTAGACCTACGAACTCTTTACAAGAAAAAAAGTACATTAATTTCCCTTTCTCTGTCATAATAGTTAATTATACTATACACCATATATTTCCGTGCATAAGCCGAGAATTTTCAGGCTTTTTATAAGACCTAAAATGGGGAGTCGGCTTATATACGGATCCAAGAAACAGTTGTAATTTACGTGATTTTTGACGACATTTTATGCCATTGACGACATAAAGTCACCAAATCGGCAAAAATTATCGAAATGGTTTTTAAAAAATAGAAAAGAACCAAAAAGAATAAAAGAAAATATATAACGGCGAAAAGTAAATGAAGTTTGCAAAAATTTTGATATGAGAAAGAAAACAAAAATTAGAAAATAAATTTAAAATGACATATGTGTTATAACCGCAGCAAAATGACAGTACTTTAACGGTGGAGGAACACAATTCTGCTTGAGCAATAGATAAATTGCCAAACAAAATCTTTAAAAAAAAAAAAAGAAAAGAAAAGGAAAAAAAAGTTGATAATGCTGAAATTTATGGAAAAGTTTACCTTTATGTAGGGTTACTAGAGTTGAAATTATTGTCTTTAGCATCTAAATTAAAATATCAATGGTCGCATAGTGTAGCGCCGCGATTATCAAACGCTGCGGCGCTTTACCGCTAACCAGTTTTATACCACGGGAGCCAAAGAACCTAGTCTTGGCCCTGCTTATCACGCTTCGAAAGAGGCGACGAAAAACAACTTTCATTTTTAATTAACGCGAAAATCGCGGCTATAATCTCTCTATACCTAGATAGATTTACAATAATCTATCCATACCTAGATAGACTATTGTAAAATTGTGAAATTAATAAAGAATGCAAGACGTTATTTAAAAATGAAAGTTGTTTTTCGTGGCCTCTTTTGAAACGTGATAAGCAGGGCCAAAACTAGGTTATTTGGCGCCCGTGGTATAAAACTGATTAGCGCTCCTACCTCCAAGTATAGTAAAATATACACTATATTGCCATGATGACCGGTTCCTTGCGATTTTAGACATTTTGTTGAATATCTAGAAAAATACAACAGGAATTATCTTCAAACCTCAAGCGTGTAAGCAGGATGGTAGACGACATATTTCAGCTAAGAATTTTTCCCGAAACGCTAAAAGGGACCGTTAACAAATTGAAGAAAAACGAATATGTTTTTGATAACCCTGTAAAAAGCAATGTATGAAAAGCATTAAAACTTTAGCACATGATTAGGTGACTTTTTGTAATAATCTGTGTTCATTGTTATGAGGAGAGCATGTATACTCGTGGAGAAATTAAGGTTTAAAAACAATCCCAAATTTTTCCCAAGTCGTTTGCTTATAATTTGCAGAATTCTCAATATCAAATAATGCTATTTTCAGGACGCATACCAAACAACATTGTACAATACCCTGCAATCGAAATTAAAAAGTAATAAATATTGGGTGAAAGATAAGCAAGTTTACTAAATAATGTTTCACTGCGCATGCGCGAATGCAATCAAAATATAATGTACATAATATATTAGCTAACTGTATAGAGCAGCTTTTGTGAAAGTTCCAAAAAACAGAGCTTGAAAATTCTGAAAGAGATAGTCAATAAAATAAGCTCGAAATCCGTTGTTACCGAAAGGAAACAAAAAGATCCAAAATTTTATATATTAAAAATCTCAGTAATGAGTAAATGGGTAAATATGTAATATTTCTTTCACTGCATAACATTTTAAACTTGAGACTGTCATAAAAGCGAATGTAGAAGAAACGTTGACACTGCTGTTCGCAATATAATGTATGTATATTTTGTATTTATACAAAATACTATATTTGGATACAGCCCTCATCTTTTTATACATTATTTTAAGAGATAAGGCATTAATAGCTTTACTCTCAGACTTAGCTTTCGCAAATAAATTAATGATTTCATCGTAGTTCACGCTGTTTGCGATTTCTTTTTCAATGTACAGTTTGGATATCTTCCCTTTCCAGCTGCAATAAAGAGCATAGATATGATTTTATCACTTTCAGCTTACTAGAAGAATTAAGCTGTCGTTATAAGCAGGAATAGAAAGTGTCTCAAAACAGTTACTAAATTTTTACACCACACACATGTTAAATTTATTGAAATTGTCCGTTTCTGATATGACTTAGTGTGAATTAAAATCAGTAAAATACTGTAGTGCCAGATCTGCAACCATTTTGGTCCAATCAGATACATTTATATTTAGAAGATCATAGCCGATAAATAAAAATTTAAAGTCAACAGCAGCAAAGTTCAGAGTCGCTCGGAAGATCCGTCAGAAAAGATGCTGGAAGTCTGACTGATGTCAGATGAACCAATTGTCATGTAGTGCTCCAGCGAAATTTTGTTTTATAACAGCTTCCAGAAATCGTTAATGTTTAAATATTTTTTGGTATATTGGATATTTTGATGAGTTGTATATATTATTTAAAATTAATCTCTTAAAACCAAGGTTCTGAGACCCTACAGACAATTTTGGGGATGATTAGTTTTTTAATGTTATTCATCAGAATGCTAAAACAAATGTGTACAGTTATTTATGCAAGATTTAGATATACTTTCATTAATACTTAACTGCTTTTCAAACAATTTTTTTTATGTGTGTTAGATCGGGAGCCTAATCAATTTAGTACTCAAAATTCTTTTATAGATTTAAAATCAAATATCTTCAGTAAAAAGAGAGGATCTGAATCATGCCATTTTTATGAATAAGATCTTTCGTACCTTCGCTTGTGTTGAAGTAAGACGGGTGGATTCCTGATGATGATAGAGTTGTATCAGATGGAACTCCGATCTCAGTCTCACTTCTGGTAAGGGGTCTCTCGGATCCTGGGATACTATTTCTTTGGACTTTGGCAGCTATTGACCACTACTATTAGGTCATCCCACCGACTGGTCCTTCTACTGCTAGGCACTAATACCTCTTCTAAACACAACTGCAAGGCGCTTCAACAACAGCCTAGCACAATTCTGCAGCCAACAACTGCCATGCGCTTCAACAACAGCCTAGCACAGTTCTGTAACCAACAACTGCCAGGCGCTTCAACAATGGCTTAGCCCAATTCTGCAGCCAACAACTGGCAGGCGCTTCAACAACAGCCTAGCACAATTCTGCAGCCAACAACTGCCATGCACTTCAACAACGGCTTAGCACAATTCTGCAGCCAACAACTGCCAGGCGCTTCAACAACAGCCTAGCATAACTACTGCCAACAATTAATTGGACATTTTAAATCCTTTTAATGTTAAAAAAAATGAGTAATTATATGTTAAGGACAAATAATTCCAATTTATGCTAACAATTATGATATATAAAACATTGTACGAGATCTTTCAATACAACATATCAGGGTTGAGCGATTTAAATCAGTTGATTTTTTTAAATCATTGATTTAAAGCAATTTTTAAAGACTAAGTTTTTAAAAGAAAACTGTTAGTAATATAAGCACAAATAAGAAAATACTGACAACTCAGAGTTCCTCCCAGATGATTTCAGGAGGCTGCTACACCCTACCTGCTATTCATTTCTACTCATCTATCTCCTATCTCTCGGTCAAATGTTTTCGCCTTTTCTATTAAAAAATTACTAGAACAGTAAAGATTTCATTATACCTTGAGAATGCCCTGACTTTTTAAATATTAAGTGCCTCTAAAAAATAAAAACAAATACACCCAAAAATGTAATAAGTATTATCCCCCGCCCTGCTTTTATTTATTTTTATAAACCAGGTAAAAATTCTGGAATTTATGATTAGCTTTGTGACAGACAATACAAAGAACGTTAAGGGCATGTGGCTGGAACTTAATAAAGATAATCAGCTTGATCTACTTACATATGGCTGTTCAACTCATTTGTTGAACTTACTTGCTCAAGATCTTAAAATATACGATGTAAAAGAGCACATGTTTACATTGTTAAATATGTTAGGATTAACCACTTTGCTAATTCCAAATATAAACAAGAAGGCGGATTAAAACTGTTTTGCCATGTGATGTGCGCTGGAACACAATGGTAGATTGTTTAACCAAATACATAACAAACTGGTCTGTTCTGTTGAAAATTTGTGAGGAGCACAGGGACAAATTTGATAGTATTGTTTCCAATAAAGTAGTTAATATTGGACTGAAAAGAAATGCAGAAAATCTTTCAAAACGATTGGAAACTATTGCTGTAGCTTTAGACTATTCAAAAAAATACTTGTACTATTGCTGAAGCTCTACATATTTTGAAAACTTTTGAGATTAAACCTAAAGATGTGGATAATGATAAATCCAATTTAACAGCTTTTAATAAGCGATACCATTAAGCACTGAAAGCTTTCACTGGAAGAAAAATCGGAAGCTGTCCTTTTCTTAGCTTATCGAGTAGGCCCTCGTTTGTGGAAAAATCTGACCGATTCGGAAAGAAAATCTTTTACATTCGAAATGAAAAATTTGACCCTGATGTTATTCCTGTTCTCATGAAAATCGGATCCTTTCTATAAATTTCTTTATAAGGAAGAAATGATTAGTAAGATTACCAAACTCGTTTGGTAATCTTCTCTCAAGTACGATTTGAAAAGTTGACCACCTGGACTAGGCACTTTAACAATTGTTGACTGCAAAAGCATCAACTGCTTGTATCGAGAGGAATTTTTCAATATATGGATTAGTGAGAAAAAAAAATAGAAATTATGATTACTTAACCCTTAGTCTACCCTCATGTAATAATTCTATATTTGAAAGAGTAAAATAAGTTATGCATCCTTTATTTAAATTATGATAAAGATAATTAACACAAGCAAAACACTATACTGCAAGTAATTATTTTCTACTGATTTATGAACTATTTTTATTTTAATTATAGGTATTTTTTTGTTATATATACAAAAATTGATTTAGACACTTAACTTTAACAATTTAATTTGCTTGTATCAAATATACTTCAATATATTTAAATAAAAAAATATCAGATTTAAAAAAAATAAATAAATAAATCACTAACATCTTTAAAACCATGGCAGTATTATTCGATAATGCACACGAACCTAAGACCTAACTATCGCATGACTATCAAAATACTAATTACAAACTCATACGTTATCAGAGAGTAATTTCTAAGTTATAATTTTGAATAGTAGACACTTAAGAGAAAAAATATGGGATACTAGTTTTAGTGCGATAAACTCCGCAATAAACAAGCTTCATTTTGCAATGTTTTCGTTTCCAATATGACGAGCCATTGGAGAAAATTAACTATCTTTTGGCTATTATCTTTTAAATGTGACTTGACCTTCATTTCTTAGATCTGTTAATGAATGCAAATTAGACACCATAGTAATGTTCTCAAAAAGTATGTAGTACATAGAACTAAGATTAAAAAAAGAAATCGGCGTCACCAGCAAGATTGGAAAATCATACATAACTATTATCAGAACTTTATTTTTTTAAACCATCATCGCATTTTGAGGAGGGTACTTTTCTTCCATTACAATGATTTGCTAAACAACTTCGGGTTCATTTTTTTTTAGTTCCCGGTGCCAATATGGACAAACTCTGAAGCTCATCACATTTAATATATTTGCAAAAGGAAGGCTAAGCAGACTGGAGAGGCTTAAAATAGACTCAAACCACATAAATGTTAATCTGAAAACTGATGTTCTTTGCCGTAGGGGTAAACAAATAATGCACGAACTTTAATGTAAAGCAAATAGAAGCAAATAACTATTTTAAATACTTTATTTTATTCGTCTCGAAATATGAATACAGATGAAAGCACGATTTTGTTTGTATACACACACAAATATACACAAAAGTAGTTTTAAGAATGTTTCCATATGGTTCTAAAAGAAATCTTACATTCAATATAACAGTTGACAATGGTAAGCACTGAATAATAAAACAAAAAAATTTTTATTACTATACTTCTGTACAATAAAAGTTTTAGTATAACTGGAGATTTTTATATTGAGTTATTGATTTTGTTTACAAAGATTTACATTCTTAAAAGGATTTGAAACATAATCTCAATATTGGATTTAAGATAACTGCTAGAGGCATAGGTATATATGATGCAGAATATAAAATATTTTATATACAAACTTAAGCCACACATTAATACATTTTGTTTTCATTGGTTCCAAGTATTAACCAAGCGAATCACCTTTTATTCAAATATAAGATCAACAAGGTTTACACTCTGCAAGATTACAGGATATGGTAAAGTTTATAATTTTAAATACAGACATACAAAAATATTTCCCATTAACACTGTCATACATCCTCAATCTACAAACTTGTGAATTATTCTTACAACAAAGGGATTTAAAATAGAAAAAGGCTCGTTTCCATAATCTATTCTACAAACTATTTACACTATACTAGCACACTACACTATTTTATATATATACACTAATACTAAACTATACTCTATATGCTTATAGCTAAACTAAATAACTATGTTAAAAACATGGCCATGTTATAACCTAATTACTAAAAATATTCAATGCATTTGAAGATCAATACCAGAAATAGCAAGGTTTATCAAGATATTCATGTCAGTGATTTTTGTGTTTCAGAATGTGTCGTGATAGGTAAATATTTGTAGGTTATGATTGCACAAAGTTAGTGAATTAAAGAAATCGCACACAAAATATCAAAAGAAACATAGAAAGTTTTCATTTACACAGAGGGGAAAAGTGTGAATAATGTTGAAATTCCGTCGGTTCATTTAAGAAACATTTTCACAATAAGAAGAATAACTTCGGATAGACTTGATTAAACCCCAAAAGGTAACTGTAAAAAGTTCATCTAATTTGCACATCTTTCCATGTATGAAGTATTCGGAAGGAAGGGAAGGCTTACATTTTTTAAATTCCATTCTATCAATCTAGAGGAATGTCTGCCCATAGCATCTGTAGCATTCTACGGTCTTCCAAATCGACGGCAAAGTTCCTGTAGTCCATTGCTTAGCTTTTGCTGGGAACAGCAAGTTGGTAATAATCCAAACATCTGTCACTATAAATGACAATAAAACTAATATTACTTTTACATAAACGGCTAAATAAAAGTCTTCAAGTTTTACATTATCGTAAAACCTCAGAAGTACGATAAAATTATATACTATCAAAATTGACTTTGTATTTTGCAACTTGATACCATTATAATTAGAGAAAACTTAACTTGATGCAATAAGTTTACTCCTTCAATGAGTTAAACTTATCTACCAGCTTTACTGCATGCCAACATATGTTGAAAAAGCAACGATTTCGTTCACAATTCCTTTACCAGAAGCAGTATGTGCAGATTTCTAGAGTAATAAATTTTGACCATTATATTTTTATTCAGGTTGACATGCGATGAGATCTTTAAATTAGATTTAAAACTTCTGTTGCTTTTTTTACAGCCTAACTAAGACTAAATTCACGGATTTCTCACAAAACTTGCACAAAGTTTTATTTTTAATGAATTAGAAATGGCATAGTATTGCTTTGAGTCTGATTAATTTAAATTAGCTAAAGTTTATACTTAGAGAAAAAATTCACATTTGGTTTGGAACGCTACTGCTGTTTTACTACACAAAGGCTCATAAAACTGAGGGTTACTGCTTAAAGCCGAATCCAACGGGCAAAGGGCAACGCGCATCCGTTTTAACAGAATTCAAACCTGCAAATTCCGAAAACTAAAAGCAGCTATCTATCCATTCTGACATCATTCGCTGAAATAACGATGCAAAACTAATCGAGAGGTAAATGAAACTTTGGGAAAGTAACCTTAAATGCCACTTAATAAGGATTGTACTAACAAGTTTTATTAATTTAGTACAAGATGACAATCAACAAAAGCCACTATTTGGCTCTGAGGAAATTGATAAAGACTCGTCAAATTGTAGATATGTCACGAGAGAATACAGAGTTAATTAGAAACAGTTGTCTTACCTTCAGCATCAATGCTAGTTTATCTGAATGCACGAATATCTGAAGAGATCCGATAGTTGATACGCACTTCTACTTTAGATGTTATTCCAATTTGTATTGCACGATTCCATTGATGACATTCTTGTAATAGAATATATTTGGACTGCCTATAGGTGATTCGCCAATACATGCTTTCACAAAAGTAGAATCCTTAATGCGATTCCTTCTACCTATAAAACAGGATTAGATTTAAAAATGTTACCAATAGGTCATTGCTAGGTTTCATCAAAATGCATTGAATTTTAAGAATCTTTCATTTTTTATTCATTTTTAAACGCAACTTTGTATAATTACACAAGATTTCATTCAAGACTATGACAAATGTTTCTGAATTTGTAAATATTACATAGTTACAGTTAATGAATAAACTAAAAATGGAGAGTTAAATTTGTAATATATCCAATTAAGTAATTACCAGAAAAAAAAATGCAAGTAAAGTATATAAAATACATGAAAAGTTCTTGTTCATGGAAATCAATAGGGATCTAGGGAAATTTATTACTTAGTTTAGAAGTTTTGATGTATCCATAGAATTCAACCTGTTGTACTCTAAGTTGATTTTATCATTCCCAATAGTCTAGTTTAAATGTTAGATTTGTGCTAATTTACTGACATATCGAGTTAAGTGGAAGAAATTCAGTTCAATATACTATTGCTCCAATTATATATTTCAATGAAGAAATCAATTCAAATAATTTTAACTACGGAAGTAAGTTTTTAACAATGGTCGTCACGCAAGATTTTGAAATAAGTAATTATTGAAATGTAATTTGGCAAATGTTTACAGTTCATAAATAATTTCAACACTAGAGTTAGCTAACAATCTTTTTTCCACTTGTTTAAAATTTATTCCTATCCCAGGAAATTAAATCATTTTATACTACCTGTTTAAACTTTAAGAATTCATGAGCAAACCACTAAGAAATCTAAGGGGACTTTGCAAGCATGATAACTGTGCTGCTAAAATTGTCAGTAAAATATCTTACCTTTAAAGAGTTGATCCGGGTGTACGTCTAAGGCTGTCTGTCGAAAGTGTTGTCAAACTTGACGGTGCCTGTGTGCAAATCTCTTGGTTGATAACCATGCATACAACTCCTCGGTATCCAATTTTCTATTCATAAAGATTCAAAAATAAAAGAAAAAGACTTTCTTTGATGAATTTTCTTCAAACATTTATGTAGATTCCAAAAAAGATGCATGTTATCGTAGAGACTGGGACACAAAATTCCAAAGAAATCTGAAATATTCATGGCTCGAAAACCCAGTGTAGGCCGAAGTCTTCTAAAGCAGTAGACATCTGCTTACTGCCAAACTTCTCGATTTCTTGATCTTCAGGACAAGACAGTCTTAGAATCCGTTCACCCATCGAAGTTTGGATGTACACCTCCCTGTATTGCTTGGTCTAGGCAAAATATTTATGTTTTAAAATGGTAGTCCTCTTCAAAGTCTTGAGGAAAAGATTTCGGCTTACAATGCAGTCCATACATATCTGCAGAAAGTTCTTTAAAAAGATAAGTTTTTAACTGCATGAACGTAACCTCGCATTAGAATTCCTACTCTATGTAGTCTCATGTTTTAAATTTAATACGGAATATTTAATTCTGTTCGCTGAGGAACATTTAAAGACTCTCCGATAAGATTTTTAAAAGGTATAGATCCTACAAAATTATCTTGCTGCTTCAATAATATTTAACCGTATTTCTGTGGTTTGAGACATGAATAACTTCATTTAATTGATAGAACAAGTTTTCTACAACATTTTAATTTCTGTGGCTGATGAGTATTTTGCGTTTTATATCAAGAACATTTTTGGCCTGTTAAAAGTGTACAGAGTAAAGTGTGTGTTGTACTTATTGCGATCTGTGCTCGGAAAGCTTACCATTTTGAAAAGCTAGAAATTTAAATACTATACTCACAATATAACCCAATATTTTCTGCTACGTATCAGCGTCATGTTTGCTTAGTTGGTCGATTTGGAACGCAATGGTCTATTTGTTACACGAGGTTCAATCGGACCTGAACCTGTAGCTTCAAGTCCATTTAGAACGAACTGAAATATCTATACCAGCAGTGGTATTTGAACCCAGAAACTAGTCTCTAAATTATGCGTCTTAGATGCATCAATATGTCAGGTTTGACAGAAAATCAATATATATTCATCTACCTTAATTTATGAATTTTGTTTCTCGATTCTGGCTGTGTAGAAGGAAAATAAGAGAAAAATCAGGACAGGAGAAAAATAAATTTACTGTTAACCCCCAACTATAACAGGCAAGTTCAACAGCCGGAATCGAGAAAATATATCCTAAAGATTAGGAATAGAATTTTGAAATAAGTCGCACTTTAACGCATACATTGAGCCAATGAGAATGTCAATTACTAGCTGACCTAATTTATTTTTTTACCTGTCAAACCTAGCATATATCCTCATCTAAACCCAGCGTTATATTTTTAACATTTTGAATACACTATGCCGAATAATTTGGACAAAATTTGTCCCGATTTAATATCAGTATTAACATTTCCAATGATTATGACTTGTTACTAAAATTTCTGGCCAAAAGTTGTGTTCGACAGAAAGAAAAATGTTTAAAACTGCCATTTTGTATAACAATAGAACAAAATAAAACAGAAGCTAAACAATGAGCCATCCAAGTGATCTTGCAGCAAAATGAAACCACGAAACAAAAATCCATTTATAAAAAACGGAAAAATTGGAAGATAACTTCTGCTGGAGTGATTCCAACAATGTTGCATGCAGCTTTAGCACGCTGCAAAGTACTTACTGGAAATAGGGAAAAGGCAGTTGCTTCGTTTCTGATTGCTCACTACGTAACTCGAGCTGAAAGTGACACGATATCATTGATTGGTTTGGAGTGCTACTGTCTACTTTTTGCAGCACGATGGCTAATGATACCGGGAGCTACAGTTTAAAGCAGATTCCGAATAGCTACGAACATCCATGCCACAGTGAGATTAGAACCCATGAATTTCGATACCGAAGGAGAGCACATTAACGATTCTGCCATCGTTAGGCCATACATATCATTAAAGAACGATAAAGAGTAAAAATATAGAATATACTATTAATTTCAATAGTGAATAACTTCTACAAATCTAAGAAATAGTCGTGAGCTTCCTCCTTTATATTTAGAATTCTACTTAACCAAATAAAGCTAATAATTTGAATTTTAGAGGCTGTAGAGTACCAATTTTGGTATTAAAGGAAAGCTATCCAATAGAAAATTCTTTCAAATGCTAGTATTGATATGACCGAAGTGAATGAAAATTGCCTTTATTAAAAAGCAGAAATCAGATGTTTAATGTATGTATCCTACTTAAAGCTAATCTTTCGATTCTACACGAAATCGTATAAACTGTTTAATCCATTAATATCAGTGTGATGTTTGAAACCTGATAAGTAGATCCAAAAGTTAGAAATAAAAGAAAATATCTGAAAATGCAGTAGATATTTTATAAGACTGACGTTTAGACTAAAAAAGAAATTTTCTGTTTCAAATTTTCAAAAGGAAAGACTTTAGATCAATGTTCCAGTGATAGACGTGTACTACAACTGTAATATGAATAAGAGCATATTCATGCGAATAAACATCTTGTCAATCTGTCAAAAAGATAGTTATGAAAAATTATTGCATCGATTGCAGTAACAGCGGTTTTGATTCTTCACCACGGAGTTATTGCTTAGCAAGTATTACAGTTAAATTAGCATAAAATATTGCATTCGAAAATCGCATGGAAAAGATTGGTTCAACGATTAAATGTATTCTATTTACATCCATCTCCAAATGACAAATTGCCTTAGTTGAAACTGAAATATTCTACCCCAAGAATTAATGTTGATATTGATTCCAAAACAAAAAAAAAAAATAGGTCAGTAATGAATCCAATACTTTAGCATTCTTAAGTCCTGAAAATCCAAGTAGATTTATTTCTTATTTGGAAGCATACAATTCTTAAAATTTGAGTTCAACGCTATTAACTACATCAGCCACTTAAGCCTAATCTAATTAGTAAGTTATTTTAAACAAGTTCTCAAGCCACATAGTTTCCAGTACGTTTAACGGTTTTCTTCGTAGAGGCAAGTCCTTTTTTGATTGTTAATGAAGTGACTAATAAATGGATGTAATATGAAAATAATGTTAATGAATGTTTTGAAATAGTTAGCAAAGGTAATCAATTCTACGAGGTTACATTCATTGTCCTTTAGTCCACTTCGATTTCCTAGAAGTCAAGAACTATCACTTCCTTCAAATAATTTCTCTGAAACCGAAAACTAAGATATTGAACAAGAACATCACTTTGATTTTCTAATCCTTATAACATCTCAGCTGTATCAGAAGTCCGAAAGTTTAAAAGTTTCGTTTGCTCTTGCAGGAATTCCATTTCAGAGCTTAAAACTTAAAATCAAATAAGTTTGTTAACGTTCAAACTTTGTAATTCAGTAACACAAATTAATGTCACAGGTAGATACACACTATGCAAACTTTACATAATGACTAAAATCCGCACATCTAAGAAATGAGTACTGGAGTATGAACACCCCGAGATGAGATCCATTGATGACTTCCTCGTAATAGAACGTATTTGGACTAAAGCTGATTCGCTAATACGTGCTGTCACAAAACTAAGTCATTCAGTTTACCTATAAAATGGGATTGAAATTAAAAATGATACCGGTAGCTAATTGCTGGTTTACAAAATGCATTGATAACTTAATCATTCTTAAATGTAACATTGTATCATAACAATAAAGTATTCAAGACTGACAGGTGTTTCAGAATTTACATATTTATAAAATAACTAGAAGTTCCGAATAACGTTCTTGTTTACGGAAATCAATAGGTGTTTAGGGAAATCGATTACCTAGTTCAGAGGTTTTGGTATATCACTAAAATTAACCAATTGCGCACTAAATTAGATTTTAATTGTAATACTAGACTCAAGACTCGAGTTGGTGTTACATGGGCCCCTGGTTTTGTTGTTTCGGCGGCCGAAGACGGACACCCCTAGAGGGGGTGGGCAAGTTCCACAGGAGGGGGGCGAGCGATGCGATGCCACCCCCGCCAGCTGCAGAAAAGGACATTTTTTCCCATGGAGGCGAAAACTTGACCGAGGGGGGGGGATTCCCCCCGGCCCTCACGAGGAGGGGTGAAAAGGAGATGCCCTGTCGGTGCGACGAAAAAGGGACATTCTTCGGAAAGCAGGAGAGACCGAGAGAGGTGTTTCCGCTAGGCACGATTTACTTTTTTTCCTCGGTCTTATTTTGAGCCCTGTTCGAGTATGCATTGAAATGTATTTATGTTTTATTTTTAAGTCTTCTTAATAATAAATGGTTAAGAGTTTTGTCGCTGCTGTGAATAATTGTCGGCCACATAGGCTTTAAACGAACCCAAGATACCTGCCCCAGTAAAAATAGGCGGGCAGGTATAGAAGAGGCGTGCAGACTTAAGAAAGTGCAGCCGGGGACGTGCGAGGCGATTTTAATCATTCCCAATATTCTAGTTAAATGTCAGTTGTGTTAATTTATTGACATTTGAGTGGAAGAAATGTTGAGTTAAGCAAGTATGAACAACATACAGTGTCCATCAAGCTTCACATTGTATTGATGTCGAAAGAAATTGAGAACAAGCTGTTAGACACCATTTACAACGACTACAACATTTAGGTTCGAAAAGAAAATTTCACTATCCCTCCAAATTTATATTCCAATAACGTCGAAATCAATTTAAAATTGAAATAATTTTTACCATGAAAGTGGTAGTCTTAAATAACAGTGGTCACGATTTTGAAATAAAGGATTCTTGAAAAAAGTAATTTTTAGAATGTTTATAAAAAGATTCTATACTAGAGCTAACTACCAATCTTTCAGAGTTACTTTTAAATTTTATTTTTATACCTGGAAACTAAGGAATTCTCTACATTCCTGTTTATCATTAAGATTTCAGGAGTAAACCAATGCAGTACTAAAACTAAAGACTAATTAAGCAAAGATTTAGCTAACAAAATAATTAGTAAAATGTCTTACCTTTACAGATGAGATCCAGGTATACTTCTGAGAACTTTAAGGTATACCTCAACACAGGCTACCTGTCGCAAGTGTTGTCAAAAGTGATGGTGCCCATGTGTTTTACAAACAGAAGTCTTGATTAATATCCATGCATATTATCCTGGATATCCAAAGACTACCTGTAGCAGCATTTTCATGAAGACTCTAAAACCACAAGAGACCGTCCTGATTAGTTTTCTTCAAACATATCTACGCAGATTCCAAAACTAAGAATCCATATTCTAACAGAGACGGGAACACATAATTCCTAAAAAACTTAAATGTTCGTGGCTCGAATGGTCACGGTCATGGACTAAGGCCCTTCACCAGTAGATTCCAGGCAGCTCTGTTCGCAACCAGACTCCATTTCTTGATTTCAAGACGAGACAGTCCTCCTTGGCTGAATTGAACCACCGAATTTTGGGTCACCTCCTTCCTGAATTTTTTTGGTGTAGCCAAAATATTTAGGTGTTTTAGAAGGGTAGTCCTCTTCAAAGTGAAGAGGAAAAGTTTTCGGCTTACAAATATAGTCTATACATATTATACGGCACAGAGTTCTTTACAAAAATATTTGTAATTGCATGAATGTAGCTTCACATTAGAATTTCTCATTAATGAAGTCTCGTATTTTAGATTTAATACGTATTCTGTTTTGAGAACTATTTAGACATTTCGAAGATATAGATCCCACAAAATTACCTTGACGCTTGAATATTTAACAGTATCGCTCTGTAGTACGAGACAAAAGTAAATTAAATAGAACAAGTTTTCTAAAACGTTTTAATTTTAGTGGCTGATGAGTTTTTGGCGTATTATATCAAGAACATTTTTGGCCTGATTAAAGTGTACAGAGTAAAGTTTGTTGTACTTATTGTACTATTTTAACACTGTAAAGAGGATATCAAAAATAAAACAGATATCTAGTTTTAAGAGTCTAAGTTCTAATATTTAGATGATCGTTAGTAAAAAGGTTGGTTGGATTTTTACGGCGCAAGGTCCTATTTAGGGCATAAGCGCCAAGCACAAGGTGTTTTCATAAAAACAAGACCTAACGGATAAAAGAGCCGTAACAAGCTAAAACCAACAAAGGTAAAACTGTACCAATTTAATAAAGTTATAAAAAGTCTGCAGTGTATATACTCAATTACACCAGATAGGTACGTAAAAGGTAAAAATGATGAAACATTAAAAAGCTAAAAGCACAATAAATTTTAATTAAAAGATGTAAAAAATACTAAACCGCTTTATAGAAAATAAGTTAAATAGATCAAAATAAGCCTATAAAACGGAGAAAAGAGAAGACAGGCGCTAGTAAAAACGGATCCATCGATCTGTGTTCGGAAAATTTTCCTTTTTTGAAAAGCTAGGAGTTTAAATGTGCAATAGGGACTCAAAATATACGCTAATATCTTCTGCCATATATCTATATCATGTTTCTTTAGCTGTTCGATTTGGAACACAAACGTCTCTTTGCTACATGAGGTTCAATTGGACTTAGACCTAATGCTTTAAATCTGATCTAAAAAGCTACAAATATCCATGCCAGCAGTGGTATTTAAACCCACAAACTTCGTCTATGAACTAAGTTCATTAGATAAAGCATTAATGTCAGGTTTGGCAGAAGTTTAAAAACTATATTCATGTACCTTAATTTATGAATTTTGATTCTCGTTTCCGTCTGTAGAGGAAGAAATTTAGAGGAAAAGTAGGACAGAAGAAAAATAAATTTACTGTTAACCCCCAACTAAAATAGGTAAGTTCAACTGCCGGAATCGAGAAGTTATATCCCAACTGTAAAAATTTAGGAAAGAATTTTGAAATAGTCCCGCTTTTATACGTAAACTGTGCCAAAGAGAATATGCCGTAATTACTAACTGACCTAACTTATTTTTAACCTGCCAAACCCGGCCTATAGCCTCACCTAAGCTCAAGGCTAGGTTTTCCAACATTTTTAAATACATTATAATGAGTATTTTCAACAAAATTTGGCAGGAATTAATAACGGTGTTGATATTTCCAATTATTACGTATTACTATGTTATCTGGTCAGAAATTGTGTTCGACAAGAAGGAAAATATTTAAAACTGTCGTACTTGAAAACAATAAGAACCAGAATGAAACAAAACAAAAAGCCAGTTATCCAAGAGACCAAGCTAAAAAAACTGAAAAATTAGGACTTCTACTGGAGTGGTTCCAACTATGTTGCATGCAACTTCAGCACACTGCGAAGTTTATACAGGAAATATAAAAAGCCCAGACAGTTAAAGATTGCTTACTCTATTTGATAAGAAAAAAAACAAATATATTCGAACAATAAAGATCGAAAAAAAAAATATAAAATATAGTACTGATTTAAATAGAAGGAAAAACATTAAAAAGTAGACAGTTATAGATGAGCTACCATTTTTAGCTTCAGGATTCTACACAGCTAAATAAAGCTAGTGATTAAAAATAGACATTTTTTTTAATAGCGTAACAACCTATTTCAAGTATTGGCTGCCTCAAACAACATACTTCTTCCAATTCACACCGTCCAACGCAACTCTGCCAGATATTTCGATATTTTGGAGCACTAATTTTTGATATTAAAGGAAAGTTATCTAGTGGAAAGTTTTCAAATTCTGGTACTGATATATCAAAAGTGAGTGAAGATTGACTTTCCTCGTGAAAAAAGGTTTTTAATACATGTATTCTACTTATAACTAATTTTCAGTCAAACTATAAACTATTTGACCCGTTAATACCAGAATTGTTTCTACAAACATACACTCATGTTTCAAATATAACCGAGAATAAATTGCAGATTAAAACATGAAGATAAACAAATTTGTACAATATAGCCGTTCTACATTAGTGATCACTTATCACCATAGAAATGCTATTAAAAACTTCATAAAAAGGGGTATTTGTTATAACACGTACACATAGTATTGTAAACTGAAGCTTTGTGGTAGACGGAACTAATTATCATAATTTTAGTCGACGTACCAGCAGAAAAACCAAACTTCGGGATGTTTGAAATTTGATAAAATGTAAATCCAGATGACGAAGTTATAAATAGAAGATACCTGAAAATGTAGTAGATTGTTTACAGGTTTGACGTTTAGACTGAAAAGGAACAAATTTCCGATCTCAAATTTTCAAAGGAAAGACTTTTTAGATGAATGTCTCAATGACCAATGTGTACAACTGTATTAGGAATAAGAACTGTGCTTTCATTCGAATCTACATCTTCCAATCTGTTAAGAAGTTAGTGGCAGTAATAACAGTGGTTTAGATGCTTCATCAAGGACCAATTGCTTAGGAAGTGTTACACAGTTAAAGTAGCATAATTATTAGATTCGAAAAAAGCATAGAAAAGTCGGTACAAAGATTAATTGTATGCTTCTAATAAAACCATCACCAAACGACAAATTACGTAAATTAAAACTAAACACTACTACCAATATTAATATCGATATTGATTCCAAAAAACTTAAGAGATGAGTCCAATACTTTAGTATGCAATAAATGGGTAAATTGAGAGGAAAAGAATACATAAAAATTAAGTTTGTGCATAGCAATACATAAAGTGCTGGAAATAGAACGCTATGGTCGACTGTTTTGCTAAATGCTGGCTAGCAAGACTGGGACCTGCAACTCCGAACACCTATATCAGCAGAGATTTTCAACTAAAGTGTATAATCAATATTTAATCGTGCATATTTAATTCTGTTACTAGCGATAAATTTACAAGTGAATTTATTGATATTTAAAGGTTTTGGAACATTTTAAGTTCCTTAGAGTTCTACTTCAATACAATTCTTAATTGTACATAATTTGTTTATTGAATTATATTAGCAAAATTCTTAAGTGCTGAAAGAATAAGTAGATTTACTTAGTGTTTGGAAAATTAATTCTTAAAAAATTTAGGTCTTGAGTTCAACGCTATTAACTTCATCAGCCACTTCAGCAAGTCTAACCTTCCCGTTTTTTCCTTTTTTGTGTTTCTCCACAAGTTCTTAAGCCATACTTTCCAGTAAGTTCATGAACACAATCTTCGTAGACACAAGTTCTTTTATGAATGTTTCGAAATAGTAAGTGTTATCAATTCTACAAGGTTCCATTCAGAGTAATTTAGTCCTTCCAGGAATTAGAAGTTTAATAAGAACTCTGGCATTCCCTTCATATAACTTCTATCAAACTGAAGGTGAAAATATTTAGAGCAATATTGTCATTTTTCCTTTAAATTTTCGCAAAAATGTCATCCTTATCAGAAATCCGAAAGTTTAAAGATTTTGTTTCCTTTGTAAGAATTCCATTAACGTACGAGCTAAAAGATCACACGATTTCTAGCACCAAAACAGACGATTCCAAATCAGAATAACACTTGCACTCACCTCGGAAGTAAAAAATCAAATGAAGCTTGTTGATATTAAACTCTGGGTTTTAATAACACAAACTACCGTCACTAGTAGATATACGTAAGACAAACTCTACGTCAAGACAAATAGCCAAGCAACCACAAAATGAGTAATGGAGTTGGAAACACAAGAAAGGATTGTCAGAGAGTAGTATTTTATGATGAGATCGAACAAGGTGAACGTTGTCTTGGGCATGTGCAAACGTCAAAAATTTGAATTCTTGCAGTTGCCAAATCGAAATCGGGAAATGGGCGGATCGAGTATAAAGCACATTAACTATATGAAAGCTAAAATTCTTAATTTGTTTTGGCATGTATCGGTCTGTTTTTAACTGTTTACACGTTTTTATTTTCTTAATAAACCAAAAAATAATTATAATATTTAAGACAGTTTTTCATCTTGGGAAATAGTTCTCTTGGTTCAATAGAGTGATTTCATACAACGTCATGAGCGACTTTAATGTCCTTCCCATTCATTTTCATGCTCACGATTGTCAATTTGTCGCGACGGCATGAACTACTATAATGCCCTTCCCATTCATTTTCATGTTTACAACAGCCAATAGACAAACGATAAACTGCCCTTCCGTTTGAAACTAAAGCCAGAATTGTCATAATTTTAGAATTTGCCCTACTGCGGGAAATCGCCTTATTGTCCATAGGCAACCGTTTGAAATTAAAGCCAGAATCATCATAAAATGAGATGTACACTGCTGCTTGAAATCGCCTTATAATATATATTTTTATTATTAGAGGCAGATGCTATCAACTGATCATAACAGAGAGCTGAGAACAAAAACTTCTACAAATAAACTTTAATGCTGAAAACATCCGTTAGAATGGTTTAAGAATCAGATTGTAGATAATAAAATGAGCACGATTTCTTCGTCAGTTTTATTGCTGTGTGTCTTACTCTAATTTTTAAAAATACTAAATGAATTTTTTAAAGTGTATTTTTATAAGCCAATACATAGTTTTGGGACAAAGAATACAAAATAATTTAGGAAGAACAACTGAAAAGGAAAAACTGTCATCTTGCAAAATTAATTTTAATTTATTTGTTACGTTAATGTGAAATGTTAAATATCATATTAGCATAATTTTTAAGATTTCCATTTAACTAAAAATGTTAAAAATTAAATGAGCCACAAAAAAAAAGTTTGGAGAAAATGCATTACCAGACTTAAATATATCAATGCAACATTTTGAATATAGGATTTTTGAATATCAAAATTTTATGAGTGAATATTATATTTGAATTATATATATATATATATATATATATATATATATATATATATATATATATATATATATATATATATATATATATACACACATACATGTAGTAGTAAAGAACAACTCAACCCTGCGGAAACTGCAAGAAGAAACGAGCATTTTGGTTTACTTTCGTTAGACATGAGTTAGACAGCAACGTATGCAGACGGTACTTCTCGCTGACCGCTTTTTGACCGCCAAGACGGGTGCTGATGTTGTGCCAGACGGGCACTGATGTCCAGTTTTATTTTAATTCTCCCTAGACACAAATTTTGTATATAATGTGTAAATAACTTAATTAAATAAATTCATTTTAGTTGAGCATTTGCATCTTTTTCACCGTGGGAATAAATCTCACTCCCCACACACACACACACATATATATATATATATATATATATATATATATATATATATATATATATATATATATATATATATATATATATATGGCAGTGACTAGTAGGTGCGCAGACGGCCAAACCCGACAGAATATCTCTTATGCATACGCATTGATAGAGGGCTGTCAAATACTGTCTTATAGTCAGGAATATGGGAATGTTATTTACGTCATTGAATTATTTACGTTTCATTATATATATATATATATATATATATATATATATATATATATGTGTGTGTGTGTGTGTGTGTGTGTGTGTGTTCGGAAATTAGCCTGTAATGATAAGTTCAGTATTATGTTTAAAAACAATTAAGAGCCGGACTCACCAAAGTCGTTTAACGGCTAACCACGATTAACCCATGGTGGGAAGCAATTCTCTGTTTAAACAGAGATTAATCCCAGTTAGCCGTTAAACGACTTTAATGAGACCGGCTTTAAGTCTCGATGTATTCAATTTTAAGTTTTCAAGGTGAATGCCACTGAGAGAACCATTGCACATGGTGAAAAGCTGTTTTAATTGTTATATTTGTTTTTCGGCTCGTTAAGAAAATAAAAGCTTATTTAACCGGTAATTACGGACCAGTCGGGCTGGTAAAAATTAAGTATTTTAACTGTCATAATTAATGTGATGTGTATTTGTTGCACCTATTTCCCTCTTTCTGTTTGGCGCTTGCAAGAATTCAAATTTTTTATGTTCGCACATGCCCAAGATAACTTTCACTCTGTTCGGTCTCATCTTGTATGTTTCAAACGCCAGCGTCATACGGTATATGCGTGTATTTTAGACAAGTAAAATTTGTTTAAATTATGTCTGGTTAAACTGATATACAGAACAGATTTGTTAACGCCCGCAACTGATTTAGAAATCTAAATAAGATATAG
Source organism: Pardosa pseudoannulata (assembly GCA_032207245.1). Lineage (NCBI taxonomy): Eukaryota > Metazoa > Arthropoda > Arachnida > Araneae > Lycosidae > Pardosa > Pardosa pseudoannulata. The sequence goes on from CM063510.1 coordinate 153,673,620, forward strand.
AAAAACTCAAACATAACTTTAAGAGTAAAATTAAATCTATCTGTACAAATACCTAATAAAGTCAGTCCTTTCATGTAACTCTGAAACATGGAAGTTGACAACGGTTTGACTGAAGAACAGGGCGCCCCCGCCAACTTGGCGATAAATCTATGAGCATGGTAGCCTAACATTTTCTTCTGATCTCGCCGTGACCAAACAATCTGTATCTATATTTTAATTTATATTATATTTGTATCCAGCTATCCTTGTGGAATCCATTTCTTATATACTAAATGCGCATAGCGTTAAAAAAGATTAGATATAATGAACCATTAAAGGTTCACTCTGGCTAATTTTTAATAATTTGAAGTTGTTGGCTTTGTAAACTGTTAAGGGATTAATTGCCCATAAATGTAAATGCCCGCTTCCTCGATGGTTTTGGTTAAGAAAATGTAAATAATTCTATTACAATGGTGCAATCTACTCAATTAAAGTCTGCCAAATAGCAAGAGATGTTGTTCTGATGAAATACCTGTGTTTTAGTAAACATCGCCAATAATTTCACTAAATTTGCCAAGGGACACACTATTATTCAGTAGCACCATTTACAACAAACCAGACAAATAAGCTAAATAGAAGCTATTTAGCTTATTGGTCAAATTGAAACAAATGCCTTAGATTGTTAATGAAGATTTTTTGGCCTAATATAATAAACAATGACAAGCTATTGTAAGAAACCAAGATGAAACCAATAGATGAAAAAATAAAAATAAGAACATGGCGTTTCACATGCCGTCTTGAGAGTGGGCAGAGATGAGATCCCCACTGTTGACCTCGAGTGGACACCAGAGTGAAAACGTAGAGGAGGTCGCCCAAAATTAACCTGGTGCAGGTAAACAGAAAAAGAAAAAAAGAAGCTGGATGGTCCAGTTAGCAGAAAGTTTTTTTTAATATTTCTAATATATTGTTTCTAACCCTACATTTTAACTGGAATTTTGAAAAGTTATTTTTCAACTTTGCCTTATTTCTGTTCGGGGGCGAAGCATCCTCGTTCGGATTCCGTTTCAGCAAGTTTTATTTTGAAAGCATTTTAAGCCCGGACGGCGCCCTTAAGACGTGAGTGCCCGTGGCGAATGCCGCCTTTACTACGCCCTAGTTACAGTCCTGGTGTTAAGAGATGTCCTTGTATTTGTCTCGAGGTATGACCGATCTTCTACGAGGGTTGGAACTTTAACAGTGGCAACACTGCTGTAAAAACGCTACGCAACTAAACCAAAAAATGTCGATTATACCACACGTGAGCTACGTACCTACCTTACCTCTCAGCAAAAAGACTCGTCCTTCTTACGTCACGTGCATGCGGAGTAATGCGAAGAACTGATACTTGTATTAGCTTGCAGTAAGCATGAAGTAAGTATTGTCAGGATGTTTTCAAAACGAGAACAATGAAGTTGGATAAAAATTGAATATCGTAGTCATCTAGGGTTTCAAGAGACTTGCGGGGAATCTGCATTGCCTTGCAGAACTGCAGCAAGATGGGTAAAAGCCTTTGATGAAGGACACCAAATTGTGGCAAACATGCATCGGCCAGTTGTCCTAACAAACCAGACCAATAAGCTAAATAGCTTCTGAAACAAATGCGAATGTCAGCGAAGCAGAAGTGCATGCTGTTGCCATACTAATGATCAGTGATCGACGACATCTCACGTGCTTTACCATCCACCATACTCGTCAAACTCAGCCCTTGTGACTTTTGACTTAATTCCTACGATGAAGAGACCACTTTGTGGCATTCGTTTCACAACTGTTACAGAGATGCTTGCAGCAATAAACCGGTCCATTCAAACTATCATCCGAACAGGCGTTGCTACAGGTGTAATCCAATCATCGTGAGAAAATACAATGGCATACACTAGAGAACTATTTACATAGCTGGGTTCTAGAACAGAGAAATATAGGCTGCTCAGTTTCTTCCATTAAAATTTGTCTCCGAGGCTATGTCAAATTTTAGAGGTGGAATTGAGTCTAAACCAGACTTTTCGGCACTCTACTGTACTTAGATTTGCATTCTTAAAATGGTTTAATATTTTCATACTAAAATACATATTTTTGCTTGTATAGTCTGCAGACTGATGATTTATGAAATATCTTAAATAAAAAAATCCCGTTTGCAGACTATACGATAGTGCGGACTATACATGCGCAATTATGGTAAATATTTACACTTATTGTCTTGTTAACATTTAGCATAGAAACTTTTAATATTTATATGTATAAATATTCTAAACAAACAAACAAAAAAAAAATTCAAAATCAAAGACAATTTTTTTTTATTTCTTGAAAGATCAGCAATACCCAACATGAACATACAAATTCTAATTATTTGCAGTTAAGAAATTTAAGTCATCATGGAGCAATAAATTCCTGTTATAAAAGTACCACTAAGAAAATTATTTGGAATTTGATAAGTTAAATAATTTGAAATAATTCAACCATTAGTGATGTAATCCATTAAAAGATAAATTTGTGTTCAACAACCTTATTTTATCACAAAGAATTCAGAATCAAATTCTATACAAAATACCAAGATATCAACCTTTTGATAGATTCTTGATACATTTTAAGAAAATACTAAATCTTTCAGTAGACTAACCATGAGTATAATTCTACAAAAATATAATTTAGACAACTTTTAAAATTTTTGGCTCTTCATATTGCAAATTTTACAAATCTAAATTCACCATACCATAATGTTAGATCATATACTGCAGCTTTATTATCAAAAATAGACTATATTATAAAATGTGCAAAAAAAATCACAAGGTGCAAGCATAAAAAGTATCATAAAAATTACAAAATGCTTTGGAAGCTAAAGAAACATTTGTACAAATAGATTATAAAATTTACCATCATGTTTATACAAACAAGAAACATTTACAGTCCTTGTATCAATATATCAAGAAAATAAGAATGAAATTTAATAATCTTTAATATTGGTAATAATCTATATGCAACTTTAAAATGAAGTAAAAATTGTTTTAAATTATTATTCTCCAAAAATAGTATAATATAAATGGCTAAAATTTAGATAAAATATATAATTACTCTCATATGCTTTACTGATTCTAGTAAATAAAACATATTTGTTGGCAAAAAATAACCAACAAGTAAATAAATAGAACAACAGTATTGAGAGAAAATAAAATCTATCTCTGTCATACTTAATCAATTAAAGGCCCCTTGGCTTAATGTTTAATAAAATGTGTTACTTTAAATGAAAAGGAAGCATTTCATTGAAATTTTCTTTTATTTTTAGCTAAAATAATGTTTATACTATATGCCAACTCGCTTATTAATTTTAATGTTTTTTTCCCTATGAGTTAGATATACGAACATTGTGACATATATAAAATACAACACAGTTAAAATAATTAAATTTGATTAAACAGTACCAATTTACGCTAAAACTACTACTTTAAAAAAATATTTGTATATTTGTTTTATCTTACAGTCTACACAAAAAACTTAATGAGTATTTTTTTTAAAACTCTAGGGTTTTTTTTTTCTTCAGAAAATTTTTATTAATTTAGTTTAAATAGGATTTTTCTTTAAAAGGAATAAATATTTTTTCATAAAATTTACCTATATAGAAACTTTAGAATCTGAACCTAGTATTTAATAATGTTTTCTCTATAGATTATTGTTTCTTTAGAGGTATTATTTTTCAATAGAATGTTTTTCTTAGAGACATGATTTAAATTTATTTGATAATTTGTTAAGTTTTTTGGTAGACTGTACATAAAAAGGTATAGAAATATTAGCAATATAGTTTATCAACAAGTACAGAATAAAATAATTTACTACAAAAACATTTAAATGAGAAGTATGAATATAAAGACATATAATAGAACATATGAAAGATCACATAATACAAGTAATAATTTATGTACAAGTCATTTCTTAAGGCTTATAAAAATATACACGTATAAAAATATGTATTAAAAACATTGTTTGCCATTCATTATTTTTTACATTTCAAGTTCCTTAAGCAAACATTTGTTATATAAATATTTGCTTAAATATTTTCAACAGAATTTATCTTCATCTCTTGGTTATTGGATATATCACATAGCACATTTGTAGACATGTTTTTTTGAGCAGTTATACTTTTGTTGTTGCAACTTCGGCAAACAGCCATGTATTTATCAGAACCCCCAATGACTTCAAGCTGAAATAAAAAAAAAATCAATGAATGATACAATTTCTGCCAGCCATTAATTATAATTTTATTAAAATATTTTCTAAATTAATGAAACTATATACATAGATAACAATGAAGAGATATCAATAAGAAGACCTGCCAACCCCCTAAAGTACAAAATCCGGCATTAATTTATTTTATTTATGAATCAATGTAATGACCTTATTCCACACTAATAACAAATTTGTATAACAGAGAGCTAAATTATATAGTATTCAATTTCTATTATATGGTTAATTTTGTACCATATCTGAGAAATCAGCATGCAAAAACAACTCTAAAAATCAATAAAAAGTTATTAAACAAAGAAAAGTTGGAACTGATTCAATTTCCACACCGCTTCCAGACGCCATGTTTTTTCCTTGGCGATCTTGCAAAAACCCCTTTTTCTGAAAGTCGCCAAACTAAAATGGCAGACACACACACAAAAAAAAAAGTCACAACATATATTTTACAGATTTTGACTATATAATCACACCAAAAATAAGAAAATTTTTTAAAACAAATTTTAAATTTTTGAGAGGGGAACCGCTCTCAACCCCCCCCCCCTTAATGATATAATACATATTACAACCAATACATATTACCAAAAAATCATATTTTACAGATTTTTACTAATTTAATAATTAAATTCTTTAAATTACTTAAAATAACTAAAAAATTCTTTAAAACAAACTTAAAATTTTTCATTTAATTGAAGGGGGGGGAAACCCCTTCTTCAACCCCCACCCCCGTAATGATATAATACATAATACAACCAATAAATACATATTACCTAAAAAGCATATATTTTACATATTTTTACTATCTAAGAACTATATAATCAGACCAAAATTGAGTTTTATAATTAAATTCTTTAAATTATTTAAAATAACTAAAAATTCTTTAAAACAAATTTTTGAGGGGGAAACCCCCTCTTTAATGATATAAAAATACAAATTTTATACATTAATACCATATTACAAACACAAATATTTTAATAAACATTAAAAAAAAAAATAAATAAGAAATAAGGGCATCATACATTGCCAAAAATTTCCAAGTTTGGCGACAAAAATCACATTGTGTATATCGAATCAGTACCGAAAAGTTATTTAATCATTTCAAATATTTATAGCTCTTTCTTTTGTACTATAATTACTAGTGAAAATTTTGATTTTAAAAAAAAAATAGAATCAAATGTTTATTCAAAACTTGCCTTGATTTTCAAATCAACAAGTTTTTATTATTGAAAAAAGAAATTTGTGGCAAGTTTTGTGGCACAGCTAAAAATCTGTTCACACTCTGCATTACAATATAGAATGATTAAAATTAATAACGAGTAATCCAGAAGTTCCTTATTTTTAAAATATCCATCACTGTTCTTTACATGTCCATTCCAATGTCACTGGGTATTGACACAACCTTCTTCAAGAATTGCCCAAGGATTTCTTCTTGTTGCAGACTGCAAAATTCTGATTGCATCATTGCTATTAGCCCAAATTTGGCACAGCTGAAGAAAAATTTTGTTTTGTTTTGCAAGAACAGACAAAATTTGCATTTTCCAAAACTGATTATGTGAGGCACAGTCACACAACCAGTTTTGAAAAATGCATAGCACCTAAGGAATCCTTTATATCAGTAAAATTTAATCTTTGTGTTATACCAGATTCTAATCAATATCTTCAAACTCAAATTAATCAAAATGTCAATTTAACATGGATGTCACAGGTTTCTTGTTCTAAAATATTAAAATGAAAATATTTATAAACAAAGTAGAATCCTCCTTAGAAATGTGAGGGAATATAAGTCAGTACAGTATATACATGTGAATACATATATTATGTATTAATTTGTCTATAAAAAGGTTAACAGACACTGCTTTAGTTCAATTGCAAAAAATACAATATATTGATTATACAGTCGAACTTCAATAACTCAACTTCCTATAAGTCGAATAATCTGCTAACTCGAACTTTTAATCAAGTCCCGAATCATTTCTATACTTTTCTTTTAAAAACTGTCTCAATAACTTGAAGTGTACATCTTCTAAGTCAAAGTTTTTGTGATAGATTTCCCCAGTAAAAAACACAATTATGTTCAAAACTTATGCCAGTCCACTCGTGACCTTTGAGAACCTTCATTCTCGAAGGCCACGAGCAAGCACAGGACGCTAATCACATCTTACAACAATATTTGGAGACCACCGAAGGTACAAACAACACCCTATTTAACTGTGTTCAAAAATTAGGAGACTTTGTGAATGATAACAACCTTTAAAATAACTGCTTTTTTTCAAATGAGATTTACATGGTATGTATACTAATTAATATGTAATGAGACCAAATTTCTTCAGTTTTAATGAACCTTTTGAACCCATTCTTCTCTTGTTGTTTACATAGGCTATTAAAAAATTGAAATGCATACAACTATAGTATTATGGCACATATCAAACCATTTAAACCATGTTGACCCATCTTAAGTGTCAGTTGAAAGGAATGGTAGGTAGCTTCAATAACTCAAACTTTGGATAAGTCGAATATTTTTTGGGGTTCCCTGGGACTTCGAGTTATCAAAGTTCGACTGCATGTATACATGCATTTTTAGCATAGATAAAAAGATAATGAAATAAAATGAAAGCAGAAACAAATTTATATACCTCAGTTTCACTTCCAATTCTTTTGGTATAGCATGCAGTTTCAAAGCATATCATGCATACAGCTGTTAACTTCATTACACTTTCTGCTAACGGAATTAAGTTGAGTATATCTCCAAACCCCTAAAAAAAATCACAGAAATAAAAATTAGACAACAAGTTTAAAAGAATATTTACAACAGTTTAGGGTTGTAGATATGATTTGGCTGGTTGGTTGATGTCATGTAAATTTAGAAATCATATGATGACTTTTCATAGAAAGATGGTTACAACTGCCTCAAGAGGATGGACTTCTAAGAGTAGTTCCTTGTAACTTAGATGCAGAGACTAAACAGAAGACCCCCAAATCTACCACTGTACTCTCTTATTTCTCTACACTCTCTTATTTAAGAGAGATGACCATCTCCTCCCAGAGGAAATATCTCTGAAATGGCTTCTAGTTTTGTTAATATAGTCCCTGATGATCTCTTTATGTTCCTAAAAGGAGCAACAACATTACGTTGAACCAAACCACAACCTTCCGTGAGTGTGTCAGCACATTCATTGCCATAAAGATTGCAGGGAATCCATTGAAAAACCATATCAACCCCTGATTCATTCAAAGAGCTAATTTGATTTTAACACTGAAATTCAAAGGGTGTTATGGTTAAATTATAGTTGGTAATACCAGGTGCATCCAGAAAGTAAGTTTCCCTATTTAAAATAAAAAAAAAAGAACTCACACTTCTGGGGATACATTTATTGGCAACAGGTACAGAACTGTTTCAGCTATTTTTCAACATAGCCACCACCTGAATTGAGACACTTGTCATATTGTGGGATCAACTTTTGTATCCCTCTGTCATCCATGAATGGAACCAGGATTCCTATCCCAGAAATGTCAGTGATGCTCGTAAGCGCTGAAGTTTGTGTTCGGATGTCAGTTTTGGCTCATAGACCTGACAGAGATGACAATGAATTTCAATTGACATAATGCTTTGTGCATCCACGATCACCGACTGAACTTTGCAAGCAGCAAGAGAAGGAATTAGAGTTTCCATTTCTGACCACTGCTACCACGCTACTGGCATGAGTCAGGACCTGTCCAGCTGACATATGATTGATACATCATAGAGCTGTTATGCATGTGCAATTGACATGGCTAATTACGTTTACTTTAAAGGCGAAAACATCGGGAAACTTACTTTCTGGATGCGCCTTGTAGTTTCAAAGGCAGCCCTGGAATCAACAAGCAAAATTATATTATTTTTTGTAGTATTTTCCATTGCCATACAAATTGCATATATCTCAGCAACAAGATTGTACTAGAAATGTCCAACAGCCTCCCTGAGTAGAAATATGTTAGAATACACACCAGCACCTGGCATTTACTATTTAATAAAACCACAGAATTTGATAATTATATTTCATTTCATTTTTATTTAAAAAAATTATTAATGTTTTTATATCACATATTATTTCTGTATTTTTGGTTATATAACAAAAGTAAAAATTTTTAGTCGTTTAAATATTTTCTATGTAGAATTTATTGTGTGAATAACCTATAAGTGAATAATGTATAATATTAGTCAAAATTTTCTTCATTAGTATCGCTTTCATCTCTAACTAAATTTTGCACACGTTTTTTTACATGACAAAGTACAATGCTATCTTCAGATGTATCCAAATCAGTGTCTGTTTCAGTTTCTAAGGTGTAATCAGGACACTTTCCAGCACCGTTATTAGTATCTATTTTCCTTTTTGCCATTAGAATAAATTTTTAGATTTTTTAAAGAATTTTTTAAGCACCAACAGTTAATTATTTATTGCATATAATATCATACTCTATTGCAATTACGCCTAGGAATAAACGACCAACTCTTATATTACAACTGTAACAAACGATAATGCAAAAACAATAACATGTCTGATACGAGCTTTTCACTTTTGGCCAGAATCATCTCGTGTGTGATACGAGGTTCTCACTTTAGGCACAGCAGTATGATCATGTCTCTCATACATTGTTTTAAGGCAAAGGGCTAAAATTAATTCATGCTTATCTGATTTGCCTGTTATGACAAAAAGAAATTCAGAGTATCAAAGTAATCTAGTAAATTATCTCTCTAAGCATAAAATTCTAATACTCATGTAAGAAATTTATTACCATCAAAGAACATTTTTACTTCAATAAGGCAAATAAAAGTGATAAATAGACCAATTTCATAAAGTATTTTAAAATTTGAAAAATCAACTGAGAAAACAACCTTAAAATTGAAGTTTAGCTGCATCACTAAAGATTTTTCAGAAAAGCTAAATTTATAAAACTGCAAAAAATGTTATAAAAAAATAAAAGATACATATGAAATTACAGTTTATACATAAACACTAGGTAAAGAAAAACTTACTTCTTGTTTGTAAGTTCCATCTAAAGCAGCCACTATTACTATCTTCCCTTTATTAGCAAGTTCTTCAGCAAAATAAAGAATGTCTGGAAACTGAAATTTTGTTTAAAAAATTATGTAATTTACTAAACAATTTGCAATAACATACAATATATTAAAGAATTTCTTTATAACAATTTTCTAACAATAAATAACATAATACTTCAGTATAGCAAAATGAAAACTTTTAGAATAATTCTTTTTATTAAGTTGATTTTTAATGGCTTAAAACTAGTGCACAAAAATGACTAATATAACTAAAATGAATATATATAATAAGAATAATTCATAAATCAGTAGAATATAATTACTTGCAATATAGGGTGTTTTGCTTGCTTTAATTATCTATATCATAATTTAAATAAAGGATGTTAATTTATACACTCTACTCCTTCAACCATATATTAGAAAGATGAGGGTAGACTAAGGGCTAAGTAATCGCAATAATTTTTATTTTTTATAAAAATTTTACAACCAACTTTTTATTTTGTGACAGTGGTTAAATATTAAATGATTTATAAACAAAAACAAGTTTAGCTGCTTTATCGTTTCTGAGAGTGTTTCGAAGTTTAGATTGCACTAATCCATATGTTGAAAAAATCCTCTCGATAGAAGCAGTTGATGCCCTTGTAGTGAACAACTGATAAAGTGCCTGGTCCAGGTGATCAGATCAAATTTTACCTTTTTACTTGAGAAAAAATTACTTTTCCACCAATCGAGTGGGGAAATCTTACTTACTATTGAGTGGGAAAATCTTACTAATCACTTCTTCATTAAAAAGGAATAAATCATAGAAAATTTCATAGAAAAAATCAGATTTTCCCAGGAATTTCATGAGAACAGGAATAATATCAGGAGAGAACTTTTCATTTGCAAATGTAAAAGATTCTTTTCTTTCCAAATCAGTCAGATTTTTTCCACAAAAACGAGGGTCTACTTGATAAACTAAGAAATAGAAAGCTCCCAGTGCTTGCTGGTATTGTTTATTAAAAGCTGTTAAATTGGATTTATCATTATCCACATCTTTAAGTTTAATCTCCAAAGTTTTCCAAATATGTACAGCTTCAGCAATAGAACAAGTATTCTTTTTTAATAGAGTTCTAAAGCTACAGCAATAGGTTCCAATCATTTTAAAAGATTTTCTGCATTTCTTTTCAGTCCAATATTAACTACTTTATTGTAAACAATACTACAAATTTTGTCCCTTGCTCCTCACAAATTTTCAACAGATCAGACCAGTTTGTATTTGGTTAACTAATCTACCATTGTGTTCCAGCGCACATCACATGGCAAAACTAGTTTTAATCCTCCTTCTTGTTTATATTTGGAATCAACAAAGTGGTTATTTCTAAAATATTTAAGGTGCTATTTGAATAATACAAGGACAGGCAGGGTGCAGCAGCTTCTTGAAACCATCTGGGAGCAACTCTGGGTTATCAATATTTTCTTATTGTGCTTATTACTAACAGCTTTCTTTTAAAAATTCACTCTTTAAAAATTGATTTAAATCAATGGTTTTTTTTTTTTAAATTAACTGATTTAAATCGTGATTTAAATTATGATTTAAATCGCTCAACCCTGATATAGCATAAAAAGTAAATTCATAATTTGTAAAAGCAAATATACAAAGAAAATTCCTTATGATTAAAAATAATTTTGATATTAGATCTTCATGACTATAAATACTTACAAACTGTCCTTCATCAATTCCTATAACACTGTAATTTAAGGCATCATCCAGAAGTTCCTTTAGAGTCAATCTAGATACTGCATCGATACTTTGTCTAAAATTAAATGAAACACTATAGTAATTCAAAAATAAAATAATTAAAAATAAAGGATTTTTTAAATACACAAATGTATGAATACTTGTCATGTGTCACAAGGCTAGATTTGCTGTATCTGACATCATGTGCATATTTCACAATTAAACATGTGTGATTGGCTATTTGGTATCTTTTTAATCTTCGTATCAATTCAGTCCTGTAAAGAAAATCAGAATCACTATGAAAATCAAGCATGAGATTTTAATTACAGTTAGTAAATATTTTTTAAATATAAGAAAATGTTCAGCTTTCGGAAAACATCATATAAAGCTTAGTTCAAAGTACCTGAAACTCTCAAAGACAAGTTAAAATTATCTGGAAAATATTTTTACAAAAAATATACCAAGTACAACAGTTTTTTTTTTTTTTTTTTATTTTTTTTTTTTTTTTATGTGCTGCATACAGGGTATCTGTCAAAATAAAATTTTTCAAATCCATGACTTTTCATGACTTTCCCTGATTTAGCAGATCATTTTCCATGACTTTAAAAAGCTTTCGTTAAAGTATATATGAATAAAACTTCTGATGTACATACAAATAAAATATATGCTTTTAGAGAAATTACAGGAATTTTATCATAAAAAGAACTATAAACTTACTTTATAAGTGTTAATAAACTCCCATACATAAAAATAAATTGTTGTATCTACATACCTAAGTTTAATCATATAGCAATTTTTCAATCAAAATGTTTCCAATTTGAATTCAGGGTACTTTGGTATTATCCAGGTGACCATGAATAATAGCCAAATATAACCCTATAATGTTTATATACAATATCCCTAGAGATAAACTTATATTTTGTGCAAAAATCTTAACTAATTTTTATTAAAAAATAATTATTATATTAATAAAATTTTAATCTACAATTTAAGAAAAAACCAGAATAATATACATTTACCCACCCATTAAGCTTTCTTGCTTTGAGTTTCCTTGGCGAACAAATTTTACTTGGCAATATGGTCAATAGGATAATACATAAATACCAAACTCGGTAAACTTCAGCCAAATGACAAGTAAAAATAAAATTAAACAATTCAATGCATTTTTTTTAATTGGTAGTTTAGTGGATCCATGACTTTCCATGACTTTTTACTCATTTTACTTGAAAAATCAAGACTTTCCATGACAAAATTAATCCCTGTCAGTCAAATGCAACATTCCTGGCTTTCCCCCAACTCAACTACCCAAAAGAATTTCGTTTTTTGGTGATCATATACTGCCAGATATATTTAGATCAACTTTTTTCTTTTCTTATCAAAAGTCAAATTTAGGCCTTAAATTAGCAATATAGAATACAATAATGAATTCTAACCATACATAAATATTTCACTGCATCTTTGAACAGTAAGAGTAATTAATAATGGTTTGGTTTGGAGTGCTATGGTCTACTTTTTGCAACACGAGGGCTAATGAGACCAGGACCTACAGATTAAAGCAGATTCCGAACGGCTACGAACATCCATGCCACAGTGGGATTCGAACCCACGAACTCCGGTACCGAAGGCCAGCACCCTAACCAATCAGCCATCGTTCAGCATAATTAATAATGGAAATACATAGAACAAACACAGAATTAATGGGAAACTAATACTGTAATAATTCAAAAATAAAGTAATCCTAGAGATATTTTGATGATAATAAATTTTTCATGTCTCTACCATTTTTCCTACAGTAATAAAAGATCAATATATAACAATTTGATAGCTAAAAAATACAAATACAGAATAATAAAAGCAATATTTTTTCTAAAATAAAGAAAATCTTTATGATTTAAGGAACCATTTAATAAAAGAAATATTCTAAAGCTTTTAAATATACCACACTTCATACTATTTAACCTATTTTTAGCTTTATTTCTTGCATTTAAAGCTTTATTTTTTGCAGAAACACATCTTCATACTATTTTTCTTCAGTAGCGTTAGCATGTAAACTTTAACAAAATATTCAACCACATTAAATACGAATGATTAGCATAGATAAAGTTCTTCACACTAATTTATGATATTTCTCTTTGTAAAAATTTGGAAACCTCATATGACTACATGTCAAAAATTTGAGATTTTTTTAAATTTAAAACGGATTTTTTTTTATTTAAATCATTTTTTTTTATTTAAATAGGATTTTTGAAATTTAAATATATTTAAGTTTAATATTTGATACAAGCAAATTAAGTTGTTCAAGTTAGATGTCTGAATCAATTCTTTTTTTATATATAATAGAAAATACATATAACTAAAACAAATATATATAATATATAAGAATAATTCATAAATCTGTAGAAAATAATTACGTGAAATATAGGGGTTTTTGCTTATTTTAATTATCTATATCATAATTTATATAAAGGACATTTCATGTTAATTTATAGATTTTACTCCTTCAACCATAGATTTATTAGAAAGATGAGGGTAGACTAAGGGCTAAGTAATCACAATAATTTTTATCTTTTATGAAAATTTTACAACCAACTTTTTATTTTGTGATAGTGGTTAAATGATTTATAAACAAAAACAAGTTTAGTTGCTTTTCGTTTCCAAGTCTGTTTTGAAGTTTAGATTGCACTAATCCATATGTTGAAAAAATCCTCTGCATAGAAACAGTTGATGCCCTCACAGTCAACAATTGATAAAGTGCCTGGTCCAGGTGATCAATTTTTTCCTTTTTACTTGAGAAAAAATGACTTTTCCACCAATTGAGTGGGGAAATCATACTAATCACTTCATTAAAATGGAATTCATAGAAAGGATCAGATTTTCCTAGCAATTTCATGAGAACAAGAATAATATCAGGGGAGTACTTTTCATTTGCAAATATAAGATTCTTTCATTTCCAAATTGGTCAGATTTTTTCCACAAAAACGAGAGTCTACATGATAAGCTTAGAAATTGAAAGCTCCCAGTGCTTGCTGGTATTGCTTATTAAAAGCTGTTAAATTGGATTTATCCTTATCCACATCTTTAAGTTTAATTTCCTAAGTTTTCCAAATATGTACAGATTCAGCAATAGTACAAGTATTTTTTTAGTAGAGTCTAAAACTACAGCAATAGGTTCCAATCATTATAAAAGATTTTCTGCATTTCTTTTCAGTCCAACATTACCTTTTTTATTGTAAACAATACTATCAATTTTGTCCCTTGCTCCTCACAAATTTCAAATTCAAAATTCTTTTCTGGGTAGGTGGATTTTTTGCAACCCTGATTTCTTGTCTGCCAGTCGATAAAATAAATTTTTGTCAAAAGGCAACACCAGATAAAAGTTGAACTCACTACCTTATTGTTTGTGGAAACAATTACAAAATTCAACACTTTACCAAAATTATTGGAAAAATTCCTATTGTACATAAAACTGGCTGTTTACTCCCTTCTTAAATCAGTTGCATTTTGGTCAACAACCAACAAATTATAAAGTTCATTAAACTTATTTTTCCTGTATGTGTTTTCTATCTGCAATGGACTAGGGCAGAAAAACATTTTAAAAGGTGAAATCAAATGTCTGGCAAGCTTAAATGACAAAGCTACCATGCCTTGTCAATGTTATTTGCTTATTATATTTACTAGATACAGTATACAGCAAGATTAACTTTAGTACTCTAGGTTGAATTTCCAGTTTTAAAAGGTACTCTGTGGCTGAAAAAGTTTGGAAAACTCTGGTATAAAAAAGCAATACATTGTACACAAACATTTTGGTTTGAAGGAGGCACTTGGGCTGTGTACCAGTCTGCATTCCCTTAACCTTTTGCTTGTTTCTGTACATTTAATATGATAGAATCATCTGAGGCTTTATACTCTTTCATATCCCACAGCACAATACATCAATAAAAAATTTATAAAAGCTTATTCATAAAATATAGTTTTTAGTGTATAACAAGGGATATACAAATATATAAAGCATTTAAATGTTTATATTATATGTAATGTACAGGGCAGGCAAAGGAAAAATTCAACCCTGAAATAAATAAAAATAGACTTTTAAATTATTTGTTTCTGATCTATTTATGGTAACTACACAATATACCAGAAAACATATTTTAAATTAATATGATAAGCAACCCAATATAGATATATGAATGTAGTATAATGGACTATAATTTTGTACTTCGAGAATTAAATGTAGTAAATTATAATGAAGTATCTGCAATAGATAAGTATAAAATTGATGTATATAAATAAATTACTCACGTTTTACCAGAAAACATTGGACCGATTATAACCTATAAATAAAACATGAATTTACTTCATTAAATATAGACAAAACAAACCAGTTTGTGATAAAATAAATCGCAAACATTAAAAAATAATGTATTATCCATCAGTTTACCTGAATATGTCCTCCGGAAGGAGATAAACAATTAACGGGTTTGGTAGGTATAAGATCGTACATTTTGTGAAAAATTTAGTAAGACTGATATTATTCTATTAGTGTTGCAATAGATATATGCAGTATCTTAATGCTGGGATAACTAAAGTCCAATATTTTAACAGGAAATAATACGTTAGGTGTTCACGTAAGCATAAACGAGCCGAATCAAAATCTAAACGAAGTATCAATGCAAACATAAATAAAAAAAACTCGCGCCAAAAACCTTGAAAACGCGCCGAAAGGATACGACATTTGATTGGTGTATTTCGAGGAATCAAACTATTCATCCTAAAAGTTAATTTTATTTTCATTAATCCCTTAATGCACAATTTTTTTTATTATTATTTTTGCTTTTGAAAAAGGCCGGCCAAAAAAATCAATTTTTTATTTAAAAAACTCAATTTAGAACTTTGAATTTAGAAAAAAATATCAATAAAACGATGGGGTTTTTTTTCTTTTCTGTTTTTTTCTTTCACATTGTTATTTTCAATTCTCGATAGCATTCGAGTATAAAAAATTATAGCAACATAAAGTACAAAACCGCGCAAATTATCTCGAGTGTTCACAGTGTGGCCAGATTGGCGCGCTCCAGTTAACTGGAGAGTGCACATTAAGGGGCTAATGTTGCATTTGCACTCTATGAAAACTAAGAAAATTATCTAGTTCTTAACTTCATTCTTAAGTTAGTTAGTCATTTATATAACCACTTCTATAGTTTTTCGAAAAATGAAAAGCACTATACACATTTAACACCGAACAATAATTAATTTCAAACAATTCATCTCTGTAGAAAAGCATTTACGTTTTGTTTTACTTACGATCTATAACAGTAATTTCGCATTTCATACACAATAAAAATGAAACTCATTGCTATTAAAAATGTTTACCAATTCTGTTTAATATCTTTAAAAGTTGATAAATATATTAATAAGTCTAAATTTACTTTAGCGCCGCGATTTTCCGGGCTGTTTAGTGTTACAATATTGAACAAAAGAATATCTTGTATTTTATTAAAAGAATAGAATCCAGTCTTGTTTGTAGAGTAATGTGACTTGTTGAAAATAGGTTGTCTTCAAGAATAAACAGGTAAACTTAAATTCTATTACTATCTTCCAAAATGCAGCGTTAAATGAAACGTGTGTTGCAAAACAATATTTTAATTAATAATGTCAATAAAAGTGTGCGTATCATGATAATACAACAACTTTTCAAACTTTTAAAATCTGGTAATGTCGGAAATAAAGAATTTTAAATTGGATTCTCAGGTTTATGAAATATTGTATGAATGAAATGGATGCATAATGTGAATAAATGTGTCCTTTTTCTAAGCTACGCTGTTTTATATTTTATTGAACCAATTCTAACAATGTGAAATAAATAGGAGTGAGGTTTGCCTATCGTCAGACCCTGACTAAGTCAGGTGCATACAGGGTAGTTGGCCCGGACCCCTACATTAGAGGAGAGCCCCCAAATCGAATAGAAAGTTTACTTTACATTTCCTTCTTTACTGAACTTTTTTTAAACAAAATATCAGTGTAAAATCCGTCAATCTTCTTCATTAATCTGTCGTATGAATATAAGAAAAATCTATATTTCTTAAATCCATGGCTTTCTAGGACGGAATTCAGCTAAATTTCGGTGGACAAATTTGTCAGAGGCGGGTCCAAAGAAGTTTTTGTCCCGGACACCAGTTAGGCTAAGTCGGGCCTTGTTGTTCACATCAGCAACATGCCAATTGAAGCTACTGCCAAAGTTAAAGGAATCAAAACAATCAAATTTTATTCAGAACCTGATTTGATACATAGATGGTTCATTAGACAACACTATCCTTAAAGGAAGAACCAGAATTCACATTGCCCTATCAAATTAAACAACTAGACTCCTGATCTATGCTTCAGACAACACCAATTACAAATTTAGATGGGAATTAATAGCAAACCGGAAAGCTCTGAGAGAGTACACTCATTTAAATAATATAAAGAAAGAAGGAGGAGACTACTGTCGTAGAGGCAATTATACAATTACGCCCACAAGGTTCTCAAGATGTTCACGTGAAAATCGTGAGTATCAACTATCTCATCTGGTCCATTATTGCTAGTTATCGGTACCAACACCTACAAACAATGAACCAATGGTCCAGTCTTGCATTTCAAAGCTTTTATCCAAAGCATTTGAAATGTAGGATCTTTAGGAAAGCAATTGGTTTGGTTTGGTTTGGTTTGGAGCGCTACGGTCTACTGTTTTGCACACGATTAGGAAAGCAATAAAATCCAATATTTTTACCTTTTTTTGAAACGCTTAGTACAGCCATGCGTACAATAGATTGTTAAGGTAATTGACAAAATTAAAACCTCAATAACAAGCACAATCCGTAGGAAATTGAAATATTTTGCCAACGAGAAAGTTGAGCTGCAATTTTTGCTGCAAATTGACGTCATGCGCATATTCTCTTAACATTGAAGGCCCTAATCCGTTGGCGATTCTACCAGAAAATTTTCCCTGTTATCGTTTTTGGACCTGGAAAATTTGACTGTAAGAGATTGTGCTTTGTTGAGATTTATATATTAATAAAATCAACCGAAAGTAAGAATTTGAATTACTAATATTAACAGTTTATTGTGAATTTTATTTACATGTTAACTATTAACTGACAATTTTTTATTTTCCAGCATTTTTGTTTGAAAAAGCTGAATAATTTCATTTCTTTTTGTTCGCGAATGCTCTAACGGATATTTTAAAATTATTTTCTCTGCTACATTTTACTACTGTTTTTGCATATTTTGCTAATAATTAACCGTTTATATACCATTTAAAAAAATTCATATAAATTTTAGCTAAGACATTCGGCTAATATTTAAATCCAGCAAACCGAAATTACCGGTTTGCATTATCTTATTACCATTTTATTGCAAATATTATTTACATGATTTGCTAATAACTGGTATTGTATTTTCTAACTTTTTTTAATTGAAAAATCCAAAGAATTTCATTACTTTTGTTAGTAAATGTTCTAACGGATATTTTAAAATTTATTAATATGATACATTTTGTTATTATTTTTGTTTTTAAGCGTTTTGCTGATAACTGATCTTTTTCGTAACATTTTTGTTTGGAAATATTCATAAGAATTTTAAAATTTTATGTTTAGCGGATGTTTATCTGTAAAAAGTACATTTTAATTTGAGTTACTTTTTGTTATTCTTACCGCTATTTTATTTAAATTTAAATGATCTGTTTTGTATTAGCTGTTTTGTGAAGCAGTTTTATTTACTAGCAATCATCAGGCCGATGGTTGTGTCCCCCGCGCCGACATATTTTCTAAATATTTAATTTTTTAATTTACGCATATTTTCAGTTAATTTATTATTTTTCGATGTTGTTTTAGCATTTTTCTGATTTTTAAATTTTTATTTCCTTATTTAATATTTTAAAATTTTTATTATAAATCAAATTTTTATTTTTCACTACTGTACTGATGTCCCTGTCCAAAAAACATTTTGTGTTTTTCTATCCCTAAACTTTCTACTCTTTAATTATTGTGTTATGGACTTATGAATCCACCATCCTACCCCTCTTTTATCTTTTAGTTGTTTTAATGCTCTGCTCGTTATTAATTTCTCTGCTTACTGTAAGAAATCTCTGGACTGGAGGGCTCGGCCCAGGAATTCCAGTTGGCCTATTACCTTGTAGATCTTGTATGAAGTAGTTTATTAGTGTTGTAATTCAGAAGGAAAGGGATTTATAAACTTTTTATGTTCTTTCTATTTATTTCTATCAATATTTTCAGCTGTTGGATCTGTGTTATTAGGATTAAATTACCGGTATAGGACTCTAAGAAGAAATGTATGACCTTTAAATCTTGAGAGGTAAGCAGTTTAAAATTCACATTTAATAAATTATTATATCAAACTAAAACTTTAAAGATTTTATGGCCTTTTTATAAAAAATATTTTATACTTTAAATTATTTCTGTGTAATATGTGACATAAAAATATTTATAACAAAGTAGATTTTTTTTTATGTAAATGAGTAATGTACAAAGTGCTATTGGCAATTCTATTCTCTGCAAATATTTAAATCAAGTATGTTTCATTTATATCAGCCCAGATATTTTCAAATATAAATTTTTTCAATTATAATTTTTCAACTGTTAAATTAATTTTGCCCTTCCTATACATTCAAAACAGACCCTTCACACAAAACAGGTGAATCATATAAGGCGATTTCATGCAGTAGGGCAAATTCTCAAATTATGACAATTTTGGCTTTAGTTTCAAACGGAAGGGCAGTTTATCGTTTGTCTATTGGCTGTTGTAAACATGAAAATGAATGGGAAGGGCATTATAGTAATTTGTGACGTTGCGACAAATTGCCTTATTGATTTGCTACAATTCACCTGGATCATATAGATAAATCAACAGTGTATCTAGTCTGTGGTATGTTAAAATGACAAATAAACAAATGAGTATAGCTTTAGAAGTATTTTCTCCTTTTTCAAAGACTTATGTAATTTTTTTTTTTTTTTTGGTATTGACAAATTGACAAACGATTTGTATACATATAAATATTTATTTATATACAAATTAATCCATTTTTAATCCTGTAGTTAAAAAAAATCCATAGTTTACCAGTTTGTTGTTCGATAACACGAGATATATTCTCGAAAAATACAAAATATTTCCTATTATCCATTTTTCCTTATAAATGATTTTCTAAATTATTTGATTTGCAGATGGCAACACCAGTAAAATAATGGGTTTATTACAAGAATGGGAGTTCTTACTTTCCACCACCACCCAACTTTCAAAATCTACTTCATCTCGACGTATCACGTACCACAAGGAATGGAAAAAGATCGTTTTAAACTACTTTCTAGCATGTCTACAAAAAATATTCTTTCACTGCCAAGATCTTGAAATATAATAGATATTGTCTGCTAACTAGATATAAACATAAAGATATTTAGCCGCATTTGGTAAAGGAATTTCATTAAAGATACAACAATAATAAACGTCTATATCTTTAAATATTCTAATACAATAAATTTTTAAAAGTCTTCCAGTTAGAAGATTTTATTACAGATTGAATATTAGCTGTACTATATCTTACCCCGGTACATTATTTTTTAACTAAGTGTGAAAAGTTTTACTGTTTTATTAATGTATCTCCATGTTATTAGCGGAATATGATTATTGTTATTTATTTTAATTCATTAAATTATTATTTAGGTCAAATTTCAATTAATAGTATTAATAGGTTGTATGATTACATGGCTGAAACGGTAAAAAAATAGCTTCGTTACAGAAGAAAAGTAGTAGCCACTTTTCAGGAATGGTGTGTTTAAAATATTGAATGATTTATCGAATTAAAAGCTTGCATTATTATATGGTTGAAATGTCTAAAAAAAATTAGTTTCAGTAATGAGGGAAAATAACAGCTTTTCAGTAATGATATATTTCAAAAATTAAAATGCAGATGGCAGCACTAGCTTATAAAATTTCAATCGTTCGGAAATATGACTAAAAAGAATGTGGAGTATAATATAACGAAAAGAGATTTTAACGTACACTTAAGTAATGAAACAAAATACGTTTATTCAACTAGTAACAAATGGTTAAAAAAACATTATAAAAAAAGGTTGAAAATGGAAATTCTAGCTCTTGAGAAAATAGAAATAAATTGAAGTGTTCTGCTAGCACACCACAACCGCCTGTGTTGTAATTCTAAAAGTGCTATTACGTTAATTGATGTTTGGAATAAAGAAATTTAAAAGATTATGATTCTGTTATATTTTGTTGAAGTTTTTAACGAATTAATTGTTTTTTTAAGTGGTTACTACTGGATAATATAATCCTCTAAAATTCGCAGTTATTACGCTCTACTCGACACTTGTATTAAATTTAAATGTAAAACCAAGTTTTCAAGAGCATCTTTTGTAAACCCTCATTAATGGAGTTGAAATGGTTGAACTTACTTTCAGCAATAAGACATTCAGAAACAAAAATGTGACAAATTGCAATATCGTGACTAATTCCCATAATATGGAGTAATCCCTTAGTATGGAAATATCTCTAATTGGTATCATAGCACAGATAATTTATTGGAAATGTGATACTTGAAAAAAAATGGAGATAATGGTCGATTCGTGAGCTTATGACCCTAAAATTAGAGAGAAGAATGTATCGGGATTAAAAAATCCCGATATTTTTCAGGTCAGAGACAGGGCCGTAGCCAGAAATTATTTTCGGAGGGGGACCAAGGGAGAAAGACATCTTTATTTGTGAATGATACTTAAATTGATGAAAGGGAAAACTACTGTATTTCCTGCCAGCAGCCCAGCAAGACTTTTATGGTCTGAGCAGTTTTTTTCTAAGAGAATAACTGTCAATGTTATTGAACAGCTAGACAGATAGCATACACACAAACGTGGGTCATTGTCTATCTACAAAATGGTCTTTCAAAAAAAAATTTTTTTTGGGGGGGACCAGTCCTCTAAATCCCTCCCCCTGCCTACGGCCTTGGCCAGAGACATCCGTTTACGTTGGTGATTCGTGCGAGATTGAGTAGTTTTGATAATTAATGACATGTTGTCGATCGCTGAACAGACAATCAGAAATGAGAAGGCCGATCAATGGGAAATTATCATGAGAAGAAATTTTATCAAGTTTAATAATTTTTCTTACATTTAAAAAAATTCTACTTACATTTTTATAATATTTTTGTTATTTTTAAAGATTTTTCTTAAGAGTGTGATGGATTTCTTTTAAAATTTCTTATCAAAGTGGCACTGGGATATAAAGTCTGTGCCGTCTAAAATAATATCGTTTTGTAATTTGTGTTCAAGATATTTTTCTCCTGATAAGTAGAATAATTCTGGATTATTTTCAGTTTCTGTAGCTGTAGTTTCATGTGTAAAAGTAACTGAAGATATTTGATTTATAGTCTGGAGGTGTATGATGTTATCTTCAAGTAAAATATTAGGGTCTCTAAATTTTGGAGATGTTCCCAATAAGTAATCGAAATTCATGTTTGTTTATAACTGTTCCAATGTTGAACTTTATAGTTAAAAATTCACTTAAAAATGTGGCATATCTGAGTAAAAAAAGGGATTTTAGTATCGAGGAAAAAAATCCTTGGTGAAAGTTTGCTCTACAGTTTTGAGAATAGATTTCTTCACTTATATATGTGAAATTTTTGAACTGCAAATTTAGTAGCTATCCGAGTGTTCTATAGTTTTGCTTTTTTCAAGTAAAATATTAGGGTCTCTAAATTTTGGAGATGTTCCCAATAAGTAATCGAAATTCATGTTTGTTTATAACTGTTCCAATGTTGAACTTTATAGTTAAAAATTCACTTAAAAATGTGGCATATCTGAGTAAAAAAAGGGATTTTAGTATCGAGGAAAAAAATCCTTGATGAAAGTTTGCTCTACAGTTTTGAGAATAGATTTCTTCACTTATATATGTGAAATTTTTGAACTGCAAATTTAGTAGCTATCCGAGTGTTCTATAGTTTTGCGTTAGTGATCGAAATACAAATGCTACAAGTTTTTCAATGCCGTTGACCTGTAACTCTACAGTGAAATAATGTAGAACTGTAGAATAAGATAGAAAGTTAATGACATTTATTCTAAGGAAACTTACACTCATGTCATAATTTGGTTATCAATGACAATATTTATATGGTAATTTATTGGTTGGTTAATTATTAACTAAATATTGCTAATGTTCAGTAATAAAATACTTAATTTTTCTATAAAATTATATCTGTATTTATTTTTTTTAAAATAAAACTTCTAATACTTTTAATCATGATTTCTTATTGAAGAATTCAAATTTAATAGAGTTTACAGCTTTAAATATAACTGAAACATACACTAAGTTTAACTTATTTTCATGAAGTGCCTCATGAAAATCTT
>CM063510.1:153702020-153774520 GCA_032207245.1 Pardosa pseudoannulata
GATACGACATCAAAACTAGTGTTTTTATTAAAACAGTTAAATACATAATTCGTTGCTTAAAAAATATTGAAATAATTGTGAATTTTTTGTTTTTTTAATAAATAGTTTGCATTAAATTAATATTTAATTTGTACTTTAAATTTACATCTTATTTAGTTTGCACCATCCAATTACTAAATAATGAAATGTATTTAGATTAAAATTTATGTATTTAATTTTAGGTAATCAGTGTGTAGATTATACTAGATAGATAAGTTGTTACTTATAACAAAATATTCCATGTGTATTGCAAAAAATTTAAAAATACAACAATAATTAGAGTTTGAAATCAGGAAAAAATCAAATAAATTGATTTAAATCAAATCTGATTTAAAAAAAAAAAATCATGCTTTTTTTCTAACCCTGGATACAACCCTGTAAAATAAACTTTGCATTTTTAAATTCTATTGTTTCTTTGCTAGTAAAATCTTTTGAGTTATGTCATGTGGCAATGGTGGGCAAATGTGGCTGTTTGTTGAGTTCAGTGTGGTTCTAATGGTTATTTTGTAAATCCAGTTCTTAGCAATATTTTAAAATAATATTTAATATTTGTAATATTTAATATTTGTAAATAATATTTAATTAGAAAAGTGAGGAACTCAAATTATTAAAAATGAAAGAGGTGTAAAGATTACCAATAATTCTTGCAAAAATTTCCAAACTTTATCCACAATCAAAATACCCCTCACTTAAAGAAAGCTACTTTCTGTCTAATTTAAATTTTTGATATGACTTTTTGGTGTGAATCTTTGTATTTCCTAATGATAGGGTTGGCACGTTTTTGCCAAAGGTGGAAAAAACCATGGAAAAAAATGGTAAAAACCGTCCTGGCAAAAATTCATTTTGCTACTTTTTGCCAAGTTGAAAAAAGGGATATATTTTATTTATGGGGATGTACCTATTTTAACTTTTACTAATTTTAACTCTAATTTAAAGATACATAATATGTTTTTTTAAACATAGAATATTCAATGCGTTATTGAAACAGTAATCTAAATCTAAAGTTATACTAACTAGAGATAAAAAAAAAAAGATAAAATGAAGATTGATTTTGCAAGTTTTTATGTGCAATGTTGTTTTTAATGTAATTATTAGCCAATTTCCCATACAAACTGTAGGTTTAAACATTTTTAGTACTTATATAATATATATATATATATCTTATATATGTATATATACACATTACAATTAAAGACAACATTACTATATTGATAAATAAAGAAAATATTTTTTTATCCCAATCCTCCATCATATAAATTTATTTACAAAAATAGAATATTGTATTTTCATTGCTAACATCAAAGAAAATTATTTTAAATTGTTTAAATTGTCAAATTAATACTAATGAAATACCTAATTAATATTATGATTTAAGTCTCAATTGTATTATGTACAAAATCATTTATTAATTATTTTGTACATTTTTAAAATCCAGCCAATTTTTCTAGATTTTGCCATTTTTGCCAGTTTTTACCAGGTTTTTCCAGTTTTTGCCACTGTCCTGGCAAAAATACCATTTTGCCAGCAAAAGGACCAACCCTACCTAATGAATTTAAAATATTTTAAATCAAAACATTGATCACAGTTGATTAATTAATTGTTACTTGCAGGACTTCGTTAGATGGTTTTTAACAAATTTTGTACCAAATTTCAAATGTTTGATCAAAGGTTTTAGTTTAATATTTTAAATTTTATCCCTAAATTTTTATTATGTATTAACTAAGTTTTGAAATAATTTGTAAAGTTCTTACTTTTAATTGTATATTTTTGGGTATTTTATATGTACTTCAGACATGCACCATTTTAATTTAATTAAAAATGAATGTATGTAATTGTATATCTTTATAAGGTATATGAAACTGTATTTGTGTTATCTTCAAATTCATATTTAGTCATTAGTTTAGTAATATTTTTTACTATTAAATGGTACTGAACATAGTATATACTAAGCCAGTTCTAGTTATAGTTTGAAAATTGATGATTCTCATTTTCTCTGTTATACTATTAATGCTGGATATATATTGATGAATATCTAAAATGTAATTTATTATGAGAAATAAAAAATATTTTTTTTGAAATTCAAGCAACTGGTTTTAATTTAAAATTATTGCCTGTTGTTATATGTAAGCAGTATGTAATTTTAAATATTGTAGGGTATCATTTTTGAAAAAATTTTTTTTAAATAGATTAATTTGTTATCAGATATGTGAACACAGTTCTCTTAAAGCATAGGTTCCTAACAGGTCTGGTAATGACTTCAGTAGGTTGAAGCCGTCCATGGAAGTAGTAGCAGGTTCAGAAGAAAATGGAGGGGGGAGGAGATAGAGTTAAAACTGTCAAGGGCAGGGATGGGCAAACTACGACCCGACGTTAAGATTTTATCCGGCCCACGGATAGAATTTTAAGTTGCCGGTCTAATGCAAATAAAAAGAAATATATGTATATACATTATATATACATCCCTTTTTCCACTTTAAATATTATATCCCAAATTTATTATCTCACGCCCAGAAGATCAGTGGTATATTTGCTGCTTATATCTGAACAAGTGTTTTCGACTTAAAGCCTTAGAAAGAATAATTTCAGAGGTAGACTGACAGATGAGCATTTAGCATTGTTCCTTAAAATTAGTACATCTCACTTTTAACCTCAGTATAAGGAACTTTTAAAAATGAAATCGCAATTTCATTTATCTCATTAACATATTTAAACCATAATACTTGTATATTGTTTTTAAATTTTTAGAAAAATTTATCTTGGTCCACCAAACTTATTTTCTTTCGATTTTTGGCCTGCGACTGAAAAAGTTTGCCCATTTCTGGTCAAAGGGCTGCTATTATACTTAATACCTACAAAGATATACAAAATATGCATAAAAATATTCAATAAATCAATCAAATAATGTATTGTAAAATAATGGAATATTTTTTTCAACTATAAATTTTGTGAATTCTGTTTTTTTACTGTTTGTTTACCCCAGGGTTAAAGTATAGAAATTTTAATTGCATTTCCATCATCAAATTTGGTTGAATATGGGCTTGGTGCAGTATTTAGTTGAGTTCTAAATTATGTTTAAGTTTTTAATAATAACTTTTTTATTGCATTTGATGCTTGTGTTAATTCTACTTCGTAATTCTTAATAGATAGATAGGTAGATAAAATGGATGTAGGTAACGTGCTAAGATATTTTAATATTTAGTATAATTACTATTATGGAAAAGGTGGCATTTGAATATTCTTTCTTGTAAAGGAGGTGGGGTCCAGAAAAGGTTGGGAACCTGTCTAGGTAAGATGTAGCTAAGATGTTTTTTATATTTAATTGATATCTTATAAAAGCAAATCTATTTTGAAATATTGTTTTTTTAAATCGTGAAATTATAAATAACAAGGGAACCTTTGCTCTAAAGCATAGTAAGAATAGCACATGTTGCATTATTATCTTTAAATGGGGAAACTGGGTGTTAATAGGCTGATTAAAATTTAAATGAAAATTTAAATTCTAAAGCAATTTTATTTTTATATATTTCAGGTTGAACAAGAAGCACCTCCTGGCAAAAAAGTCCCTAAAAATAAATATCCTATTTTATTTTTTGGGACTTATGAAACGTAAGTATTTACCTTTTTCAACCTTTTGCATAAATATTTGTAGATTTTAGAGTTATATACTAGGTTCTTTTATTCTGAAATAATGCTATCTTAAATGCATGGGAAAAAGATGTTAATACAATATGATTATTTCAAATTAATAAGTACATGAAAATCTTACTAGTTTAGTGCTTTGGGTCTATGTTTTTTTATGCTTCATTTTAGTTTTGAACATATGTATGCACAATCAATTGTGTTATATTTGAAAAAAGTCCCTAAATATAATAAAAAACCTATTTATAAATTTTTGGGACTTATGAATTTATTTCTTTTTAAACCTTGCATAAATATTTTGTTGTTTTTAGAGTTATATTTTTTTTTTGTGATTGATAAAAATATTGGTTAATTGGTATTTAATATTAAGCCACAATAAGAAAAATACAGCTCTAATACAATATGAATCCCATATTTCAAATTAATAAGTACATGTAAGTTAAGCCGTCTTACTAGTTTAGTGCTTTGGGTCTATGTTTCTTTATGCTTCATTTTATTTGTTTTTGTGTTCCTTTTGCTTATATGTATGCTTTTAACAATCAATTGTGTTATATTTGATTGAAAAATCTTTTTTTAAAATATAATAAAAAACTAAAAATTTTGGATAAATTTATTTAATGAAATTTATTTCTCTGTGTTGTAAAATTGACAGATTACAGTAACATAATGTATAATAATTTTGTTGTTTTGATATAATTATAAAAATTTTTTTGGTGATTGATAAAAATATTGGTTAATTGGTATTTAATATTAAATTTACTTGATTGTAATTTTATAAGCATTTTTTGTGAAATTATCTTTTTAGTCTTACATGAACATTTTTAAGAATATTTAAGATTATAAATAAGGTAATAAAAATTATAATAAAGAAGGATAAAATATGGAATTTTTCTTATTGTAAAATTTTATATTTAATTTTAGTGCTGTGTTGGCAGCTAAAGATTTGTTTCCATATGAACAATACAAAGAAAAATTTGGAAAACAACAAAAGAGAAAATTTTTTAATGAAGGTTTATGGGAAATTGAAAATAATCCTACAGCAAAACCTGGATCTGGACATGTTGTAAGTGACTTTCTTTGTTTGAGATATATCTAAAAAATGTATTTGTAATTAAATTAAACCATTGGCTTTTGACTTTGTATTTTAGTTTCAGATAAATTTATTTCAATTTAGATTCTTTTAATTCCTTGTGTAATATATATATATATATATATATTTGTATCTTATAATAATGTTTAAAAAGTTCATTAATAAAAACAACTGGATAAACATAAAATTTCATAGTAATTTTATGCATTTTTAAGATACTTTAAGTTTTTTTAATACTTAGAGTTCTTTTAACATACAGTTTAATAATGTCTTTCATATCTGTGTTTAATATAAAATTTTTTAGAAAATTTTAAAATTCTTAGTTGCTAGTACTTGGTTTTTTAACCCTTTCTTTGGCTTTGGGAAGATTACATGCCATCTACATGGTCGAACAAAATACACCTGTGGGAAGTGCAAAACCCATTATAATATATTGGCCTTACTATCAATAGAGAAAGTGCATGCATTTTTATAAATAAACACAAGTGCTGACTACAACACAGCTTTTCGTTGGCAAAGCATTGCTTATTTTCATTGTATGTTGTGAGCTTCGATATGGATCATATATACAACAAAACTAAATTTTATTTAAGGGAAGGGGAAGGAAATGTCAGAAACTGGCCAAGTAATTCAAAATAGATTTTTTTAGCACTTACAAAATTATATATTTTTTTAAAAAAATAACTTTACACAGTACTGTTAAGTATCATAATCAAAGTGAAACTACTTTGATTATGTTAACAAGTACAATAAACTATTACATAAAAAAGAATCTAATAAAAATGTGCAAAACCTGATCATTTTTAGGACAAAAAATAATTATATTTATAGGTACAGTACTTCTCACAAAAGCATAGAAAACACATTAGAAATAGGAAGAAAACAACTTAGTAATAATAAAAAAATTCTTAGAGCATAATAACTTTATATAATCTATTACTTTACAGTAAGGTTAACATTTTATTACCATTCTGAAAATGTTTGCCGCAAATTCTCGAATAACTTTTGTCCAGTTTAGCCTTTTCATAGTCCAGTTTTGCCTTTTCAAAGCTTTTATCCAAAGTATTCGCAATGCAGGATCTTTAGGAAAGCAATAAAATCCAATATATTCACCTTTTTTGAAATGCTTAGTATAGCCATGTGCACAACAGCTTGTTGCCATTTTCAGATAATTGACAAAATTAAAACCCCAATAACAAGCACATCTGTAGGAAATTCAAATGTTTTGCCAACGAGGAAGTTGAGCTGCAATTTCTGCTGCACCTGACATCATGCACACATTCTCTATAATGATGGGCAGACTAATTCCTGCTTCAATTTTGTTCTGCCATCTATTGTTTTATCAATTGAATAAAATTAGCACTACTGTTTTGAAAGTTTGAAAATGTTTTATGAGAAAGAAATGGCCCACAAAAAAGGTTAAACATGTTTGCATTCTTTATAGTTCTGAGCTATAATTATGTAACATAGGTGAGGATAGTAAAGCCTTGAGGCCGCTTGCAACTTCCGTGAGTTACTTTCGCAGCCTTCAAATAAAACCTTGGACCTGGGTTGGGTTTTTGATTTAAAACTAGTTTTTGATGTGTGATGGGTTTAAACAGCGTATTAACTAAACCATCAAAATCTCAGAATCTTAGGTATATTCATGGTCTGACAAAACCCAGGCTACTAAAAAAATGTCCCTGGCGATTAGCTTCAGAGTGACAAAAACAAATCCAGTACATATATTTAACTTTTAATAATAATATATAATTTTTTTTTTTTTTTTTTTTTTTTTTTGCATAATCTAATCAAATAAAGATTTTCCTGGTCCTTGTCCTGTTGTAGAAAAACTCCTATTTGAGTGGCCCATGTTTCATTCTGCAATGAATGTCATTAAGTTGAAAAAAGAACTTGTGCCATCAGATCCTAAGAATTTTTCCTGGCTCTTAGGATTTTACAACTTTTGTCAGTCTCTGGGTATATTACCTAGTTATTTTAGACATCTAAGTTAAAAAACTTATTGGCCACATATGTCTATTGTCATGACAGTAATCCAGAAAAGTCAGTATAATATTAGCTAAATAATAGCTAAAAGTAACTTAAAAATTAAAATTTGTCTTTCCTTAAAACTGCTGATACATGCTGAGAAATGTCCTTGCATTGCTCGTATATGAAATCGTAAAATTTTTAAATTTGATATTTTGGCAGCTATGTATGTAAAAAAATATCCTTTTAAAATTCATAAAAGAGTAATTTATAATTAAAATGGAAGATTTAGAAACTTTTGTAAAACAAAATCATTTTGTGAGTTTATTATTTTATCACAAATGGTTCACATAAAGTTATAGGTCCTATTTAATGAACTTCTGTAAATGTTGTTCATAGTGTTTTGGCATTTTTTCTGATAATGTATTTTACAACTAGAAAATTCTGATAAGTTCATAATTTGAGTATGTTATTTCTGTTACACTGTTAGTTTTACTTTTTAAAAATCAATAATGTATTTATTTAAAGACTGTTAAAGCCAGTGAAAAGGATGATTCACAAGATGAAGTGAATAGTGATGAAGATGAAAAGCTTGTCATAGATGAAAAGCCAAGTGTAATATACCATTTAATTTATTTCATATATTGTCTTTTACAAGTTCTAATTAAGAAATACTTATTACTAAGTGCTAAATTTTCTTTGTTTCTGGATTGTAAGTTACATGAGCATTACCTAGCTGGTTGAAATTAACAAAAATTCTTTCAAGATTTAATTAGAGCATCATCATTACAATTCTTGCTTTCTTTTCCTGTTTATATATTTATATACGTACACATGGAAACCTGCTTAAAAAGTTTTACAAAGGACCAAGTGATTGAAACTTTTTAAACAGGAAATAAAAATTAATATATTATATGTGTATATGTAATGGGTATTTTGATCCACTACAAACTTAAAATGGTATCCTTGCTAGAAATGGGCATTATTAAGGCATGAAGTAAAACAGCAAAATTAGAAATTAAAAATGTAGAGTTTATTCAGACAATCCATTTGGGGTACTCTCCCACCAATATGCTTTATATTTTGTTATACAGTGGTGTAGTGAGCCAACAAATGAAAGTTTTAATATTAGTCACATGATGATGTGAAAAAAGTGAAACTATGTTATGTAAAGGAGTTGCATAAGAATGGTTGAGCTAAGCGAGAATTAATTTTGATATTGGCAAAATCATTGAAGATATTTTGTTAAAGGTTGGGATTTTAGGGATATAGTTGCATGAAATTTGTTCTAGAATATGATTATAATTAAGTTGGTTAGTTAGGCTTAAAATATGACAAATATGATTTTTGACCCAACTTGTTTATTTTATAAAATAACATTGTAAGAAATGTTTGAATATAATCGCATGCTTAGTAACAATGTTATTAAGTATTGTAAAAGTAAGTCCAAATTTCTTTGTAATTTGAATGGAGGATAAGTTGGAATTGTCCTCCATTTATTTCAAATTTCTAGTCAATATATTAAGCCTTATGCTTTAATCCTCATGTAGGCATGCTTAAAATGTTTAACGGTTTAACCAGTTTCCGGGAAAAGGCCTAAGCAGAAATTAACAAAGAATAAAGGTTTTACTTCAGTAGATACACTTTGGGAACTTTCTGATGATGAAACAACTAAAATGTATGTGACTGCTTTTAACACAAAAAGAAAGCTATTTCAAGTGTGAAAATGTACACGCTTGTATGACTATTCATGAATGAGAAGTTACTTGTTACCACCCTAGTAATCATATGATGGAGGAGTTAATTCTAATTTGAAGGACTTTTTTTTTCTGCTGCAAGTTTTAGGGCATGTAGATGAATCTCAGACCAAATCTTCTTAAACGTTTAAAATGCTGAGAATACACCTTGATCAGATATCCCACAGTCCTTAAAAATCCTTAAGAACTCCCTAATTTTAGCTTTCATTTTTAAGGGCCTTTAAAACTGCTTAATTTTTGTCAAAAGTCCTTAAAAACTCCTTAATTTTTTAATTTGAATGTGATCAATTTCTCCATCAACACGATGCACCGTCGTCACGTGATTTCCTATCAGTTTTCTTATGGGACAGTTTTTTCTTAGTTACTTATTATTTGACCAATAAATAATATTTCGCATACTGAAAAAAAGGTTTAAAGTATAAAGTCAGCTGCCCTTTCCTAATAGCTAACAGTCCTTCAGATTTTAATTAAATAAAGAATGGAGGATGGGGAGTTTGTAGATATTTCAGTTTCTTATGGAAGCTTAATTTTCCTTGCATTGAATGTAATAGGAAAATCTAAAACTTTTTTTTCATTTTATTTTTTGATTAGTCTTAAACTAGAATTTTCTTTAGAATAATTGAATAATGTTTTATATAAAAGTTAAACAGTGAGACTAATTTTTTAAAAATTGCATTTTTGTAATTATAGTAATTTTTTAATTTATAATGGTAACTAATAGTAAAGCTTGCATTTTGTGCATGTGTGTATATATATCTTTATATATATATATATATATATATATATATATATATATATATTTATGTATAAAATTATTCTGTTCTTGTGTTTGTAATAGAAATCCAAAATTGTGCACTTATTGACATTATTATGATGCTGCTTGAAACCCTTCATTGCCAACATATCTGTGCACAGTGGTCAATGCAATGGGCTTGATTATAAGAAGTCCAAAAACTGAATTGCCGTACAGGCAATGTGGGAATTTTAGTCTATTCTAATTACACTTGTGATGACTGGTGTCAAGTATTTAAAAATTTTTTTTTTCCTTTTCTATCAAAATGGTCCAATTTATAATTTATTTAAAAATACTTTACAAATTTTTGGATTTACAGCATTAAAACAGGACAAAGTCTGATGGATTGTCTAGTATATGTATATAGGTAATACCATAAACTAATTTTAAAAAACTAAATTAATCTTTAATTGTAAATTAATCTATGAAATTAGGTCTAGGTAATGTTATAAAATAGTTATTTAGGTGGGAGGTTGTATATTTCTGTTATTTTATTTATTTAAATAAAATGTAAACTAATTTTTTTTTTTAAATTGGTATTATGAACAAAAGGTAGTGATAGTGTTAAGTTAAAAGTTAGTGTTATTTATTTTATTATTTAGAAAGAAGAAAGTGCTTCTCACAAGAGGAAAGGGGATCACAAAGAATCAAAAGTAAGTCTGGCTTGAATTAAAAAAAGGTAGTTTGAAGTGTACATTGTCTTTGTGCCATTCTATTTCTTGATGCCAACTCACAGCTGTAATTGAATTTTAGTAACCTTTCTTTTTCCGTTTCTTAACATATTATAATCTAAAATAATTTTAAGTGTCTTGTATTGTTAAAAAATATCTGAATGAAAGGCATTTATTTTTCTCTTAGTAAATTTGAAGACTTTTCTCTCAAAAATTGATTATTTGCATTTAATTATTTTGGTAATGTAGGAAGTACTCTTTCTTTATGAATCATGCTTTTCTATCTGACTTGTGTAGTTATCGCTCAGCTTGCTTTATCTATTATAACTATTAGCATAGGAGGTAAAAAAATAAATTTAAATGGTATTAACTTCACCCTAATTTTCATTAATAATATTTAATTTATTTAAGATAATGTATATAAAATTGTTTAAAATTAGGTATGTCACAGTATTGGGTTTTTGACATCACATGACATGTTTTAAATCAGGGATAGACAAACGTTTTCAGCTGTGGGCCAAAAACTAAAAGAAAATAAGTTTGGTGGGACAAGATAAAATTTTCTAAAATTTCTAAAATTTAGAAACAATATACAAGTGTCTAACGGTTTAAATACGTTAATGAGATGAATGAAATTGTGATTTCATTTTTAAAAGTTCCTTATACTGAGGTTCGAAGTAAGATGTACTGATTTTAAAGAACGATGCTAAATGCTCATCTGTCAGTCTACTTCTGAAATTATTCTTTCTAAGGTTCAAAGTTGAAAACACTTGTTCACATATAAGAAGCCAGTATACCGCTGATCTTCTGGGCGTGAGATAATAAATTTGGGATATAATATTTAAGTAAAGTAGAAAAAGAGATGGATATATAATGTATAAATATATATTTCTTTTAATTTGCCCCGCACCGGCAACTTAAAATTCTATCCGCGGGCTGGATAAAACCTTCTGGCGGGCCGGAGTTGGCCCACGGTCAGTAGTTTGCCCATCCTTGGATTAAACTGTCAAAACCCCAGAATCTTAGACATGTTTTTTAAACATACAATACAATTAAAAGTAATTGATTATTTTTAACTCTATTCTCTGCAATTAAAGTAATTGGGTTACATGCAATTAAAAGTAATCACTTTTCATTGTATTCAAAGTAATGAGTAAATATTAAATTAATTTTAAACATGGAGTATAATTAAAAGTACATAGAGGGCAATTAAAGTAATTAAAATTATTTTAGTTTTGTAAATAGATTTTGGTTTATAGCTAACAAGATTAATTAAGCAGTTATATTTGTGTGTAATTGTCAGGGTGGAGAAATAATTCTTTAGTACCATATTAAATCTTTTGATTTGACTTTGAAAACCAAGTGAAATAGAAGCATCATTTTAAGATAATTTGTTTATTAAAAATGGTCATTACATTAGCATAATGAAACTGTTGCTAAATTTATTTACTTTTAGTAGTCAGGATCAAAATTACCATGTAACGTTTGATGACACATTAACAATTTTGAGCATTTCCTAAGATATTGATTTTCAAAGTTGATATGTTTGCACCTATAATCCCCTATATAATAATAGCCTATGTTATCTGTCCGTCTGTCCTCGAATTTATGAAGTGGTTGTACCTGGAATGGAAAGAGGCATCCATATTGGATTTTTGATAAGTTAGGTTAAACTTTCTAAATTCCCCCTTTTCTAGCATATAATACCATTATTTCAAGCCTTTTTTCCCTGTTTAAGAGCAGCCAATTAAATTTATTAATTTGTCTCTTAATAAGTAGGTAAAAACATTTTTTTCTAGCATTATGATGTCATTCTTTTAACCATCTCATTTAATCATTTCTTATTTAAAATTTATCGTCTGCATTATTTTCATACGCTTTATGACTGAACGTAGATATTACATAAATACATTTCAATTATATTTGGCTTAAATAATAGATTAGGCACACATGTGATAATTTTAAATTGAATCATCGATTATTTTTTGTTGCAATGAAAATTTTATCACCGGTATTAACAACAAATTTTATCTACCTCCAGGGTGTAGTGGAAATGATAGTTTCATTCCTTTACTTCCATTAATTACTGTGGCAAAAAAAATTGGGAAGAACTTAATGACAATCTTGACGTAGCTAAAAAAACTCTGAATTATGTTTCTAAATGAGTTCAACATTATTCTAAACTGCCTTCACAGTATCAGGAGACTTCAGAAGAGTATGAAGATAAACAAATTATTGAGTGTGTACCTGATAATTCTCAGCTAAAAAACAAAACATTTTTTTATCTGCCTTATAGGGTACTTTACAATTCTGGAAAATTGAAAATTTTACTGATCTCGTCACATGACGGGCTATATGCTAGTAATATAATAATATTCAAATAAAGTCATACTGTATGTGTAGGATAGATGTAATGCTGCAATCATCATTTTGTAAGCTATTTCTAAATTAAGTTTGGATTTTAAAGAAGTTTAATATTGTCTTTCTAGAAAAGTAAGAAGTCAAAGACTGAAAAAGCTGATGCATCTGCTGATGAAGATGAAAATGAGCAGTCCAGTGATGATAACTTGGTTAGAAAGCAGTTACTTGTTATAGTTCTTAAAAATCAATTTTCATAACGAAAAATTATTTTGCAGTGTGTAAATTATCTGAGTCTGAAAAGATTTAAATGTTCATTTATCATGTTCCTGAGTTATTGTTGGTCTTAAAAGAGATATTTTTCCCTCTCCCACTTTGTGTTTACTCTAGACAAGTTATTTAATTAGTATTTTAATAATATTGTAACAGTTGGGCTGAAAGGTTTGTAGGCTAACATAGAAAAAAAATTTTTTTTTGATAAAATTTGATTTTATTATTCAATGTAGTTGCCTTCAAGGGTGATACAACGATTATAGTGGTCATACAATTTTTCAATACCATTTTTATAATATAAATTGTATTTAGCCTCAAAATAGGTTTCGGCGATTACTTCTTCATCAGAGCTAAAAAAATTTCCAGTGAGCATTCTCTTGATGTATGAGACAGGGATACTCATTCTCAGATTCTTGGAACCATATGACTTTTTAAAGCCTTGCAGCAAACTTAGCCTTCCACACTATGGTCCCCTTCAAGCCATTACTACCGTCTGGAGGGGGTATGGCTTATTGTGCTCGATGGTGGCAGACGATAAAATAGCCTTGGCGGCGATGGCTTTGGAGGCTGTTTTTCTCCAAAGATGAAAGGCAGGCCAGATGCACAACTAAAGTGTGCATTAGACCCTACGGACAAACCTACATGCTCGGCTCATTTAGTGGCCCTGCCAAATGATGACCGATTGGTTAGGGTGCTGGCCTTTGGTACCGGAGTTCGTGGGTTCGATTCCCACTGTGTTCGTGAAGGTTAAAATTGAAAATTATTTGCTAAGTTTTAAATTCTTAATTTTGAAAATTATATATTTTTCATCTGGTGCACTGTAAATTGCTTAAAATTTTTATTTATATTTTTCGTGTTTTATATATATATATATATATATATATATATATATATATTTATGAGATGGTGAAAAGTACTGGGGAGGTGGGGGTAGGTTCATCAATGTTGATTCCTGATTCCATTGGTTGGAGGTTGGCAACCCTGCTATTGGTTGTGAGAGGGACTTAATCTCACACTGCTATCTCAAATTAAAGTCTGAATTAGTTTTAAAACCCTGATAACTTTTCAATCTTGGAGAGGGATTATCCTGTTGGGAATAAGATTCTTTATGCTTTTCTTTTTGTCAAGCTTGTCTAGATATGGAAATTTTATGAGCTATTTAGTGTTAAATCTGAGTATTTATCATCACACATCTGTAGTGGACCTCCCTGTGTCAGAGGAATTTAATCAATTAAAGTTAGAATGTAGGGTTATACCTTGTCTTTATATATGTATTACATAAGGCACGCAGTAAATCTTCCATAAGGGACACTTGGAATAATGGACAGTCATTGTGTCCCAGGAAAAAAAATGGTAATTAAACTCTGATACTAAATGGAAGTAGAATGAATTCTAATCTGAATGAAATCATTTTAAGAATATATTTGAATTCTGTTATTTGTTTTAGAGGGGAATGTGAACAAATATTTTAATGAATCATTGAATATTAGTCAAAAGATATTTATTCTTCTTAGTAAGCATTACAGCCTGTTACAAGCCAAGGGGGGGGGTGTCTCTTAACTTTTCTTCACCTGATTCTATTTAGTGCAGTAGCCCTCTGTTGGTTGGCTCCAATTAGCTTAAGGTCTTTCTTGATATTGATTCACCTAATAGGTTGTCTACCTTTTTGTTTTATTTTCCCAATTCTTGAGGATTTTTTTTTTGTTTGTTTGCTAGGAGTGCATCTGCATATCTAAACAAGGGTTCCAGCTGTTTTATATGAGTTGCTTTTATAATTTTGATAATATCAATTCCACCTTATTTCTATATTACCTGTAAGTTTTCCAAAACTTTGCCCCTAAACAATGTCCTTACATTTCACATTCTTGATTTCTTGCCAGGTCATAGGGAAAGAGTATTTATTACTCTGTCTTAAAGTTTCATTTCTGTACTTCCCATAACAGACCATTGGTCTTGAAAATATATTTCCCTCCTTATATTTCCTTGTTTACCATGGTGTACAGTCTTAAATTTATGCATGGTTTCCGCACACCTGGAAAGTCATGGAAAATCATGGATTTAGACAATGGATTAATTTTGTCATGGAAAGTCTTGAATTTTCAAGTAAAATGAGTAAAAGTCATGGAAAGTCATGGATCCGCTAAACTACTGATTAAATAAAAATGCATTGAATTGTTTAATTCTATTTTTACTTGTCATTTGGCTGAAGTTACTGAGTTTGGTATTTATGTATTGTCCTATTGACCATATTGCCAAGTGAAATTTGTTCACCAAGGAAACCAAAAGCAAGCAAGCTTAATGAGTGGGTAAATGTATGTTATTCTGGTTTTTTCGTAAATTGTAGATTAAAATTTTATTAATATTATAATAATTATTTTTTAATAAAAATTAGTTAAGATTTTTGCACAAAATATAAGTTTATCTCTAGGGATATTGTATATAAACATTATAGGGTTATATTTGTCTATTATTCATGGTCACCTGGATAATACCAAATTACCCTGAATTCAAATTGGAAACATTTTGATTGAAAAATTGCTATATGATTAAACTTAGGTATGTAGATACAACAGTTTATTTATATGTGAGTTTATTAACACTAATAAAGTAAGTTTATAGTTTTTTTATGATAAAATTCCTGTAATTTCTCTAAAAGCATATATTTTATTTGTATGTACATCAGAAGTTTTATTCATATATACTTTAACGAAAGCTTTTTAAAGTCATGGAAAATGATCTGCTAAATCAGGAAAAGTCATGGATTTGAAAAATTTTATTTTGGCAGATACCCTGAATCTGAATGAAATGCACTCTTAGTGTTCTGTTGTATGTTGATTATCTTTAAATGCCAGGGTTAAAAGAGTAAATAATAAATTTTAATTGCTGTTTCAGAAGGCTGAAAAAAGTAAGAAAGACAAGAGTGAAAAGAACAAAGATCGTTCCATTAAACGCAAGAAGTATGATGTTGATGATGAAGTTGAAAATGAAGATGATAAAGAAGACAATACAGAATCTGATGCAAAGCAAGAAAAAAAAGAAGAGAAAAAGTCAAAGTCTAAAAAAGATAAAGAAAAAAAGCACAAGGATAAACATGGAAAGAATCGTTCTTAATCATAAACTAATATATATATATATACACATATATATATATATATACAATTTTGTGCATGCATAGCTAAATTCGAAGTTCTTTCTACAGGGAAAAGAAAACTTTAAAACATGTGTTGACACAAAAAGAGTGAGAAATTGTATATTGGCAACATATCTTTCTTTTTGCAAGCTTGGTATCGAAATAAAACATCAATGCATGTACAAAAACATTCATAATTTTTATTTTGCTTTTTAATATGGTTGAGTTTTGTTACTTGATTTTATTGGCATCTATTTTATTTTCACACATTTGATACATTTTCATTACTATTTTTCATTAAATGAGTGCATTATTTGATCTCTATTAGTTGTTGTATGTAGTTTAGGTGGGGGGAAAAAGTTGCCTTATGATAAGAACTACTTTAGCATGATTTAACAGCATTTCTGGAATTTTTAGTTGTCTGGAATTCAAATTTAAAAACAAGTGAAGAATAAATTAGATTTTATTATTCCAGACGAATGTGCACATATTTCTATCTCTTAACCTGTTATTGATGCGTTATATTCTATATTTGATTTTTAAACCTGTGCAACATTGCATAGCATTGTGAACAAGATACCTTTTCACTGTTCAGTCATGTGTATACTAAGGAAATTTGTTCATGTTGACTGGTACAATTAAAGATTTTTCAGATTCACATAATATTTTTAAATACGTAAGAATTAGATTTTAGTTTTAAATGTATTTGTTTAATGTCCAGTTTTTAACAATTTTACTCGGTAAATTTATAGGTATTCAAAGGATGATAATATAAAAAAATAGCTTGTGGATAAAGTTGTATTAACCTGTAGGATGCCTAAAATGGTGATGTAAGAGAGTTTTTGAATTTATACATATTGCTGAGTAAAAGTTGTGGTAAATATCTGTTGAAAGGGAGAAAATGAAGATAGTTGAACTTTATATAAAAAAGAAAACCATTATAAGATAAATGGAGCTGCTTTAAAAATATATGAAGAAAATGTGTAATATATTTATCATTGTATTGATTGTGGTTTTTTTTTTTTAATGCTGAACTGAAGTAATTAAAAAATACTTTTTCGTGAGTATAACTTTTATGAAGGATGAGTGTATATCTTTTATCACCATTAGATTTTGTTTATTATTATTATTTAGTGCATTGGTGGTAGTTATTAGTGGATCATATTGTTAATATATTCTAAATTTTCGAATGTTGAAGAATGTAATATCTTTTGTTTTAAATAGAATTTGAATGTTTTTATGACCTTCATCTGATAGTAAAATGTATTATTGAAGATAATTTTTTAAAGTGTGCTGTTATTTATTTAATTAGACCTGCCAAATTTTAATTTATAATAATAATTATTATTATTACTAAGCAAAGGAATTTATCTTTAAGGAATTTTTTTACTGGGCTCATGTTTTGCTATTATTCAATGCACATTTCAAATGTAAATTTGAACTTGTTAAATCTTTTTGCTTCAGTCTATAAGATATTAAAAATTCTTCTGTATCATTATTCATCAACTTCTAAATTTACAAATTTATACAAGCACAAATGTGTATTAATATAGATTTTATATTTTCTTACTTAACTGGTATATATTTAATACGATATCGTTAGAATTAATTATAGTATAGTTTCAGGAAGGATTTCAAAATCTTAAAGCATGGTTAAAAATTGTGATATATATATATATATATATATATATATATATATATATATATATATATATAAAATATACATACATCTATCTTCCAAATATACCAAGCTACTTCCAAGAACTGATTTGAATATAGGTGACTTGAACAGAATTTTTGTGCACACACATGTTTCATGTTTTAACAATAGTATAATCATTTATATTTGTTTTTCTAAATGAATTTTTCTGTGAATGATTTTCTGTATTTGCCCTTGATTTATGTTTCATTGTTACAGTCATATATTAAGCTATAAATACAATAATAATTTAACAAGCAAATGTACAATATACAGTTATCAGTGAAAGTTAAAAAACAAATTAAAATTACTACTATACATGTTTTTTTAAACTAAACTCATTTGGAGCCAACTTTGATTTTTTGTTGGTTTTGTACATGTCTGTTGTATGTCAGATAAAGGTATTTGTGTTCATATATTTTATGAACATTTTTTTAGCATTTTATATAAATGTTCTTTGTATAGTCTAAAAATATTTGTAGGTAAATGTTGACAGTAAAGTTAGTTCATTTCATAATGCATCAATCAATAATTGTTGAATTACTGATTATTTTTTAATTTTAATTTGTTTTGATAAAAATTTGTTAAATGAATAAATTTGCCTGTAGGGCAGCTCTTGGGTGTTTCCTCGTGAGCAGGGCACTGCAATGAGAGGTCTTTGTACCCAGACCCATGTACAAAAAAACACAACCCAAGAACACGTAAGAAAATAGGCCACAGGCTGAAAAACAACTGCATTTTATTGTGTTTTAACAATTCATGTAATTCTAAATTACTACCCCCCCCTTTTTTTTTTTGCAAATTAAGGAATATAAAATTGTATGTTATTTACATGGCAAAATAAAATGCAAAATTTCATGGTATTTTATCTGAAAAGTATAACCTTTGAATAAATTAGGTGAAATGTATTATCATTTGCTTGTTAATAGTTATAAGTAAGGAGGTTATGCATAAAGAAAATACTTTTTTTTTCTTTGTGAAGAGTTAAAAGAATATAAAAATTATGTTACATATATTGAATATCTTGTTGCTTACTTTAAAATTTGGCAGGTCTAAAATTTTCTTTATTCCTATTTCATACAAGCCAAATATATTTGTACCTGGGCTACATGGATTAATTTGTATTGAATATGTTCTAAATTATCATGTATTCTGTACCTTTAATCAATAAATATGAATCTCAAATGTGAATCCTGCCTTTTTGATGAGGTTTCATGTATAAAAAATATACAAGAATGTACTGCGCAGATATTTACTTTTCTATCACACTTAACTAGTTCTATTAAAAATGTAGTATCCTCTTTATAGGACATTTTGATATATATGAGAGACTTTTAATAATGTCTTGAAAATTTTACTCGGTTGCTTTTCATTGTTGTCATTTATATGAGCTGTGCAAGGAAAATGTATATTGGAGCATATATAAATGGTTTATCAGTCTGGCTGGT
The DNA here is from genome assembly GCA_032207245.1 of Pardosa pseudoannulata. Taxonomy (NCBI): domain Eukaryota; kingdom Metazoa; phylum Arthropoda; class Arachnida; order Araneae; family Lycosidae; genus Pardosa; species Pardosa pseudoannulata. The sequence continues at coordinate 153,720,886 of CM063510.1, forward strand.
AATTGTAAATGTCAATTCTAAAATTGTAAACAGAGGTGCCCTTTGAAATTAGTTCAAATGTTTTTCACCCTTTAGTGAGTTTTGTATCTAACTTTGACTTATTTAGTCATTTTATGTTGTACCTGTGAACTGATTTATTTTCAGTTTTGAGTTTAGAATAACAGTGTATAAAATGGTTAGTAGAATAGGTATTTATAATTAGCATTTTTAACCTGCAAAGAAAAAAAAATTCTGAATGATGTTTATATTATATTTGAAGGGATAGTTATTATCTTTTATACTTACTCAAAAAACATAATCACTCTAATTAACAGTTGATGCAATTTTGATTTAGTTTTAAATTATTTTAATGTATGAAGCTATGCCAGAATTATTTTAATATTTTATGTGAATACTTTGTGTAGAATTTCTAGGTTTTCTTCTATATCTAGTTGTAACAATAACATTTGCTGAAAATTTTAATTAGTAGTATTAATAAAATGTATTTCGTAAGTGGAGACACGTTTGCTTATTGTAATTTTTTTTTATATTTTCATTTGTAAAATGTTTGAGGACTTTTATTTTATTTATTTAAAAATTAATTAACTTTTTAAACTGATTATTTTATTACCAGCAAAATCCTACTAAATTTTTAAAAACAAAACAGCATACAGAAATAGATTGCCTTGCAAGGCCACAGACTATTCAGTAAACTACATAATTTTGTTCTGCACAATTTGTACTACATAATTTTGTTTTATTCTAACATTTGCTATATTTTAGGTCTAATTCTTCCTCTTATTAGAAGTGAAATTAATATATATAGTTATTTAAAGTAACAAATGCAAATTTTGTAAAATAATTTCATAAATTGTCTGTCTTTTAAATTTTTTTTCTAAATTTTTTTTTACCTGTTTCTTTTAAACTTTCTTCTTCCTGATTGAAATGTAAAATAAACTTTTTGTTTAATTATAAAAAGCTGTTCAATTTTTTTATATAAAAATATATTACATTAATTTTTTACTCTTGTCATTTTTAGCCGAATACTGGCCGATTGGTTAGTGCGCTGATCATCGGTACCAGAGTTCATGGGTTCGAATCCCACTATGGCATGGATGTTCGTAGCCATTCGGAATCGGCTTTAAGCAGTAGGTCCCGGTCTCATTAGCCCTCGAGTGCAAAACAGTAGACCGTAGCGTTCCAAACCAAACTTGTCATTTTTAAATGAGTACCATTAAAAATAGTTTTACACTTAAATTTTCTATACGTTTGACTTGTTGATGTATAAAATATTATTAATTATCAAAATGAGTGATGAAAAATAATTTGAAATTATTTTTTAAATCTAAGATGTTAAAATTTAAAAAAAAATGGAAAAATATTATTTAAACAAATGTAAACAAAATATATAAGCTGTTATTGTTTTCCTGTGTTTTGATTACATTTTTAAAGTAGTGTCTGTACTTTAACTCTTCATAAATATGTATTATTTAATTTATTTTTGATTTTTGGAGATATGCTAAATTGTTATTTTGTAAGGTGTTTTTTCTTTTAATTAGGATGAAAATATATTGTAGCTGTAATTTTAGTAGTGTAATACTTAAAATTAGGAACATATGTTCAAACAAGAATCTTGTTTTATTTTTTACTGCAGATTTTTGACATAAATAGTTTTTTTATATTATTTACATAGAGTATTATTAAAAATAACATTCTTTTATTTTTAAGTGTGTTTATGTGTATTAACGTAGGATATGCATTGTATGAGCATTTTACATAAATCTATTTAGCTAGCTATTCTTATTTAACAAAACCATAAAAGTATTTGCATTTTTTGGCACCTCTGTAAAAAAATTTTTTTTGAAGTGCAAATAGTATGTGTGATGTATTGTTTTTAATAAAAAGCAAATGATCCCAAGATTAACATTCTTTGTGTGCTTTTATGGTTTTTATATATCTCACGTGTGCACATATGTAAGTTTTAGTTTAATGACTGAGCAATTTGATTGATTAAGCTTTTCCCTTCCTCAGACCTGCCAACTCTATGGGTTTAGTCTGGCAGTACCAGATATTGACCATTTTTCCAGGTTTCTGTGACAAATGTACAAATTGCTGTATTTTCGAAGAGGGAGATATTAAACTCTTTATTTACATCCATTTTTATGGCATTGAAATGAAATTTTTCTCTTCTTCTGCAAAGTTAGGCCTAATATTACCAGTGCCATCAGATTGCAATTAGAATTTTGCAGTTATCAACAAGAAGAAATCCTTACTTTAATTCTTGTAGAAGAAGGTCGATATTCAGAGGCATTTGATTGGACACATAAAGAGCAGTGATAGGTTTATTTAAAATATAAGAAACTCTCGAATTTCATGTTATTACTTTTAATAAATTCACTTAGTAATGCAAAATGTGAAGGAATTTTTAGTTGTAAGACAAAAATAACCACACATTTCCCTTTATCAATAACAAATAAAACAATTGGAAACTTGTTCATTTAAAATCAAGGCAACAGAGACTGTGTTTAGAACAAACGCTTGATACTAATTTTTTTAAAGAAAGAAAATTTGCAATAGCAAAAGAAACAACTGTAAATATTTTAAATAGATGATATTGTCATTAAAAACCTTTTTTGATGTCATTTTCATTGTTTAATAACTTTTCATTGCTTTTTTTTCAGTATTTTAGCATCCCTATTTCTCGCATATAATACAAAATCAACCATATATATAAATTTAATATTATACAATTTGGCTTTCTTTTATAAATTTTCCTACTAGTATAAGATTGTTACATCGATCAATAAGCATTAGTTATTGGAGGATTTTGGACTATTTGGGGTTGGCAGATCTGTTTTTGTTTTGGTATTTATTAATATTTCATTATTAAATTAGAATACATTTTATTTTAAATGGTATTACAAATATGTGTTTGTTATTAGATTGCAATTAAATTTATTGAAAATTTAATTTTTTTTTATTATTATTTTATGCTACGTAAATTTTTCAAGCACTTTGAGTTTGTTAAATTATTAATTAAAATTTTCTAAATTGGTGATGAATTCATTTTAGGTACAATCAAACTCTTTTATATTATTGCGAAGTTAAATTCTTGAGTTTAGTTGGTATACAATAAAACTGTGACTGAGCATCTTTTTTCGATATCACTTATTTAAAAACATTTTAAAATAACTTTTTTTAACCGAGAAAAAAATAGAATGTGAGAATGTAATTTCTATTACTGCATTATGACTAGCATAATGCTTAATCCCTTTGTTTTTTTCTCTATATAAAACTTTTAAATATCTTTGTTTATACTTGAGTAATAAAATTATTTCTATTGTTTTAAGATTAGGCATTAACATTGTAATTATAATAATTTTATACAGATATTCATTATTTGCCGCTTGAAATCTTACATTTATTGCATGTTAGTTTGAGGAGGAATGAACAAGTTAGACACTACTGTTAGCATTTTTGACAGGATACTCCAAAGGGAGTCTGCTGCTTGGAGTAGCATCAAGCATGTGATCTACCCTCCACTGCCTGAAACCAACCTGGAAGGCTGTACTATATCAGGTCCAAGATTGGTGTATGATTTCTACTTAGCATCAAATTCTGTTAGTTTTAACCTTATTAATTCTGTAATAGATGTTTGCAACTATTTTAATTTTTCTTTAAACACAGTGTGTCCAACAACTGAGAAAACTGGGTTTTTATCAAAGAATTTGGCAATTCTGGAACTATTAAAGAAACTGTCAATTAAAACAAAAAGTAAGAAAATTCAGCTAGTAAAAGAGAAGCTTCTCATATCAAAGAACTATTGTGTATTTTTTAAAAATGTTTGTTTTATGTTAAATCAAGATATGGAGAAATGAAAAAAGAAATCTCCAGAAAACGAAACAATTGTAGCTAAAAAGAAAAAAAAAAAATCAAAATTGATTGAAAAGCAATGGGAATAAAACATGTCAAACAAGAAGTTAGAAGCTATCATGGAGAAAATTGAATCTTTAAAATAATAATGCAGAATTTTTAATTAATATTCAAATATAATTAAATGTGAAAAATCAGAACTGCAAGAATTGGCATAGATTTTTTATAATTATTTTAACAAAATTCATTAATCTTTTGTTAATCATACAGGTTAGCACCCAAAAGGTAAAAGATAATATTTCTAAGTTTTAAATGCATTGGGGTTTTATTTGTTTATTTTAAATTTTATTAAAATATAAATTTATGTACCTAAATTTTTTTTTTAAGAATTGAAAGAAATTGTTTTTAAATATGAATTTATCAGGAAGAAATTTTGAATTGCAGGGAATTATTAAAGAATTTCTAAATGGTTTTCACTTGGACTCCCTTAAACAGTAGCAGGGTTTCTATGGTCCTTAAAAGTCCTTAAGAACTACTTAATTTTAGCTTTCATTTTTAAGGGCCTTTAAAACTAATAAATTTTTGTCAAAGGAAAACACCTTAATTTTTAAATTGGAAAGCGATCAATTTCTACATCGAGATCTGCAGTCATCATGTGATTTCCTATCAGTTATCTTATAGGACAAATATATAATCTTTCTTATACTTAAAAGGTTTAAAGTATAAAGTTAGCTGCCCTTTCCTAATAGCTAACAGTCACGTAGATTTTAATTAAACAAAGCATGGAGGATGGGGTTTGTAGATATTTCAGTTACTTATGGAAGTTTAATTTTCCTTGCATTGAATGTAATAGAAAAGTCTAAAGCTTTCTTCTTTCCCAGGCAACGTCGGGTATAAACAGCTAGTATATATATATCAGTCATTTTTAAACCCTCAAAAAGTACTGGTTATAATATTGGTTTTATTCACAATTTATTCTTAGTTTGATCACTCCAAAAATTTTAGACGTACATTTTTCAGAATTAGGTTTTGTTAAATAGATTTATTTTATACTAAATTAATTTTTAGGCATTTTTAAAAACTTAATTCTAAAATATTGTAAGGCATTTATTGAACATGCCTTTTCTGGTTCATAATCATTATAATATATTCCTCGGGGAAATAGGGTTTATGTCATATCGTGTATTTCAAGTAGGTCCTTATAAAAAGTGACTTTGGACCTTAGAGAGTCCTTAATTTTTGTTCTGGAAAAAGAGTGGGAACCCTGAGTAGGTTTTGATTTTTTAGAACCTTTATGTAGCAAAGAGTTGATCACAACACTTAGAACCAATCATTAAAAGTTAGTACTTTTTTTTTAATACAAGCAGTTTAAAACAGCATAAGTTTTACATTTGTTCATTTAAAATTAAATTGTGGTAATTTTCCTTCCTTTAACACAAAAAGGAAACATCCCAATTTCTCTTCAAATTAGCAGCAAATATATTTTGCACCTTTATCATGATTTAACTTTTTGTTGATACTGGAACTTATTACAGTTGGTGTATTTTAAATAGGTAGTTCGAGGCCACTGATTTTCCCTTTATTATGAAGTGTAACAATGATAGAGGGTTGACTTTACTCTACCATTTTTCTAATGGGTCTCATGCATTTTAAATAGGTTGTAGAGGCTGTAGTGCATATGTGTGTTTAGACTAATCTTTGAATGCTTAATAAAACTTTACAAAAATTTGAATTATTTCAGACCTTTAAAAAATAAAATAAATGAGAAACTATTCTTTTTACAGAAAAATTTAAATTTATATGTTATATCCCAACTTGTAGAATTTAAAAAATTCTACTGAACAGAGAAAACTAATTTTTTTGTCTGTGCAAGCATAGTTGTGTTATTTATAGAAAGAATTAATATTCAGATAGTTAAACATTTAACCAATTTTAATGAATAATTAAGTATAATTTTTCTTCAAATTTGTTTGATTTTTAAAATTTATTATAGCTAAAATATTTCTTAGTTGTAATTCATTCTAAAGAACATAGATTTGGAATAGCTTGAATTTAAGTTGTTACTAAGTATTATAAATTAAAGTTATGTGAACGATAATTACATTTCTTTTTCAGAATTCTACTGTATTATTTTATGGTTTTGTAAGAATTGAAATGGATCTTAAACAGGGTTCCCATGGTCCTTAAAAGTCTTTAAGAACTCCTTAATTTTAGCTTTAATTTTTAAGGGTCCTTAAAACTACTTAATTTTTGTCAAAGGTCCTTAAAAACTCCTTAATTTTTAAATTGGAATGCAATCAATTTCTTCCATGGAAGATATAAAAGAAAAAGTAGCTGAGTTACAGAACTTCAGCAAAAATATTTCTGAAACAAGAAAAGAAATCTGTTGAACTTTCAAAATGAAATTATTTATGTATGTGAACTTGCATATTGGAAATTTCTTTGTAAATAGTAAATAAATATTTGTTAATATTCCTAACATTCTTTTACATCTTCTAGCCAAAAGTGCAGTATTAATATTAAAGAAAATCCTCAAATACATATATGTTGTCAGTATATTACTGTAGTAATTCAAAATTCCTTTGCTTGATATCCTTAAAAAATTAAGAAAATACTTTCAGTTTATTAGTACTTTTTATGGTCACGAGCTAGAAAACTTATTTCACACATAAATAATCTTTCACATACTGAAAATGTTTAAAGCATAAAGTCAGCTACCCTTAACTAATAGCTAACAATCATGCAGATTTTAATTAAACAAAGCATGGAGGGTGGAGAGGAGGGATTTGTAGATATTTCAGTTACGGAAATTTAATTTTCCGTGCATTGAATGTAATAGAAAAGTCTAAAACTTTCTTCTTTCCCAGGGAATGTCAGGTATAATCAGCTAGTATATACATACATATATATATCAGTCATTTCTAAACCCTCAGAAAGTACTGTTTATAATATTGTATTTTATTCACAATTTATTTTTAATTTGATCACTCAAAAAAATTTTAGATGTGCACTTTTCAAAATAAGTTTTTGTCAAATAGATTTATCTTATATTGATTTTTAGGTATTTTTAAAAACATAATTCCAAAATATTGTAGGGCATTTATTGAACATGTCTTGTCTGGTTCATAATCATTAAAGTATCTTCCTCAGGAAATAGGGTTTATGTCGTTATGCAGCAAATTCAAGTAGGTCCTTATAAAAAGTTACTTTGGTCCTTAGGAAGTCCGTAATTTTTCTTCTGGAAAAAGAGTGGGAACTCTGTTAAATGTTTTACATTATTTTGTATAATTTTATTATGTCTTTAAGGGTTTATGATCTATCAACACAGTTGCACTTTCAGAATGCGAAGATTTAATTAGAAATTTTGGAATTTCATCTGAAGTATTGAAAATAAATGTGCCTCTGCCTGCTTCTTAGTAACTTATGACTCAAAATGTGACCTTGAACCACCTATTGAAAAAACACTGACTAGTATCAGATGTTACTCTACGTAATAATTTTCAGTATCAGTTCTTTTGAATCTGAGAGATATTAGTATATCTATTGTATATTTCAATGTAATCTTTTTGTAATTATAAGATAGCAAAATAATAGATATACATAGATTGCAAATGAACTTCTCGGGGTTGATAATTATTAGCGTTTATTCTGCTCTGTTGATTTGTTATGATTTTGATTTATCTCATTATGAAACACAGTTCTTTGATATTCTTGATAATGAAATTGATGAGATTTAAAATAGGAATGTGTGTTGTACATTGTTTTTGCATATCAACTTTTAAATTGTTTGTTAGGTATGTGCTGGTATAACTAAATTTCAGTACAGAATTATATTTTTGTTTTAGCATTTAAAAAAATAGTACTTAAGAGTGAAAAAAAATTGTAGTATTTAAAAGGAAGAAATTATGCATCACTTGTATTTTAAATATAGTATTTGAGTATAAAGCATTTAAAAATGATGATTAATTGTAAGTTTTCAAAATTTGTAATTGATCTATTATAAAATAATTCAAGTTCATTCTTGCAAAATATAAGCAGAAATTCATAATATAGATAGTGTAAAATGTCTTAACTATTTTTATTTTTTGAGATTTTCTTATAAAAAGTCTGAATATAAAAGTTAATTTATCTAAAAATGGAATTACTTTTAAGATTAGTTGTTAAGAAAAAAGTCAAGTGAATATTCTTTCAAAGAATCAGGTTTTATTAGTTTTCTAAGAATTACTCTTGCAAAACTGCTTCAGGGAAAAAATAAAGTTATATTTTTTGTTGGAAGTTTTATTTGTTGTTGAAACATCTTGACTGTTTGTTCATATAATCAGTAAATATTGTTTTGTCCTTTTGACTTTTGTAAAATTTCATTGTTATTTATATAGAAACTACACAATATTGATGATATTTTGGCTTTTTTGGTTTAGTTAGAGGTTATTATTTTATGAATTTTTTCATTTAATGCAAGCAGCATTATATCCAATGAAAGCAAAAGTTTCTGCAGTATGGTGTTTTTCCAGTGAATTAATGTTAGTAAAACTAGGGATTTTATATTCATCCTTGATGAACATTTAAATTGGTTTCCACTAGTAATAGTTTTTAAGTTTAGGAAAAGTTTAAAAAATAAAATTTCTTGCAGCTTAAAAAGTAATTGTCTGCTTTTGGAACTGTTGTATTTTACAGCTTGGTTATCGTTTTTATTTTCTTAATATTTGTGTTACATTGTACATGTGGTTTGCAACACATAATCATAACATCGAGCTAGCTATTGCTCTAATTCAGCTTGGGTTTATTGGCCAAATATCATGACTAAAAATTTTAAGATAAATATAATACTTTAATATATATTTACACTTTCATGTTTAAATGTCTCATTCCAGACTATATTCTGTCGAACGATGGCTGAATGGTTAGGGTGCTGGCCTTCGGAACCAGATTTTATGGGTTCGAATCCCACTTTTGCATGGATGTTCGTAGCCATTCAGAATCGGCTTTAAGCAGTAGGTCCCGGTCTCATTAGCCCTCGTGTTGCAAAAAGTAGACCATACTACTGCAAAAAACCAACCATACTATATTCTAATCAGGATATGTATGTGGCAAATATCATTAATATAAAAGATTAAATTCTTTCTAAAAATATGTTGGGGTGGGGTGACTTTAGACATAGAAAGAAGTTAATTCATGACTTATTTTGACCCAGGTGAAGTTGAGAGTTGAGTTAGAGTCATATGTGAGGAATCAATAAGGACAACTGGGGCATACATCTAAGGACGACAAGATGGGAGTCAGACAAGGGACAGCTGGGATGCCACGTTCAGGAATCCTGATCTCCAGTTCGGATACAGCTCTTCAACCAGACTCTTTCTCTTTTCTTAAATCTCCCTTTTATTTGCTTGTCACCCAATCATCCCCTATATAATAATAGCCTAAGTTATCTGTACGTTTGTCCTCGATTTAATGAAGCGGTTGAACCTGGAAAGGATAGATGCATCCATAATTAGCAAAATTCAAAAAGAGTAATATTTATCTTCTCCTAAACTATAGATCCGATTCTAAAATAAATTGGTAGAAATATGCTTCATATCACTGCAAAAAATACTGCCTCCTTTAAAACGTTCGAAATCCACCCCTTCCCTCTTTTCGAGCTTTTAATGTCATTATTTCAACTCCTATTTTCCCTGGTTAAGAGCAAGCAATTAAATTTATCAATTTATACCATAATAAATAGGCAAAAATAACATTTTTCTAGCATTATGACGTCATTCATTTAACCATCTCATTGAATCGTTTCTTATTTTAAATTCTGCCTTATTTTCATACATTTTATCATTGATCTTAGATATTACGTAAATAATTTTATTTTATATTTGGCTTAAATAATAAGGCAATTTGTCACAACATCACAAACTACTCTAATGCCCTTCCCATTTATTTTCATGTTTACAACAGCCAATAGACAAAAAAAACTGCCCTTCCGTTTGAAACTAAAGCCAGAATTGTCATAATTTGAGAATTTGCCATACTGCTTGAAATTGCCTTATAGATTAGGTACATATAGGATAATTTTAAATTGAATCATCAATTATTTTTTGTTGCAAGATAATTCTCAGACAAAAAACAAACCATTTTTTTTTACCTGACTCATAAGGTACTTTTCAATTTTGGAAAATTAAAAATTTTACTGATCTCGTGATATGACGGGCTATATGCTAGTTTTTTAAATTCAATGTGATTGTCCATAGCAATATATTTTGGGATATAACCAGGGCCGTAGCCAAAAATTATTTTCGGAGGGGGACATTGTTTTTTGTGAAGGATACTTTAATAAAACTACAGGTTTTCTTAAGTATGTATACTCCTAATCAATATCATAATAGAATGGGATTTTAAAATTATCAAGATGATTTAAAATGGTATAATGAACAAATTTATAGCCTTGAATGAGTAATGTAGTAACTACACAATGAATTTAATAGTAAAATTAACGTGGAAAATATATAAACTATACATAGTATTAAATTCTAATTTTTAAAACAGAAGTATAGCTAAAGAAAAAGAATAATTTTGAAAGAAAATGAAAATATTCAAATTTTTACTTCATATTATAAAATATGCTTTTTTTTAAATTTTCACCAAAGAATTTTTACAATTTCTTTCAATTGTGCAACAATATTGTGATGAGTAGCCTAAAGTGCTAGTCAATCTGTTCTTACATGTCGAATCCAATTTGCACCTTCTCCTTCACTTATTGTCACTGCCCACTAGCCCACTATTGTCTATGCACAGCTAGGCAGATGACACACACACATGGTCCATTTTCTTTCCACAAACGGTATATTAAAATTTCGGAGGGGGACCAGTCCCCTAAATCCCTCCCCTTGGCTACGGCCCTGGATTAACCCTTTTGTTATTTGCTTACTATGAGCATTCTTGATCCTTACTCAGATGTAATCCAGTGTCTTATATTAATTTCCATGGTTTCCATGCACCTGGTAAGTCAGGGAAAATCATGGAATTAGACAATGGATTAATTTTATCATGGAAAGTCTTGATTTTTCAAGTAAAATGAGTAAAAGTCGTGGAAAGTCATGGATTCGCTAAACTACCGATTAAAAAAATGCATTAAATTGTTTAATTCTATTTTTATTTCTCATCTGGCTGAAGTTACTGAGTTTGGTATTTATGTATTATCCTATTGACCATATTACCAAGTAAAATTTGTTCACCAAGGAAACTCAAAACAAGAAAGCTTAATGGGTGGGCAAATATATATTATTCTGGTTTTTTCTTAAATTGTAGATTAAAATTTTAATATAATAATAATTATTTTTTAATAAAAATTAGTGAAGATTTTTGCACAAAATATAAGTTTATCTCCAGGAATATTGTATATAAACATTATAAGGTTATATTTGGCTATTATTCATGGTCACCTGGATAATACCAAAGTACCCTGAATTCAAATTTGAAACATTTTGAAAAATTGCTGTATGATTAAACTTAGGTATGTAGATACAACAATTTATTTTTATGTATGTGAGTTTATTAACTACTTATAAAGTAAGTTTATAGTTTTTTTTATAATAATATTCCTGTAATTTCTTTTAAAGCATATATTTTATTTGTATGTACATCAGAAGTTTTATTCATATATACTTTAACGAAAGCTTTTTAAAGTCATGGAAAATGATCTGCTAAATCAGGGAAAGTCATGAAAAGTCATGGATTTGAAAAATTTTATTTTGGCAGATACCCTGAATTTCCCATAGGAATCTCTTCCATTTGCAGGGGGTACAGGTCCTGATCTTTTGGCCTTATGTCTTCCCTGTATACTGCATCTTAACGTGCCAATCATCAATTTGTTTGAGTTCATTAAAAAATAGGCATCTTGCAGAGTATGTGAATTCAGTTACTTCTTCTGCCTTCTCAAATTTCCTTCACAGTTACCACTTGCTATGGATACATATGTATTTGTGTTGCCTTGATTAACTTAATGCAATTTGAATAAAATTTTATTGATTTTGAACTGTACTTATAAAGTGTAATATTTCTTATCACATTTATGAAAAGTTTTTAAATATAAATGTATTATGTATTGTTTGTAATGAAAAGAAAAGGAACAAGTTAATTATTTATGTGCACATTTATAAGTTTTTTTCCCTGGTGCATGTGTACATATGTAATAGATTTTAATGTAACTCTCATGAGAACATATTGTTTTATTTTTCACCAAAAATTTTTCATTGCTTAATTACAACTTGATAATTATTTGCATTTTAAAACATTTATTTTATTTTTAAAGTTAATTTGTCAAACAGCAACAGTGGGTGTAATTTTGAAGCATTTAAGGTGTGCATTAAGAGATATTGCAATTTAAAAGGGTTAATTTTAAAAGAAAGTTTATTATAATTTGAAAATATTTCTTATTTTAGCTTACTTGAAAAATTTCTGGTAAAAGTAGTCAGAAGTGAAGTTAATTCAGATAAGGGTAAAAAACTTTATTTTCTGTTCTTAGCTTGACTGTGAGGCATTAGTGACAATAAGAACATCATTCAACAAACTTTATTTTATTCGGTAAGAAAGTAAAAGGAAAGTAAGTTATTTCATTAAGTGGAATAAAATTGTTTTGAGTCGTGATTTGATAACTACAGAAGAGAGATTTTAATACCTTACTTTAAGTCTTTAAATATATATAGACAATCAAAGGATAATTTTTAAACATAAAAATAGGTTTTTAGTTGGTTGTTGCTGATTTCAATCAAAGTTAATGTATAAATGGTTTTTAATTTAAATTTGTATTAGACAAAATATCAGGGGTGAGTTAAGTGACTTGTAGATTGTAAAGGCACTAAATTCTCATACATTCTTAAAATTCTGTAATACTATCACAGTTTCCGTGCACCTGGAAAATCATGGATTTAGACAATGTGTCAATTTTGTCATGGAAAGTCTTGATTTTTCAAGTAAAATGAGTAAAACTCATGGAAAGTCATGGATTCACTAAACTACCAATTTAAAAAAAAATGCATTGAATTATTTAATTCTATTTTTACTTGTCATTTGGCTGAAGTTACTGAGTTTGGTACTTATGTATTATCCTATTGATCATATTGCCAAGCAAAATTCATTCACCAAGGAAACTCAAAGCAAGAAAGCTTAATGGGTGGATAAATGTATTTTATTCTGGTTTTTTCTTAAATTGTAGATTAAAATTTTATTAATATAATAATTATTTTTTAATAAAAATTAAGATTTTTGTAGAAAATATAAGTTTATCTCTAGGGCTATTGTATATAAACATTATAGGGTTATCATATTTTGGCTATTATTCATGGTCACCTCAATAATACCTAAGTACCCTGAATTCAAATTGGAAACATTTTGATTGAAAAATTGCTATATGATTAAACTTAGGTATGTAGATACAACAATTTATTTTTATGTATGTGAGTTTACTAACACTTATAAGTTTACAGTTTTTTTTATGATAAAATTCCTGTAATTTCTTTAAAAGTATATATTTTATTTGTATGTACATCAGAATTTTATTCATATATACTTTAACGAAAGCTTTTTAAAGTCATGGAAAATGATCTGCTAAAATCAGGGAAAGTCATGGATTTGAAAAATATTATTTTGGCAGATACCCTGTATTATATAATTTCACAATATTTATAATTTAAAATCTATAAGTAGATCATAGGTATTGTGTTTATGCATGTAAAAATGCAGTTTTTAAAAATATGTTACTAATTTTAAACTAAAGTCTAAATGCATTTTGAGGATGGTCATAATTCCCTGCCCCATATTTGTAAAGTTTCTAATTTATTTCCAATTGATTATGGAATTCATCTATTAAAACTTTTACTTCAGTTGTGCATTTAAAGTTTATTTAGATAGTATGTAAAGTTAAAAAAATAAAAAATAGTTTACTTTAAAATTATCCCCTCTTTTTTTTATAAATATATGTGATTTATTTGAATTATTTATTTTAGAGGATAAAACTTATAGCTGTTTTAATTTTTCCATTTACAAATGCAAAAATGGATGTGGAGTTATAATCATACATACTAGACTGTTCAGAGAGCTATGGTTGTGAAATAATAAAATTTAAACTTTACAATAATTGCAATTTCTATTTACTTATGAATTGTCCTTTGTTGGAGATTTCAAAATTATCTCTGCCGAACGATGGCCGATTGGTTAGGGTGCTGGCCTTCAGTACCGGAGTTCGTGGGTTCGAATCCCACAGTGGCATGGATGTTCGTAGCCGTTCGGAATCGGCTGTAAACTGTAGGTCCCGGTCTCATTAGCCCTCGTGTTGCAAAAAGTAGACCGTAGCACTCCAAACCAAACCAAAATTATCTCTAAATATTAAATTTAAATCCGGTAGAATCTTGAATGATTCTATGTGTATTAATTATTTAAGAAGTGATTTCATTGAGTAAATATATATGCAAAAATTTAGCTGTAATTAAAGTATAAAACCGTAAGACCTTAAACAAAATGGCAGCAGTTATTATGCAGGGTGTCTAACCACTAGAAATTACCTGGGAATTTGGCAATTCTGGAAAGGTAAGGGAAATTGTGAAAATTATTTTAATAATCAGGGAATTTTCAACAAAAAATGGTTTGAAAAATAATGGATTACATTGATCAAAAATGTTTAAAAAAAAATACCCATGTACATTCTTTTAGAAATGTTTATTTGCTGTTAAATGAGAATACAGAGAAATGAAAAAAAAAAAAAAACGAGCAACTGAAGCTCAATAGAAAAATATCAAATCTGATTAAAAAACAATTAAAACAAAAATTGTGAATAATCAAAGAACCTAACAAGGAAATGAATGCTATCATGGAGAAATTGAATCTTTAAAATAATAATGTACAATTTTTTATTAACAAACTAGAAAATTTTAAATAAATATAAATGTATAAAACAACTGCATGAGTTGCCATTGATTCTTTAATAATTGTTTTAAGAAAATTCATTAGTCCTCTGTTTTTCACACAGGTTAATCTAAACACCCTAAAGACACAAAATATTTCTAAGTTCTAAATGCATTGGAATTTTATTTATGTATATTAAAATCTAATATATATACCTTATAAAAAAGTTACTTTGGTCCTTAGAAAGTCCTTAAAAAGTCCTTAATTTTTGTTCTGGAAAAAGAGTGGGAACCCTGTATGCATCCATACCTCTAGTGATTTTATTTATCAAAATTTGTTCAGTAATTTTTATTTTTTTGTGCGACCTTAAAATGTGTTTATTTCTG
The DNA here is from genome assembly GCA_032207245.1 of Pardosa pseudoannulata. Lineage (NCBI taxonomy): Eukaryota > Metazoa > Arthropoda > Arachnida > Araneae > Lycosidae > Pardosa > Pardosa pseudoannulata. The sequence goes on from CM063510.1 coordinate 153,736,005, forward strand.
CTTAATTCTATACAAAAAATTCTGATATTAACTATCTTTTATTAAATAAACTCTAATGGTTGAAATACACAGCAATTGACTATTATGCAAGAAGTATTTTTTTTAAAAAAGCGAACCACTGTTTTAAAGCGATGAGTTCTTTTATTTTTGTCAGTTTCAGGGAAAACAAATAATAGAAGGAAAGCTTTCATCCTTTTATAACATGTATCGAGAAAATTTCTAGAATAATTTTATACTTATTCTGTTCTCATTATTAATTTATATATTTTTTCAGTGAGGAATGTAAATGTTAGCGTTCCAAACAGCCATTTTAATATGAAAAATTTACAATGAATTTTTTGATGCAGTTTGACGTTGGATGTTTTGAATTGTTATTTTCCGATTAAGAAAATATTGCATTTTATATACGAACTTTTATATGACATGAACCTTGTGTAGTGAAGGTGGAAAAGTAGATCATTCATTATCTGTATTACTTCTATGTTAATTTTATGTTTGCATGAATATTTCAAATGTTTTATTCTACATTTTATGTTACATGTTTTAGTTTCAGTCAGTCTGATGAGGTTAGTGATGTTTATTTTTAGCATTTTGTTATAGTACTGTATTTCTAGATTTGGGATTGAATCGGAAGCATAAAGGGCATTTATTAATCCTAGTATTTAAGTACAAATGTGATGCATTCTGAAGATTGAGTTATTTTATAACGAAGGCTGATATTTAATTCTGAAATGCATTCTATATTTTTTTTCTATCTGTTACAATTTTTATTATGTTTGGTATGTGGGGCATGCGTTCTGAAATGATGTACTTGATGTATTGAATAGATAAAGAAAAAATATATTGTTTTGTGTCTCATGCGACTGTTTTTCCATTTCCTTTCTCGTATACCTAGTATGTACAATATGGTAATCATCAAAAAATTCGGTCTCGAAATTGGCACGTTTTAGATCTCTCAAATTTGTGTATGTGTGTGTGTGTGGGGGGGGAGGATGAACAAAATGAAAAACCATTTTAGCATTATGCCTTAATGAAGGGATGGTGAACCTTTTTCAGTTAGTATGCCATTTAAATTAAGATTTATTATTTTCTTTGTCTAGTGTGTCATTTGTTATATTTATTTTAAAAATCATCTTTAAACCCCTATAATATACATAAATTTTTTTAATTTTTAAAATTATTTTCAGAATGGCAAAATCATCTCTAATATTTGAGACATTGTTATTTGTGATTTTATAAACACATTGTTATTTGTGAATGCTAATTCATTAAAACAAATTAAGTATTAAACCATGGGAGGTATGACAATTATCCATTTTTAACTCCAGTAATTAAAAAGATTTGATGACATTGTTATCTTTCTTACGAAAACAGGTAAAATATAGCAAAATATACAGAAAAAGTTAAATTTTCAGACAGCGAATCAGCAAAACTTTTTATAGCCGAAGCAGGGTGGTTTTTTTTACATGTTCTTAAACAGTTAGCCAGATGGCACCTACATTTTGCATTAGGCATGGAACGTTTTCTTTTGACAAATGGTCTTGTAGAATTTCGGGAGGAGACCGCCCCCCCCCAAAACCCTCCTCCTTGTCTACAGCTTTGTAATATATACCTCTTAAGTGACATTCTTTTTTAAATTCAGTTTTTGTTTAATGTAGAAGCCTTTTTATCTTGTCACTCTTTTAGACTGTTCTTCTTAAAAAATCAAATCGTCTGAATCCATAAAGGAGATGATATGGATGCTTTCCTTCTCCAAAAAATTAATTCTCCCATGTATTGAAATCTCTCTCTCTCTCTCTCTCTCTCTCTTTCATATCACTTTATTAAAATATAAGAAACCCAAAGTCAAATTATGCCCTAGTTGCAATTTATTTTAGATTCTCTCTTTATAACTCAACCAAACCACGTACTTTCCCCCAAAAACGTGTGTCCCCTACAGGAACTTAGTGGAACATAGTAGAGGGGGGGGGGCCGAACGCTGGCCGATTGGTTAGGGCGCTGATCGTCGGTACCAGAGTTCGTGGGTTCGAATCCCACTATGGCATGGATGTTCGTAGCCGTTCGGAATCGGCTTTAAGCAGTAGGTCCCGGTCTCATTAGCCCTCGTGTGCAAAACAGTAGACCGTAGCGCTCCAAACCAGACCGAACCAGACAGAGGGGGGGGAAGACACTAGTCACCCTTTCTGTCCTACTAAATGGTATGAGGACGCTCTTGCTCATTTATGAATCGGCCTTTAATGACTGGTAGTCTTGGAGATACGTTCTTTTTTTTAATGTTGCTTTGAGTTTCAATGTAAGGTAAAGTTCAAATCCAAAATACCTTTCATTTCGAATTGCAGTATAAAAACGTAGTCGTGATATATTTCGTAACCGGTCATGGTTATTTTCCGTACTATTTAAATAAGCATTGGTAAATTGGATACCCAACTGCGTCCATGTGGCATAACATTATATTATACAAGTGAATCTTGTATATTTTCTCCCCAATATATTAAAAAAGTGAAACTGAATCATTGAACCAGTACTTTAAACGCATAGAAACAGTGAATATTAATTTATTTTTACGCGTTTTTAATCGGTTATTACTTAAAACTATTTTAATCAATTAATGTTTAGTAAATACGAACTGTAAATAATTGCTAGGTTAATTAATAAGTGTTTTTTTTAATAATGGAGCCAAAAATTGTACTACTTAAAATCATTTCACTTAGAACAAGTAAAAATATTGTATTTCTAAAATTTGCAATTGCCTTTGTAATTTGTAAAATATTTGTGTATATTATTTTTGTAAAATATTTTAATGTTTTTGTTGATTGAGGATATGAATCTATCCTCCCACCAGGGCTTCGACTCTTGTAAACCTTTTTGGTTGGTCGAGGGAGTGAGTGCTATCTGTTATCTGTCCCATTTTTGTTGAAGCCCCCTTCCTTATATGTAGGTTTCTGCCTTAAGGTAATGGGGTGTTAGCGTTCTTCTCGGGTCTTATCCAGGCCCCCTCCATTGGCCCCTAATGGCTTCTTCTACTAGGTCTCTAACAGCCCTTGCATGGTTTTTCAATAGCGTCAATGTTTGTTTTTATTTGTTCCTTTCGTGTTTTGTACATTTTAAAACTGAAAAAAACTTCCAAAATATATATAAAATTATAAAACGTAAGAAAAAAATTTAAAAATTAAAAACTGGCCAAACATTAACTTTTGTATTCGTTTCCGACATCACAAATCCGAGAAATTTGATTGGACGAATCCCAGCAATTTCATTGGTCTTCTCGTGGCCATTTGGATCGCCCAGAAATGACAAAACTTCTCATTGTATCTCTGTCGTCGCAGATGTTCCTGGCCGCAAAAATATTTGTGTTTTTTTTATCCCTTAGCTTTCTACTCTCTACTTTTTTGTGTTATGTACTGACGTATCCATCTCCCTTTCTTCTTTTAGCTGTTTTATTTTCTGCTCGTTCTCATTTTGTGCTTACTGTTAGTTACCTGTGGATTAGAGGGCTCGGGAATCCAGTTGACCCATCTTCTTGAAGGTAATGGGGTTCATCGGTTTGAATCCCGCTGATGACATTGATCTTGGTAGCCCTTTGGAATCGGTTCAAAATTCTAAACAGTATCCCTAAACGTTTATCCCTTTTTGATAATTTCATAGCTATGAATTTGATTTAGAGGAGGGTGGGGAAAATTATTTTAACCGTTAAATTTCTTTAACCTCTTGCCTGTGATGCTCGAATTCAGTTTGGGCAACGCAAATGCGCCAAATTTGGAATGCCCGACCTGAGTTCGAGGAAGAGGAAAATCGGTGTTTCAATTCCGTGAATCCCGAATTCATTTCGTCGTATGCATAATATGTAATTTATCATTTCCCCAATAAATGGCAATACTTTCTCGCGAAAAGTTCGCCAACTTCGCCCCATTTGTCGGATATTGGAAAGGATTGTGAAATTGTTTAAAAGAGTTTGTTTTGCTCATAAGATAAATCCTACTCTAAAATGAGATATTTAATGTATTATCTTGTTTTTACGAAACCCATTAATGCTGTTAACAGTGTCATCCAAATCATATTTTAATAATATTAAGGGATATCCATCGATATTCATAAAGATAAATATTTTCTGACATCCAATGGTATCTCGCGACACTGACGGCTGCGCACAGTACTACATTTGCTTAGGTAAATCGATTCTGCTCTTTCTCCAAACAAGCTAATAGAGCAATTTGTCTCAACGTCACGAACTACTATAATGTCCTTCCCATTCATTTTCATGTTTACATCAGCCAATAGAGAAACAATAAACTGCCCTTCCGTTTGAAACTAAAGCCAGAATTGGCATAATTTGAGATTTGCCCTACTGCGTGAAATCGCCTTATTGTAATTATTACGATTCTTAGGAAACAAGCAAACTAGAACTGAACTGCCGAAGATTTTTGTTTTGAGGGAAAATGCCAGGTAATACAGATTTTAAACGGGCTTCTAAACAAATAGAAAAAAGCCGTACGTCAAGAAATGAATGGAAGAGTTCGCATGACAAAATGACTACTTGGTGAACATCACTAAATATATAAAAAAAATATATTCTACTTTCACCCTTGAGGTGCTCGTTAAGACGAAAGGCGTACCTTTTTGCCTTAATACGAGAGCTTATGGCTCAACCGTGCTTGGTTTGACCAAGTGACATAAGAAAACAACAAATTATATTCAGGTGGTGGCGTGCGGTAGGTTTTCATGCAGGGTGTGCAGAGAACATGGATTTTCCAATAAATCTTTAATTATTGAGGCATCTGAGTTCTCCATTCTGAAACGGGTTATTTATTATGAATAAAATTTAATAATTACAATAAATAAAATATTTACCTACGAGTAGTCGAGTTATAACTATAAAAACAGCTAAACTTATGAGAATTGTACTAGCACTCAAGCAAAAATCATGTCTTTTGTTGTATGGTGTCATATCGGTGTCGAAAAAGCAACGTTTCGGGCTCCCACGAAAAACTTATATGTTCAGTAACCGTAGCACCACATGGCGCCCGCCTCTGCGGTGCCTCATCCGGATGCTCATTGGTGCCGACAAATCGAGCGTCTATTCCACGTGCAGAGGATTTCACTGCACGCTGGCATAATAGAGCGAACTGTTTCTTGTTCGGTCAGTGGATTAAATTATATTTATTAATTGTTTTTAACATTTGAAAATCATATATTCTACGGAAAACATTTTGACAATTTTTAAAATCAAAGCCAGAGATATGGTGTTACAGATATAACTTATATACTGTCGGTAAGACACAATGAATGGTAAAATTTGGACTGTTCTGTTAAAATTCGTTTCTTTAAAACAAAACAACATTGTTTTTCAGCGAATTACTTCAATACATTTTATACATCACCGAAATTACTTTACCACACTATAACATTTCATTTCACATTGATGAAATACTTCTTTTACATTTCCATGAAAACAAAATCTTACAATATATAAATTTAAACATTAATAGTCTGCAAAATCGTATGGCCAGTTAATCAGTTAAAAATCCAAAAGCGCTTCAGCACGTAAGTCCCCGCTCTAATACAACGCTTAATAAACCGTACCTTCGGATGATTCTGAATGCCAAGTACAGGAAAAATAGCTGCACTTGCATCAGTGCTATAGTATGCTGTTCTTCTTCAGAAGCCCATACATATAAAGCGTGATTTTCAATTTAGTGCGCAGTACGTACACATCAGAACTTCCTATGTTCGTTTGCGCGCTATGTGGTGCAGCACCTAGTACCGCACGCACTGCGGGAATACAAGCAAGCAAATCAACATAATATTTGAATATATTATAAATAATATTTATTATATACCATATAAAGATAGGTAGATATAGGTGCAGAAAATTATTGTCCCTCATAATTTTGCCAGGGTGTGCAGTGCACACCCTGCACATATGGACCGCACGCCACTGTATTCAGGAGTATGCGGAATATTGACAATCATTGCTAAATATCAAAAAAGATATTCTGTGATATTATTTTAGAGAGGCCCTTTGATGTAGGCCAATATTAAAATTTTGATATTCGCTAATATTAGTTCTACCTGTGTAATGCAAACCAGGAAGTTTTTCAGAACTGGCATAAATGTTGGAAACAGTGTTATTTCCAGTAAAAAAGACTACTTTTAAGGATGCAGTACTTAAAATGTTGTAAAATTTGCAATACAAATATTATAGCAAAAGTTTAGTCTTTTCTTTTGAAGTCATCTCATTTAATCGTATTTAGATTTTTCTCCGTACATTCCTTCACGGATGTCATTCGTAACTCTCAAAGTTTTACTGCGGTTACTTTTAAATTACGCCAAAAATATATAAACTTAATGAAATATCGTTTGGTTTTCATTAATTCCCTTTCGTCAGCCATTTATTTCTTACACAAACTTTCAAAACAGAAGTGTTATTTATATTCAATTGATCTAACACTAGATGACAGCGCCAAACTGAAGTGGGAATCAGCCTTCCCATCGTTATAATCTCAAAGTCAATATCCCCTATATAATAATAGCCTAAGTCAGGGGTAGGCAACGCGGCGCCCGCGGGCGCCATGGCGCCCCCGATGGATTTTTAATGCGCCCTCGCTGGACTAATGTAAATGTATGATAGCCAGAGCGATTTACTTATTCTTTCAAACGGCGATATACAGCAAGTAGTCAGTTGAGTTTAGGACATTCAAATGCAAGTTAGTGTTGTTGAAATCCCATCTATTGAAAAAAATCATTATCACATATCTCAAATATAAAATATACTGTTGAGAGTTTAAATTTGAATAACGAAAATTTTACTGCTACATCATATTTAGAAATTATAGATACGCTAATAGAAGAGTTTTTTTTCTAGATTTTGCAGCATTAGAACCCGTTCTAAGATTTTTCATAAATCCATTCAATGTTACTGAAGATGATGTCCTTGAATTAGTTTTAGTGTATTTCAAGCTTCATAATATCGAAGATCTAGAATTAGAAATAATAAACTTGCAAAGTAATATTATTTTAAAAGCGCATAGTAATGATAAAATGTTTTGGAATTTAGTCGATGAAAATAAGTATCCTATTTTAAGGAAATGTACGCTAAAAATTTATTCATATTGTGCAACATAAAATTGCGAGTCTTTGTTCTCAAATATGAAAAATTTGAGATCAATATACCGAACAAAGCTTAATGACTCACATTTAGATAATTGTTTAAGGACCGGGAACTCTAAATATATCCCCAATTATAAGAAATTAGCTGAAAATATGGACACCCAAGATTCACACTGAACTATATGTAGCATTATGTATGACACCAACAAAATAAAGTTATAAAAAATCTGTTTTTTTTAAATGCCTATTTATACCTGTTGATTATCTGTAAAATATGCGCCCTCGGTGATTTTCAAATTTAGTATTGCGCCCTTAAGAACAAACAGGTTGCCGACCCCTGGCCTAAGTTATTTGTCCGTCTGTCCTCCAATTTATGAAGCGGTTGGACCTGGAATGGATAGAGACATCCATTCAAAGAGAATAAAGTTTATCGTCTCCTAAACAATGGATCCGATTCTAAAATAAATTAATATAAATATGCTTCATATCACAGCAAAAATTACTGTCGTCGTTAAAACGTTCGAAATCCAACCCTTCCCCCTTTTCGAGAGTTTAATGCCATCATTTCAATCCCTATTTTCCCCGGTTAAGAGCAGCCGATTAAATTTATCCATTTATCACTTAATAAATAGGTAAAAATAACAATTTTTCCAGCATTGTGACGTCATTCCTTTTTAAACATCTCATTTAATCATTTCAGATTTTAAACTATTTAAATATCGTCTACACTCTTTTAGTATCTTTTATCACTGAACTTAGATATTACGTAAATGATTTTCCTTTATATTTGGCTTAAATAATAGATTAGGTACATGTGTGATAATTTTAAATTGAATCCTCGATTATTTGTTGTTGCAATGACAATTTTATTACCGGTATTAACAATAAATTCTTTTCATATAAGTCTAGGAGTCTATTTCACGGACTAATAAATATCTAACTTTTAATTTATATATTTGGAAATTAAGAAGTTTGTTCTTTTGTGTGTTTGTTTATTATACATAACCACACGGTTTGACTAAATGAATTCAATTTGATTCTAAACTGCATTACAGGATCGGGAGACTAGAGGAGTATGACGATAAATAAATTATTGAGAGTGAATCAGATAATTCTTAGTCAAAAAACAAACCATTTTTTACATGTCTCATTGGGTATTTAGCAGTTCTGGAATATTAAAAATTTTACTAATCCCGTCATATGATGGGCTATATGCTAGTATTGTAATAAGTTTTGAACTTCCCACAGATGTATTTTGTAAGATCATGTAGGAAGTAATTTTCCCACGGCTTTCGAAAGGGTTAACCAGCCGTCCATTCTCCCTGGAAATACTAAAGATCTCTGCAATTTTAATATCATTGTTCAAAGTTTCACTACTAATTTTTGAACAAGTCACATAAATGCTGATCTAAAACTCTTTCTCGGGATAAATCATACACGGGATTTTCTTCTCTTTGAGACGGGCTTTTTCGCAGATCAAACAGATAGACGCGTCCGTCAGTTTGAAATAAAGTATTATGACATTCTTTTGCCTAGTTTTGTATTCTGAGTGAGAGCCTTTCTTACCATGATTACTGCATCTGAATTATATTGCCAAGTAAGCCCTGGTAATTAAAAAATATGGGCTATATATCCCGTATAATCGATTAAGAATATTTTTTACCGGCTATATATATATATATATATATATATATATATATATATATATATATATATATATATATATATATATATATGTAATGAGACGGACTTCTCGATGGGTGGTTGCAGTCATGGCCATAAAAATGATACCGTTTCAGCTAAAGACCTTTATTAAGATAACGTTGAAAGACGGGTTCCCACTTCATCATAGGGACGGGACAAACTGAAGGGTCAGCTAGCATGAAGTTCTATGTACAAGACACGTAACACCTGGGTCAACATTTGTGGGAAAATATCTCTAGAAAAATCTCTCTCCGACAGCGTGTATCTCCTTTTTATTTGGAAATTTCCTAAATTGTCCGCTAGGGCCATGTAGGTTTATAATTGGTCAGGCCCCTTCTCTGAGGGCGTAACCTGTAGCCCCAGTGGTCAATTTAGGTATGGGGTTAAAAAGGGGAGTGGAAAATGACGCGGGAATTTTTACCCTTGATTTAAGTTTTGAAAACCCCTGAGAATTTTCCTTACATACATATATATACACACACACATACACATAAATAAATAAATAAATTAATATACATATGTATATTTAATGTCACGAGTGTAAATATCTTTCACTAGTTATACTGAAGTTCAACCCCTATAATTTATTATGCCCGCGCTTGTTGAGCAAAAAGAACTCTTAATGCAGTCTTGAGCTATCAGAGACACAAATCCAATGCCTTGGAACTTTACGTTCATTGATGATAGAAAAGCAACAACGGTCTAACCAATCGCCATTAGAAGACAATAGCTTTGAATCGAAGACTACAAGAATAATACGTCTTTCAATGATTTAGGACCCCAGAGCTAGTGAATCACGTGATTTTGTCTCCAAGAGACTTAAAATTGTTTTGCACTTTTTGAGCGGCAAGAGTGAATTTTGATCATATGATTTATCTCGAAAAACACTTAGTTCTACAATTTAGTTATTGCAGTAACGAATCCCTTTTTCTGAGACAGCTGAAAAATGTGTCCAGTAGACAAAAAATTATTCAATCGAGCGTTAATTTTGAGTGACGGTTGAAAAAAAAATTAACCCCTTCCAGGTTCATTTTATTTCGAGATTATGGGTCGTTTTTTACCTATATGCTTATTTTTATTCATACATAGCTTTTTAAACATAATAGCATCATTCGCACACAAAATTTCCTAAATATTATTGTAGAAAAATCAATTTAAACAAATAAGTAATTTACATGTATAGTTGGCTTTCTGTACGGCACAAATCATTAAACTTTGGAGTCAATTCACACTAACTATAAATATAAAGCTTAGAATATCCAACTTTTATCTTGAATTAAATTTTATTTATATCCTATGCATTTATATAAATGATTATGAAATTATTAATCAAAATTTGGTCGTGTATGATACAGTAAAAAACACGGTACTGCACAGAGTCCAACATCACAATCTGGACAGTAGAACCTTGTTTCTCTCCTTACCTTTTTCTCTCTACTGTCTCTCTTTGAGCAGCAAATAATCGAGTAGCCAGAAAAGTAAACAAAAGCATTCAAAACCATAAAAAGCACATGTGAAATTCAGAAAATTCTTACATTCGGGAAAGATTGATTGCACAGTGTAAAATTTCACAGTGCCCGAGCTACACTCGGGATGAGCCAGGATGGTACATTTCTCCTGCCCGAGTTCAGCTCGGGAAAAACCAGGAAGGGGTTAAGACGGAGAACACTCATTTATCTGGCATTTTACTGCTGGAAAATTAAGTATTAAAGAATGAGAAGTGGAAAAAAGAGAATTTTAGATAGATATTTTAAGGGGGTAATAATTTTGACGTATTACATGTATATATACACATAACAGAACTTTGAAATGATAATAGGTTTTGCTCAAGTTCGCCTTTATTTTACTGCCAGAACAGTCTTCAAGGATCTGTTTGTGTTTCCTTCAAGCTAACTTCCCTTTTAATAATAGTTGGAAACAAAATAGCTTTATTGTTGCGAGTGTCTTGAGTGATCGAATTTTCCCAAGATATTCTAAGAGCAGGGGGGCAATCCATCAACCGTGCAAATCATCCCAAACGCTGTCAGTGTAGAAATCTTTTATTCCTCGCCAAAACGTTGTTCTTGAGTTCTAATTGAAACCCTCCTAACTATCAACCGTAGTCAAGTCAACACCCACGCTCCTTACATGGTTTTTGCCTTGCTCCGAGCCAGCCAAGCTATTTTCCACCACCCCAACCCCATTGCCAGCCTCTAATAGTTCGCGGATAAAGAAGGCATGTTTGTCTACCTGCGGTGCAAATAGCTCGTGGTGAGAAGTAACTGGAGCATCTGCGCAGAGGTCGGGCACCTGTCAACTGGTGTTTGCGTTTTCCGCGTCATTTCCGGTTTATCAGGGGTAGTGTCTCTGTTCAGACGGAAAGTTGGCTGACTGTCAGAGCCGGAGAACTGAAGAACATCGTTTGGAACTTTTCTCTCTTGGGGTAAGAATCAAAAATGACTTTTTTCCCTTTTCCACGATGGCAGATTCAAATGAAGAGAACATAAAGCTATAAGGAGGAGGGGGGATAAGAATCAATCTAATGTTTTCTCATATTAAAAAGATATTTTTCAATCAAAATTTGCGTTTTTGAGATAAATACGAGTGAATGACTTGATTTGGTAGTTCTTTGGGAAAAAAGTTCCAATTTCGATATTTGCTGATCCTTAGTCTTTTCAAACAAGCCATTACAATGGACTGGTCAAGTTTAGATGTCTGAGGTCTATCCCAGGTCCAGTTCTTGGTTTTTTTTTTGTAGAACTGCACTTTGCATTGTGGTGTAAAACACCTGAAATTCGAAAGTAAGAATTCGATTTATTTCCGAGATTAGTTTAATCGTTTCATATCAGAAAGGATTTATAAATGGAAACATAATAATATTGTTATTGAGGTTAGCTTTAATAAAATTTACAACTTTAAGAATTAGCTTATCTACAATTATAATTAAATGATAATTCATTGTAATATAATTAAAGGCTACTACATTACTGATTGATTGATTGAGTGTCAGGTCCACAATCATCCCCCAAAGGGAGTTTATGGTTGCAAATGTCATGGTGGCCTGATGGATCCACATCCACCATCGAACTTTATTTAGAACATTATTTCTACTGTTTGTAGATACTACTGCAACATTACAGGACTTTCAAGATTTCTTATAATAAAAGATTCCATTTCAAATTAACTTAAATGGTTTTTACTGTTATTACATGTGTCAAGCATATACTTTACTATTTCTTAATTTTTTACATTTTCCATAATTATTATAGTATTGTTTACGTCAATTACTCATATGGTATGTACAAATTGTATTTTAAAAATAATTTATCTATTCATCTTAGATAAATTATTTATTGTATCATTAAGTTATCAGTTATTTCCTAACTCATAACTTTCAATAGACTGACCTACCCAGGTAGCACAAATATATCGGTGTATGTGGTACGCATGCTGGGCAATATTTTAAATGTCGCTGAATGTTGGACATTTAATTTGGGACATCTGCTGATATTGACCGACATGATATAAAACTAACGTTTGAGACTCTTTAAAAGAAAACAGTGAATGAAGTTGTTTTATCTTGATTTTAACAGAATCTGACGTTGCAGCATTCAAGCATCTCTTTCAAGAGCAACAACGTAGTGCTACCCACAACTTACACGTGTATGCAATTTACATACATAATAAACAAAACAAAATAACCCTAACAAATTATATATAAGTATATATTTCATTGGTTTCTAAATTAAAGTTAAGGAAATAAAAATAAACAAACACTAGTGAATTATAAAGAGTAAATTTAAATTTATGCATATACCATTGTATAAGTAGCTTTTGTTTTCAGCTGTAACAAGCTCTTTTTCAGAAAAGTTCTTGTAGCAACATTGACCCTGATTAAAATACTTGAATTTTCCTATCCTTATGAAATCCTAGAGTTTTTCTACTCAATTTTGACCTAAATTCAGTTTGGTTTTTCCGCACAGTACTGAAAACTCTTTCACTTGCCGCATTACTGTGTGAAAAGTGTAATATATCCAACATCATTTGTGGCAAGACTTTGTATTTGATTGTTGAATAGTAATCTTCTGGTTGTTCAAAATTTTTATTATTTTCTGGAGCAATCTGAAGAGTTTCCGGAGTTATCAATTTCTTTAATTTTTCTGCAGAGAATTCGGAGTAGTTGGCATGTCTGGAGAACTACTATTCTAAAAAATGAAATTTAATAAATTTGCTAGTTTTCCCGAAAAATTTTTTTTAATGTTTTTTCTTAATGTTGTCAACAGTGTCATACAATGTCATAAAAATGATGTTATTTTTAATGATAATCAGCGTTATTTCTCGATATTCGTAAAAAAAAAAAAAAAAATTCTGTCATCTAATGATATCTAACGATATTGAGCGGAGCTCACAATTCTTTCTACATTAGCGAAATCAATATCTCTCAATATTCGTACAAAAAAAATTATTATTTTTTGACATTCAATGATTTCTCACGACATAAAGCGCAGCTCAAAATTCCACATTATCAGAATCGATATCTCAATATTCGTATAAAAAAATTATTATATTTTAACATACAGTGATATCTCACGGCATAAAGCGGAGCGCAGAATTCTACATTAGCGGAATCGATATCTCTCGATATTTGCAAATAATTATTATTTTTTGACATTTAATGGTATCTCATGCCATTAAGCGCAGCTCACAATACCACATTAACTGAAAGTGAACGGAAGTGAATCGATTTTGCCCTTTTTCCAAAACGAGTGCTACAGCTAATAGTAATTATTGTTATCCTTCAGAGACTTGCAAAGTAGAACTGGTCTTCTGTAGATTTTTGTTCTGAGGGAAAATGCCAGGTAATACAAATTTTAAGCGTAAAGACTTCTAAACAAATAGAAAAACACCTTACCTCAAGAAAAGGTGAATGGATTAGTTCGCATGGCAAAATGACCACGTGGTGAACATTGCTAAATACAAAAAGATGACATTCATTGATGGATGGACATCAATGATTGATGGATAGCATTTAGGATATAATCGGGTTAATTTGATGTAGGCTGATATGATTTCGATGTTGTTCGATAATTTTGTGCTACCTGTGTTGTGAATGGAGACATTGTACTATTGTAATTCAGATAATCTTTAATTAAATCAACAATTTACATCTTTGATGATTGGCTGTTCTACAGTTAGAATTAAAGGACTATTCATTCTAATTTAAAGGCTACTTAGTAACTGCTAAGCTTTAATAGACTGACACAAAGTACTTTGTAAAGTTTTAATGCATGTTGTATCAGATATTCATGTTAATGCAGGAGTATGAGATTTTATCTTTTCGATCTTTGATGATATATATGTGTTATCTAGAAGAATTGTTTTATGTTCAGAATTACCTGTTATAACGATATTTATTTCTACAATTAAAAAAGATATATGTATTTGTTGTCAAGTAGCCCCAACCATCTTTTTATGAGAAGTCATATAATTTATACTCACTGTTTTCCACGAGTTTGTTATTATACCTTTAAGCTAAAGGAGTTGAGATACACATACTTCCACCAAATCCGTCATTTTTTTTCAGGCCGGATTCGGCGTTTTTGTGGACATGCCAAACTGGTGATAATTGAGCCAAGGTTGTTTATGGTTCAACGATGCTCGAAGTAATGTGTTTCCAATGTGTTTAAAATTGACAATACAGGCAAATATCTTTATGCCATACAGAGATAAAAAAAAACACTTAAAAATACAATAATAATTTAATATAATACAAACTACAATAAAATTACACCAGTAAGCATTGCAGAAAAAGAGTAGATGGATAAAAGTTAGAACTTCATAAGGGTAAATTAACATAAAGTCTGCAGACTGTTTAAAAGGTATCTGGCATTCCACGGAAATATAAAAAATGGCTACAGAAACTATGATGTGACATTTGTTTGAGTTTTATCTTTGTATGATTAAAAAAGTTTTTATGAGGAAATATGAAACTGCTTTAGAGATCGACGAAAAAATATTAAATTTATTTACATTTTGTCAGCTGTTGTTTCAGAAGCAACAAATGTAAGCAAATTCTTCAATTTTTCACTTATGAGCAAAGTAAGATAACTATTTCTTTTAATTTAACTCCTTTATCGTCTCACCATTTTGATAAAACGTTTGTCATTCATTTGAAGTCCCTCAGAATTATACCGGCTACTTGACAACTTTCCCAGTCCTAATTTCCTAGTACCTTTATTTCTAACCAAGCAATGCTTTTTTCTTCCCAAATCTACTGTTCTTCACTGAAATGGAACAAACTTGGAGGAATTTGATTCTAATTATTTCTAACTTGTTGCCTAATTTAGAGGTAGTATGAAACATATTCTGTATATTTATAATCAAGTCTACAAACAAACATTGTATACCATATAAAGTAAATTGTAATAATCTATACCACTGGTTCTCAACTGGGTTGATCTGCCCCCCCCCTCCCAACCATAGGAGACTGATGTGAGCAGGTGTTGGCCTTCAAACTTAATTTTATAAATGTCAAATAAATTTATTACATTAATTATCTAATTTACACGATTTTTACCAGCAATAAAACGAATTTACGCGACCGTACCACAACCAATAATTTTCATTCCTTATGTTCTGTGTGGAATTAGATTGACATTCAGAAAAATGTATTTAACCCCTTAACGTGCACGCTCTAGTGAACTCGAACACGCTAAACTGGCCAAACAGTGCACACTCTAGATAATTCGAGCGGCATTGTACTTTATGTTGCTATAATTTTTCACACTTGAATGCAATCAAGAATTGAAAATAACAATGTGGAAGCAATGTGTAATGTTACAATATTCGATTATTTTCTGCAATGTTATCAAAATCCAAAATTGCAATAAAAATTTTGATTATTTTTTAATTTTGTAATTTTCTTGGCAAGACAACGTTTTAAATTGTGCTTTTTACATTAAAAAATTGACTTTGTCTGGTCGGCTTTTTTTTAATGTGCATTAAGGGGTTAATAAACAGCATTTGTTTGAGTGTTGCTTGATCGTGTCTCAGTAACAAAAATTTGGTGTGTTGCTCTATTGAAGAAAATGATCTAAACATTTTGCCTCTTATAATTGAGTACTACTCTATGCTTTAAATTACGGGATTTTTACAAAGGAGGGGGGGGGGGCGTCTTAACACATTCCGTAGGGGGCGTCAGCATAAAAAAGGTTGAGAATCACTGATCTACACTATTAAAATCATTTGTAACAGTTTATTATTTTTTTTTTTTTACGATTTTTCTAAAATTACTCAAATTTCGAGTCATTTATGTAATAACTTCCTGATTTCTCTCAATAATCGAACGGTTCTTTAATATAAAACAACTTACGCTATATGTTGTTTAAGCCTATTATGTTTAAGCCTATATGTTAGAAAAAATTATTGAATTCTTTAAAATGACTTTTAGAAAAAATCTTATGAATCCATTTTTAACATGAATTAGTGCTTCAATACATCGTAAAAGGAACCTCTATTCTACACACTAAACACATGAAGCGTGAAGTCGCGTAGGCAATAAATTAAATTTCTCTGTAAAGTATCAAGTGCATTTCTGAGGGTTCTTAAAAACCATTTATCATAAATTTGTTCTAAATTGGTTAAAAACTGAGACTTGTATAAACGACATAAAACTTTTCCTTTTACTTATACACATAAATTTTGTATATGGAGGAAGAATTGAACATGGGAAATCAAATGGTATGCATTATATCTTAGCTTCTTGTAGTATTCTAGCCAACTTTACTCTTTACATACATATATAAATATTGTATTTGGAGAAAGAATTGACCTACAACATGGGAAATCAAATGGTATGCATTATATCTTAGCTCCTTGTAGTATTCTAGCCAACTTTTCTCTTAACATATACATATAAATATTGTATTTGGAGAAAGAATTGATCTACAACACGGAAAATCAAATGGTATGCATCATATCTTATCTCCTTGTAGTATTCTAGCCAACTTTTCTCTTAACATATACATATAAATATTGTATTTGGAGAAAGAATTGAACTATAACACGGAAAATCAAATGGCATGCATTATATTTTAGCTCCTTGTAGTATTCTAGCCAACTTTTCGCTTTACATATACATATAAATATCGTATTTGGAGAAAGAATTGAACTATAACACAAGAAATCATATGGTATCTATTATATCTTAGTTTCTTGCAGTATTCTAACCAACTTTTCGCTTTACATATACATATAAATATCGTATTTGGAGAAACAATTGAACTATAACACGGGAAATCAAATGGTATGTATTATATCTTTGCTCTTTGTAGTATTCTAGCCAACTTTTCTCTTAACATATACATATAATTATTGTATTTAGAGAAAGAATTGATCTACAACACGGAAAATCAAATGGTATGCATTATATCTTTGCTCTTTGTAGCATTCTAGTCAACTTTTCTCTTAACATATACATATAAATATTGTATTTGGAGAAAGAATTGAACACGGGAAATCAAATGGTATGCATTATGTCTTAGCTCCTTGTAAAATTCTATCCAACGTGATTACATTAAAAACAGTTAAGCAGCATTTCATGATTGCATAAACCGGGAACATACTTCCCACTGCATCACTAGTGGTCAAAATCCTTTGACACGTATTGTGGAAGATTAATCTACTTTCCTGGTGACATATTTAGCGCATCTTCCCATTTATTTCCTGACAAAACTCCCCATTCCCGCTAAATATAAATCTTGGCGACCTTTTCTCGAGATCCTCCCGCCCGTGTTTTGGTACGTCAGCCAAAACTGATTTTTGATTCAAAATATCGCCAGTGCGCCAAGATCATGTTGATAATTTTTGCGTACCTACATCCAGGTAGCGGGGTAAAAGGAGACACTGGAGGTAAAAAAAAATAAACAAGGCTTCTATATATTTTGCCGAGGATTCTCGGAGACTGGAGATGTGTTCTGAAACTCTGTGGATTTAGAGCTTCACCTGTTGATTGACTATGTGGTGTTTCTTATATCGGTGTTAGTGCTTTAAAAACATTTTGTTTTTACAGGTTTTATTGATCAAGTGACACCATGTCTATCCAGTCTACCACAAAGATGTCGTTGAGCAAAGGTATGTTTACAGAGAATTTTCTTTAAGTTTTAATATGTGCTGTAATGTTACTGACTCTATCAAGCACGCATATATCGTTCAATGGTTCCTCGGTGAGACAGCTAAATGAATTTACCTTTAGTCTGTCCTGTACATCATATATGATGTACACACACTAATCCTTGGTAGAGGTTGTGGCAAACACAGTCGGTGTTACATAAATCCCCTATATAATAATAGCCTAAGTCATCTGTCCTCAAATTTATGAAGCGGTTGGACCTGGGATGGATAGAGGATTCTTGATGAATTAGGATTAGTAAAATTCAAAGCGAATAAAGTTTATCATCTCCTAAACTATCGATCCGATTCTAAAAGAAATTGGTATAAATTTGCTTCATATTACAGCAAAAATACTGCCGTCTTTAAAACGTTTGTAATCCATCACTTTCCCCCTTTTCGAGAGTTTAATACCATATATCAATCCCTATTTTCCCCGGTTAAGAACAGGCGATTAAATTTAGCAATTCATCCCATAATAAATAGTAAAAATAACATTTTTTTTTCTATCACTATGACGTCATTCCTTTAACCATCTCATTTAATCATTTCTTTTTTAAATTATTTAAATACTAGCATATAGCCCATCATATGACGGTATTAGTAAAATTTTTAATATTCCAGAACTGTTAAGTACCCAATGAGGCAGGTAAAAAATAGTTTGTGTTTTGGCTGAGAACTGTCTGGTTTACTCTCAATAATTTATTTATCGTCATACTCCTCTAGAGTCTCCCGATCTTGTAATGCAGTTTAGAATCACATTGAATTCATTTAGTCAAACCGTGGGGTTATGTATAATAATCAAACACACAAAAGAACAAACTTCTTAATTTCCAAATATATATAAATTAAAAGTTAGATATTTATTAGTTCGTGAAATAGACTCCTAGACTTATATGAAAAGACTTGTATGAAAATTATTTACGTAATATCTAAGTTCAGTGATAAAAGATACTAAAATAGTGTAGACGATATTTAAATAGTTTAAAATATGAAATGATTAAATGAGATGGTTAAAGGAATGACGTCACAATGCTAGAAAAATTGTTATTTTTATTCTCTTTATTAAGTGATTAATGGATAAATGGATAAATTTAATCGCCTGCTCTTAACCGGGGAAAATAGAGCTTGAAATAATGGCATTAAACTCTCGAAAAGGAAGAAAGGGTTGGATTTCGAACGTTTTAAAGACGACAGTATTTTTTGTTGTGATATGAAGCATATTTATACCAATTTATTTTAGAATCGGATCGATAGTTTAGGAGAAGATAAACTTTATTCGCTTTGAATGGATGCCTCTATCGATTCCAGGTCCAACCCCTTCATAAATTGGAGGACAGACGTACAGATAACTTAGGCTATTATCATATACGGGATCTGCATTATTTTCATACGTTTTATCGCTGAACTTAGCTATTATGTAAATAATTTTCTTTTATATTTGGCTTAAATAATTTATAAGCCAAACTAAGATTGCGTACATATGTGATAATCTTAAATTTAATCATGGATTATTTTTTGTTGTAAGATAATTCTCAGCCCAAAGGGGAGTCATTTTTTTTTATTTGTCTCGTAAGGTATTTTACAATTCTGGAAAATTAAAAAATTTACTGATCCCGTCATATGACGGGCTATATGCTAATAAGTTATATTTGCTTACGTTTTGGAACAAAATGTTATGTGATAAGTGTTCAACACACGCACTTTTAAATTCTTTATAGCGGGTTTGTGTATATCTATCTATTCATATCTATCTTTCTATATCTCTAGCTATGTATCTTTCTATCTATCTATATTTCTATATATCTATCTATATTTCTATCTGCCTATCTTTCTATCTATCTCTCTATCTATATGTCTATCTATCTATCTATCTCTATGCTTTAATGCTAATCTCATCTAATGCTTTATACCATTGTGTATCCCATGGGATACGCAATGAATTACGTTTTAAGCAGAAAATAATTTTGTGTAGTGTCTTAAATTTAGTTGCACCTTTCAGTTATACCTATGAAATTTAAAGCTTTATATCTAATGTACGCTATATAACTATTCTCTCATATGGAAAAAGGCCGAACGATGGCCGATTGGTTAGGATGCTGGCCTTCGGTACCGGAGTTCGTGGGTTTGAATCTCACAGTGGTATGAATATTCGTAGCCTTTCGGAATCGGCTTTAAGCTGTAGGTCCCGGTCTCATTAGCCTTAGTGTTGCAAAAAGTAGACCGTAGCGCTCCAAACCAAACCAAACCAAACCATATGGAAAAAGTGAAAAAGCAACTCTTTACCTGTCCTGTACATTTCATATAATATACACCTCTAATGCTTTTACACGTTTGTACATCAAGTGTGATAATCAATGAACTCTATTTTAAGTGATAAATAATTTGTTATAGCGTCTTGAATTTAGTTAGATTTTTTAGTTACAAGAATGAAATTTAAAGCTTTATGTCTTATGCCTATTTTATAATTATTTTCTTATATAAAGACAGACAAGCTGTTTGCCTATCCTTTACATCGCATGTGATATACACATCTTATGCTGTATAAGTTTGTATATGAAGTGTGATACATAATGCTCTATTATATATATATATATATATATATATATATATATATATATATATATATATATATATATATATGTATATATATATATATATGTATGTATATATATGTTTATGTATGTATGTGTATATATATATATGTATGTATATGTATGTATATATATGTGTGTGTATGTATGTATATGTATGTGTATATGTATGTGTGTATGTATATATATGTTTATGTATATATATATGTGTGTATGTATGTATATGTATGTATATATATATATATATATATATATATATATATATATATATACATACATATATGTATATATGTATGTGTATATATACACATATATATATGTATATATATGTTTTATGTATATATATATATGTGTATATGTATATATATGTATATATATGTATGTGTATATGTATATGTATATATATATGTGTATGTATATATATGTGTATATGTGCATGTATATATATGTATATATATGTTTATGTATATATATATATATGTGTGTATGTATGTATATGTATGTGTGTATCTATATGTGTATGTGTATGTATGTATCTATATATATATATATATGTATATATATATATATATGTATATGTATATATATGTATATATATATATATGTTTGTATATGTGCATATATATGTTTGTATATATATATATATATATGTTTGTATATATATATATATATATATATATATATATATACACATATATATATAATAAGGCGAAATTAATCCGCGGGGTACAAGGGAAATTTAGCCCTATTATTTTTGATTGCCTTGGCATACTGGCCAATGAGAAGCAGTAGTGGCTGTATTACAAGAAAACAGTGAAATTTGATTATTTACATATCCATTCATAAACGTATATATATATATATATATATATATATATATATATATATACGTTTCTGAATGGATATGTAAATACACACACACACACAAACTTATATGTATATTTTCAATGGGGGGGGCAACACTTGCCTTTATTATCATTGGCCTTTACGATGACTTAGTTTTTGTTGACCATTTTATTTTTAGAGCAATGTATAGACGGGTTAACACTAGTTCCTATGAGGGACAACAAAAATATATCCAATCCTTATTCTTGAATTGAACTCAAGGTCATGGAGTGCAAGTACAAAACGCTAACCACTGTACAATCCGGGTGGTTATGTATATGTTTGTGTACATATATGTGTATATACGTATGATATGTATGTATATATAATATGTACACACTAACAATATCTGGATTCATTCCTCAGCTAAAAGCGCCATCTATACGTTACCAAATGCTGTATGATTGCCGAATGGGTATGGCGCTTCTCTAGCACTAGAGTTTAAGGGTTCGAATTCTGCTGCTTGTATGGATGTTCGTAGCCGTTCGAAATCGCATCTAAGCAGTAGTTCCCGGTCTCATCAGACCTTATGTATGTAACAAAGAGTTACAGTTGGACAAAGCAAGAGCGAAACCAACCTAGAGGTGAAAGCGGAGTGACCCTCCTTCGACCCTATTGGTCAAGAGGGGTTGCTAACCGCGGAGTAGCCCGCTTCGGCCCAGCAACGTTCCCCAACGAACTTTTTTTAGAGAGATCTGCAGGCCCCCTCGGAGAGAGAGCAAAGGAGAAGGATCTGGGATTTTTGGATCTTCTGCAAGAGTTCGAGCGCCATTTTTTTTTCTCTCATCAAAGCGCCATGTTTGTTAAATCTTCGACCTAGTGTGGTTAATTTGGCGTCATAGCCCTAAAACCATTTTATATATCTATTGCCATTTACATCTTTATTTAATATTTAATAAACAAAATTCAGCAGGAAAAGTTAGTTTTTTTCCCAATTAACACTATGATTGCGGCTGCCTTTGATGCTATGTCAGCCTCATCTTAACAGTGTATTTAACACGTTGACTGCCAGACGCATTTTCGATGGTTTGTCCACGGCACCGACGTGAACTTTTCATTATGCTATGTATATGCTGAAATATTACTTGCAGCAGATAAAATAAGTTATAAAATCATGCTTGAAGCAGTTTTCATGGTGGGTGGTACGCTGAATCCCACGGCGCGGTAGGCAATCGTTACGATTGTCCCATATTTCAAACAATCGTGCTTCGATTGCTAAGTGATTACTCTCATTCTTTAGCATTCAAAGCAGCTAGGAAGAACTAGAGCGAAGAATTTGACTAAAAAACTGGTGACATAATGTTCCAATTGCTTTGTTTCGTCTTTTCTTTCCCTTGAATATTTCAATCTGACTCATTGCAATATGCATTGATAAATGTATATTTTTCATAAACTGATAAAATTATCTTTGTTTGTTCTATACTGCATTAACTTCTTCAAACCATTAAAATAACAACGGTATTCATGAAAAAATTATCAGTATCCATATTTACTATAATTATGTACTTTTATTGTTTACTGCTTCACCGGTCACCGGTGCCTCCAACGGCGCTGTAGCCAAGTTGAGTGCCGAACACCGGTGATCCCCCCATGGCAGTCAACGTGTTAAAAAGTAGGCTGTAGATTTCTTAACTAACCAACTAAACACTTAACAAACCTTATAGAAAAAAAAATCCCATTTTCTTTGTGTTTCAAAATGTTGGTAGTAAGAAGCATAATGGAAATTTTGCCCCAGAGAGATTATTATCAAACATTGTGGAAGTTTCCCTAACTTTTCCCTCCGCTTTTTCCCTCTCTTAAATGTACTTATTGGTGGAAGAAATCGTTTTTCAACATTTTAGTATTTGCGACGCAATTTTCAATCATAGTTTTTATCTCGCCAATTATATATACAATAAGAATGTATTTTGAATATTTTTACACCAAAAACTACACTACAATCTTAATTACAAACCTTAGAGCTACCAAGCAATTACTTATTGAAAGCAGTTAATTTATTGAAATTAAAAAAAAAATTATTCGGTAAGACAAAGGGACCAAGGGAGTCGGCAGTAATTGTTAAACTTGTTTTGAATTTGGTATTAATTATTAAATACATTGTGCGGTACTAATTCAGTCTTATTCATAAGTGTGATAGATTAGTGTATTTGTATATAGTTTTTGGTTGTGCGAGGACGCACTTTTTTTAGCTTTCCTTTCAGTAAAGTAATAATTAATAATTTAAAAAAATTAATAAAATAATGAATAATAAATTAATAATAAATAAGTAATAAAAATCAACATTAGTAATTGTTAATAAATAATTAATAACAAATTTTGATGATAAATAATAAATAAAAATAAAATTTGATAATTTTTTTAATATTCTTTTCATATGCTTGCGGGCCCTTATTTAGTGTTAATATGCCACCCTAGGTAGTCGTAAGTCAGAAAATAGTCACACACATTATTTTATGATGCTATTAGGAATAGTTTGTAGGGTATTGGGCGCACAAACTAAAAAACATAAAAGGGAAAAATACATTTAAAATTTTGAGTTATATATGAATGTGATAGATGTGGAAAATCACGTAATCCTTTATAGTTTTCATTCCATTTGAGATATAGAAATGTTATCAGAATGTGTAAAGCATTCTTCACCGGCCAGTAGAAGTAGCCCATATTTTTAGTTGCTTGACAACGTTACTAGATTCAGTCAAAGCAGAATGTGAGAAAACCACCCAGAACACAATACCAATGAAAATACTTAGTAATCCCCCTCTCCTTTTTTTACAACTCATTGGTAAGAGACAATCGTTCATCTGTAATATGTTCTAAGAAAATGCCATTTTGAGGAGGGAGAATCACGTGAATGACTTCTCATGAGAAAAAGTGTTAAATCAGCGATACTTTTGTGAGTTGTTAAAACATGAGTGACGAAAATACAAATAACGGTATCATTTTTTCCCCTGCAGCAGGCGATACAGACATTATCCTAACGCCTTAATAAGGCTGCGAACCTGTTACTCATTTAGCACCACCCGAAAAGCACGTGTAGCTTAAGGTATGCTACAGACGGGGGTTTTCGACCACGAGGAATCGATTGGCTGTAGTTCTGACGAATTAATCCTATACTATAATACGAGGAATGGTTGTCAAGTCGAAAATCGCCCCAGAATTAATAAACTGTAGTAAACTTGGGGATCTGGGGTTTTTGGTCACGAGGAATCGATTGGCATCGGTTTTGACGCGCTAAGGTCACGTAGTTCGGCGCTACAGATAGGGCCGGGTTCGAACCCCGGTGCGGGCAAACTTTTTTCTCATGCGTCCAAACCAAGTGAAAATTGGTACCCGGGGGTTTTCGACCACGAGGAATCGATTGGCTGTAGTTCTGACGAATTAATAATAATAATAATAATAAAAGTCTTTATTGATTTGTCTTTATTCCTTGATATCGGTTTCCATTTTTATTTTCTATCAACTCTAAATATTAAATTAATGTAGCAAAGTATATATAACACATAAACGATATAGTAAAAAAAAATAATGCAAACAAAAATTTTGAAAACCAACCACAAAAAATTAAAAAATAATGCTTCACTAACGTGCCGAAACAACCTCGCCGTTCAATTTCCAAAGCCACACTAAACACAGAGCATATAACTTATCAAAGTCCGTCGCCGCGTTAGTGCGTCGTCGGCATACCAGGAGGTGCCGCTCTGACGCGCCAGTGCGTCGGTGGCAGCGAACGTGTTAAGGAACTGATTTCGATTTCAAATCACCGTCAACAAAGTTCGACATTTCAACATTCATCAGATTTCAAGCTACATTTTCAACAGGCAGAACGCACCTCTACATGAAATGCTTCAAGGAGCCGGAATTTTGGAACAACAAGCGATCAACTCAATTATACCCACAAATGGACAACTAGAAAATATCGTCATTGTCAGAATGCTTCTCCATTCAACACACTTCAATCTTTACACTGCTCACTTTGTACCATTTCTTTAATTGTATAATTTTTTGTTATCAATTACATTTTATTTTCTATGACTTTTCAAACTTTACCTTTGTATAGAATAGTTCCCTTTCCAAACAACTTTGTTTAGAATAGTTTACAATGGTGCACTTTAACCGGTTATCTTTTCACTAATGGTTTCACAAATTTTCTTATGGCATGTATTGTTTTGATAAATCACAATTGAAAATTTAAATCTTCGAGTTAGCTTCGATACCTGTTTTCTCCGAGCGGAGCTCGGTCACCCGGTACTATGTAATATATCGAAATTATTTAACTTTATTCCCTTAAAAACCTCCTCTCTCTGTCTAATTCCTTAAAATCTTTTTCCCAGCCTCTAAATGTCTTAAACAAAGGAGCGTTCTCGACTTAAAATTCTATCGATACTTTTCCCAAAGCTTTCTGTCCTATAGATGTAAATTTTCTGTCTATTCAACACGTTTTACGGCTGTCATCGGCAAATGGCTCAGCGTTTTTCCCCGCTCTTAACACCTAATTCGCTGAGTAAGTTTCTTCTACCTTGAGAAAATACTTTTCTGTCTTCGCTCTTGGGCCCACCCTGTTCGAGCAAAGTGATTTTTGTGAGCAAGTGATTTCCAAAAAATTCGGTAGTTTTTCTGGGTCTTGGAATTCTTCAAATGATATGAATGATTTTATCCGTTCTCAATTGGATTTTATAATTAGGAAACAGTCCAAAAGATATCCTCTAATTAATTATTTTGCATGTCATTTATTCACAGTTTTCAATTATAAATAAATGAAAAAATAATTTTAAAAATTACTGTTATATATATATATATATATATATATATATATATATATATATATATATATATATATATATATACTTTTAAATCTTTTTACATAACTACATTGAAGGTCTCATATTAAATTTTCAAGCAAATTAATTAAAAAGAATAGAAATCAATTTTGAAATTACGTTGTAGCTTTAATTTATACACACACACACACACACACACACACACACATATATATATATATATATATCACATATTGTGACGAAATTTTGTGACTACAAGAACAATATTAATTCATGAAATAAGAGAAACGGATAAGAATTCTAATAGTTTCAAAGATTATATCACAGGTGTGAAAAATTCTATTTTAGAGAATGTAGTTTTTCTCTTTTCACTTTCCACGCTCTTTCACTCATTCTATTTATAAGTTTGTGACAAGTGTTTTTGCTTTGAGAGCCTCTTTTATACGATACATTCTTTGTTTTCACAGCAAAGACTTCTGGGATACGTTCACGAGAAAAACACTTGTGGCAACTTTTCTTTTTCGACAGTTTCGTGTTGGTAGAGAATCTTACAGAGAAAAAAACATCGGGCCACTTCACTTTTTTTTTCTCTTACTTCTGGATGTTACTTATAACGTGCAGGTTTTTAGGTGTCATTTTTAGAAAATCATTTTAAATTCTGATAAAGCCTATAACAAGCTTTATGACAATTGTTTTGCTGTCATTTGAGTCGTTTTTAAGAGTTTCCAACATGTCTGGGTTTTGTGTCACCTGTGTGCGTTTCAAAGATAATACATTCATATATATATATATATATATATATATATATATATATATATATATATATATATATATATATATATATATATATATATATATATATATATATATATATATATATATATATATATATATATATATATATATAACATCCACATTATTTAAAAATACTGTAGTCATAACTGTAAAGCAATTATTAAATGCAGTAGCCGAGTAGATTGATGCAGACGTTCACTTACAAAAACATCTTTTATTTAGAACACGAGATGACAGTCAACACCCAAATCCCCATAGGGGAAAAAGGGAAAAAGAACACAAAACGTAGAAATATTTTGATGATATTGATTACGTCACTATCTTAAAAAGAAAAGCCACGAAATTAGTGTGCCATCCCTTTTATTAACTATTGGAAGGGGTGTGGCTCCAAGAATGATGTCATTCCGGTAACCAATCACGTCCCTTTAATTACTTCTAGTTTATTCTAGAAGATATAGTACCTCTACAATGCGCGGTAAAAATGAATCAATGGGGCTGCAATTCTAAATTCAAGGTGCCAGGAAATGAGTGATCTCCGCTATTGTTATGAAAAATGGAAAACAGAAAACATTTAAGTTAGGATTTTACTTTTATAGAATTTCATTATTACACACACACACATATATATTTATTTATATTTCTTTAAGGGGACATGGTACTCCAAATATGTTGAAAATGTCTAATTTTATTTCTTTTTCTCATATTTCCGTTCTAATCTTTGCCCACATGTATGAAAAATTTGAAAGATGTAGCTTTAATATTTTACATATGTGATTTCATTTATGAGATATTTTCTTGTGAAGTGAAGGCTTTAATGGCTTTTTCTCCATGTTTAATTAAATTTCTTGCATTGAAATGGAGATGCTTTTATAATTTAAGTGTTAATTTATTTACAGGTATATAGAATAACTATGAACAAAATTTTAAGAAACTTGATTTTTTGTCTTATTTGCAAATACAATGAAAGTAAAACTCGTACTTATCTGTTCAATTTGAGTTATAAAAATGAAAAACACAAAATTTCGATATTTTTTGTATAAATAACAAATATAAAACACTTAATAATTACTATTATACAAAACTTTTTTAAAGCTTTGATCTTCACACAATATTTAAATACCGTAGCACATATTTTGATGAATATGGAAAAGACAAAGTCGAAGTAAAACTCGTACAGTATACAAAATTTTCAGTTTTTGGACACGTAAAATTATTTTATTTAGTATCCTCTAAGCATTCTAAAATTTTCAAATGTTGGCATTGATCAAGTAAGAATTTCATAATGATGTTTGCTAACTTTATTCCGTTGTTCAAACTGAGCAATTTTTAAAACGTTTTCGTAAAAATATGATAAAACATATTTTTACGAAACTCAAGTTTTAAAATATTATAAATTTCTGAAACGTTCAGTTATAGTGACTGGGATGGAGTTTGATGATTTTAGAGCAAATGAATCGATGCCATGAGAGGGTACTGAAAGAGTCCTGGTAGAATAAACAAAAATTGTTGGAATATTGTGCTCTAGGATTTATATTATCTTTTGAAAGGTTGCTATAAACAATATAAACATACTGTTGCATCGTGGATTTAATAAACTCGAATCTCTGCCTTATTCATTGATTGAGCACGTCAAGTAAGTTCATGTCCTTAAAGTTTCTAGAACGGAAACAAAGTTCTAGAATTCAGAAAACCCTCAGAAACACTGAGGGTTTTCTGTGCCCCAACGATGGCCAAGTGGTAGATTGCTGCTCTTAGGAACCGGAATTCTCGGGTTCGAATGTCGCTGCGGGAATGGATGTTCGTAGCCGTTTGGAATTGAATTTAAGTGGTAGGTCCTGGTCTCATTAGCCTTTGTGAGTAAAACAGCAGACCGTAGAGCTCCAAACTAAACCAAACCTGAGGGTCTAATGCTTGGTCCTTGTTTCTAAATGACAAGGATCCAATTAGTTTGTGTTGCTGCATTTTAATTAGAAAAATAAAAGCATAATGGAATCCGAATAAATAACTTAATCCACCAAATATGAGAACATCTGTAATATATGGAGAAAGAAACTTGAGGATATGGGGATGTATGGCTGCAACAGGTGTTGACCAGTTGGGGTCAGGACCCGATTTACAAAATTATGGACTAAAGGGATAAATATGATTGGGGGTGGTAATCGAATACAAAAATAAATAACGTAAAACTGACTTGATTTTAGGAACAGTTTTATACCATACAACTAGCCTTTTAATCATTGTTTCTTGGAAAATAAAAATTAAACACACATATCCTGCAAAAACCTGTATTTTTTGTCAGTTACTGTGTCCACCCATACACATTTTCTTCGAAATATATTTGTTATTTTTACTAACGAAAAAGTGTAAATAAACTATAAAAATACTATGCATCGGTGAGTAGCAATTAAAATAATAATCTGAATTATTAAATTTTTATTATAATTTGGTCTTTTTAAGTGACTTCACTATCTCACTGAACTTTCACACCAACAAGGATGTAAACTGTAATTTCATAGTATTGTAACCAATCAGGTGACTTCTTTCATTTGCTCATTTTAAAAGTGATATGTGATTATAGCCCTACGGTTCTACATGAGAACTGATGAAAACGGAACTTACTGCTTGACGTCGGTTCCGAACGGTTCTGAATGTCTATGTGAGGTGTGGAATTCGATTTTACGCACTCCAGTACCAATGAGAATCGACCTACCCATTCGGCCAGTGTTCAGCTATATTGAACCGGAAATGCTTATAGTAGAATTACCGGAAATGCTATAGTAAGAGTTTTATATTCACAGATTGTAGGTTTGAAGCACTTTTTTCAACAACGCGGGTGTACTTGCTTGTTAAGCATTTGGTCATACAACGCCACGAAATTTGTTGGCCATTTTAATATAGGGTCATTATATAGACAGATAACATTACACCCATGATAGCATAAACAAGTAAGGAGTGGTTTCTTGTCATTTAAAAGTCGAAACCTCGCAAAAATTCCACAGGCTTGGCTTGCTATCTCCAGAGGTATCGTTTAGAAACAGGGAGGACATTGCGACTATGAACCTATTTCACGTGCCCATTATTGACCACTTTATTATAGGGCCACCATGTAAGTGGTTAACATACACCCATGACAGCATAAACAAGTAATAAGTGGTTCTTTGTAATTTAAAAGACAGGACCCAGCTGAAAATCCACAGGCTTGGATTGGTATCTCCAGAAGTATCGCTTAGAAACAGGGAGGACATTGCGACCACGAACCTATTTCATGTGCCCATTATTGACCATTTTATTATAGGGCAACCATGTAGGCGGTTAACATTACACCTATGGAAGCACAAACAAGTAATAATTGGTTCTTTGTAATTTAAAAGACGGGACCCAGCTGAAAATCCACAAGCTTGGCTTGCAATCTCCAGAGGTATCGTTTAAAAACAGGGAGGACATTGCAACCACGAACCTATTTCAAGTGCCCATTATTGACCATTTTATTACAGGGCCACCACGTAAGCGGTTAACATTACACCCATGTCAGCATAAACAAGTAATAATTGGTTCTTTGTAATTTAAAAGACGGGACCCAGCTGAAAACCCACAAGCTTGGCTTGCAATCTCCAGAGGTATCGTTTAAAAACAGGGAGGACATTGCAACCACGAACCTATTTCAAGTGCCCATTATTGACCATTTTATTACAGGGCCACCACGTAGGCGGTTAACATTACACCCATGTCAGCATAAACAAGTAATAATTGGTTCTTTGTAATTTAAAAGACGGGACCCAGCTGAAAATCCACAAGCTTGGCTTGCAATCTCCAGAGGTATCGTTTGAAAATTGGGAGGACATTCCTACCACGAACCTATCTGACGTGTCGATTAATGAACACAGTGGCTCTTTGACCAGCTTGATCCTTGATCCCGCAACTCTCCGGTTATGGGATCGATGTCACTGCCGTCTTAGCTAGCGCTGCTTAATATGATGCATTTACATATTTTAAAGATAGCAAAAAAAGTGACGTTTACTGAGAAAAATTATAGAAACGAATGTCATAGAAAAAGAACTCCCATTACCTACTACATGTCATTGAATGACGGCCAAAACTCGATAATGAACTTAAATTTTGGATTAGGAGCTTGAGGGAATAGGTTTGTTTTTAAGAAAGCAAAAAGGTTAAGCGAGTAAGGCACTGAGAATATTTACGTTAAAAACTAAATACAAAATATGGATCTACTCACCGAGAAATATGTTGATTAAAAGCCTGATTTTATCTTTATTGACATGTCATATCGAAATATGAACTAAAATATTATAATATAAAGAAAAAATAATTAAAATTAAGATTGAAAATTTAAATTTTTTAGAACTGTTGTAACATATAGTTGTGCATCTCCCTTTTGATTGTATTCTGAACTCTATATAACGAAAAATTTCAATATAACGAGAAATGAAGCCATGGGGCTTAACTGAAAAATGATTAGCCAAGAAAATAAATTTCAAAATCATTTCCATAAACAGCGAATGACGTTCTTATTACGTTTATATGAGTGCTCCATGTTATTAAATAGGAATAAAAAATAATAATTACATATTTAAATTTATTAAAATGTATATTATATAGAAAAACAGTAACATTATGCAAGCATAAACTGCAGTGCACTCGCTTTCTTGTTTGCTAGTTTATCAATAACATCTGATAATTTTCAATTGCTAAAAATCTTATTAAAGAAATAAGAAATATAGTTAACTTTACTATCATATAATGACTTGGTTACTAATTTCCATAAAGTTCTAACGATCTTCTGTAAGGGTGCAAAGAAATCATGTGGTAAACACTTCATATTTTTTGTTTATTGTTTGAGATTTGGTTTGGTTTGGTTTCGAGTGCTACGATCTACTTTTTGCAACACGAGGGCTAATGAGACCGGGACCTACAGTTTAAAGCCGATTCCGAACGGCTACGAACGTCCATGCCACAGTGCAAAGGGTTAATAAATCTTGCGTTGTCTTTTAATCTGTCATCCGAAATTTGAAAAAGGCACAATACGTGATACTAGCTTAGGAACATAGAAATTTCTGTTCCGTATTTCTAGAGATCTAGGTAAACCCTGACGTCACGGAGCTATAAAAAGAATATCCCTCGGAAGAAAAAGTAAAAGCAAAAGCGTTCGGTAATGGGGGGAGGGAGCTGGCATCAGGTCTGCGCTGGCTCAGGCTAAAGACGCGCGGAGAACGCGGCTCTCTCCTCATAGGGACACGAGGTTCTATTTTGGGCCCGGGAGAGAATCACACATCGGCGTCGGTGAATCACGCTTATTAAACATTGCGTGTTTAATAGGCGGTTTAAATTTAAAGCGATGCCTCACACACCGATACCTCGGACACACTTTTTATGTATTTTTGTTTTATTTCTAGAACTTTCACAGGGAAAATAATGCTAATTCGAACTAAGGGAAGGCAATTAGACCGACATTGTAGAACTCTCACAACCCGATAGAAATGTTTTGAGTTTTATGTCTGTGCGTGTTACATAATGTATGTATTAATGACTAGGCTATTTTTGGCTTACCTACATTGAGACGAAATCCTATAACAGAATTTTGGCTGTTACTTTTTTACTGTTACCTTTGTTTAACGTTTAAGAGGATAAATAACCTTAAGTATGGCAGAATTTAACTCAAAAGACAAAATTGTATTTTTGTCCAGAAAAAAATTAAGATATATCCTTCATTATGAAAAGACATTTTTGAAATAACAAGATTATTTTGCTGTACTGACACCTGTTTTTTGTTATACACTCTTATTTTAAACTTTTAAAAATAATGTTACATAATGAATGTGTTAATGACTAGACCGTTTATGGCTTACCTGCATTAATAGGAAGAAAGACGAAATTCTGTAACAGAAATTTGACTGTTTTACTGTTACCTTTGTTAAGAGAATAAATAACCTTCAAAATGACAGAATTTAACCCAAATTTTATTTTTGTTCAGTAAAAAAAGGTAAGGTATATGCTTCATTATGAAAAGACATTTTTGGAATAATAAGATTGTTTTGCTCTACTGGCTCCTGTTTTTTGCTATACACCCTTATTTTAAATTTTTAAAAATGTTTTCCAGTTTAAGGGTTTTAGTAACGAATTAGTTATTTTGACAGGTTCCAGATGCATTACTTTTATATGTTTCTTACCTAAAATTTTGGCGATTCTCTATTGTTGTATTTATTATAGAATTAGATGTGCTTTTATAGCATTACATAATGCATACATTAATGACTAGACCATTTTTGGTTTACCTGCATTAATATGAAGAATGACGAAATTCTGTAGCAGAATTTTGGTTGTTACTTTTTTACTGTTGCCTTTGTTTAACCTTTGAGAGGATAAATAACCTTAAGTATGACAGAATTTAACTCAAAAGACAAAAGTTTATTTTTGTCCAGAAAAAAAGGTAAGGTATATGCTTCATTATGAAAAGACATTTTTGGAATAACAAGATTGTTTTGCTGTACTGACATCTGTTTTTTGTTATACACCCTTATTTTAAACTTTTAAAAATAATGTTTTCCAGTTTAAGGGTTTTTGTAACGACGTAGTAATTTTGAAATGTTTCAAATGGATTACTTTTATATGTTTCTTAACTAAAATTCCTATTATTGTATTTATTATAAAACTGGATATGCTTTTTTAGTGTTACATAACCTCATGTTACATAATAAATGCATTAATGACTAGGCCATTTTTGGCTTACTGCATTAATGGGATGAAAGACGAAATTCTGTAACAGAATTTTAACTGTTACTTTTTAATTGTTACCTTTATTTAACCTTTAAGAGGATAAATAACCTTCCAAATGACAAAATTTAACCCAAATTTTATTTTGTCCAGAAAAAAAAAAGGTAAGGTATATGCTTCATTATGAAAAGACATTTTTTGAATAATAAGATTGTTTTGCTGTAATGACACCTGTTTTTGTTATACACCCTTAATTTAAACTTTTAAAAATAATGTTTTCCAATTTAAGGATTTTTCTAACGAATTAGTCATATTGAAAGGTTTCAGATGCATTACTTTTATATGTTAATTATCTAAAATTTTGGCGATTCTCTATTATTGTACTTATTATAAAACTGGATATGCTTTTTTAGCGTTACATAACCGCATGTTACATAATAAATGTATTAATGACTCCGCCATTTTTGGCTCACCTGCATTAATAGAAAGAAAGACGAAATTCTGTAACAGAATTTTTACTGTTACCTTTATTTAACCTTTAAGAGGATAAATACAATTCAAAATGACAGAATTTAACCTAAATTTTATTTTTGTCCAGAAAAAAAATGTAAGGTATATGCTTCATTATGAAAAGACATTTTTGGAATAACAAGATTGTTTTGCTGTACTGACACCTGTTTTTTGTTATACACCCTTATTTTAAACATATTATAATACTTAACACATTGCGTGTGAATACATTTTGCAGCGGAATTGTACCGGGAGCGGGTGTTTTGCTCGTCAATTTATAGTTATTCAGTTAAATTTATATAGATCGAAAATTATTTAATTTTTTAACCAACTTTTCGTATTTTATATTGAAATATATAAACAAATATATAAATAGGAATATATAAATAACAACCATAAGATTTTTGTAAACAAAAATATATTTTTAGTGGATAAATTTATAATAGTATCGTAAATATGAAAAATCAAATAGAAATAGTAGTATATAGTTTTAATTGTTTCGAATTATGTTATATATAAACATTTTTACATTATACAAAAATGAAAAGAGCAATCCTAAAACCAATAATGTAAAAACTAGTTTTTATTTGTCTAAATTTTTCCAGAATCTATGTAGTAGACAAGAACATTCGGCTTCGTTTTCCTGTATATACCGTTATTATTGTACCCACCAACAAATCATGTTGTTACTCTAACCCGTACTAGTACGTGACCCGCTCTCAAGTATCAATCGTCAGAAAACGTACTAGTACGTGTGCATACAATGTGTTAATAAACTTATTATAAACGTATTTTAATAATGTTTTTCAGTTTAAGGATTTTTGTAACGAATTAGTCATTTTGAAAGTTTCCCGATGCATTACTTTTATATATTTCTTATCTCAAATTTTGGGGAGTCTCTATTAATATGTTTGTTATAAAATTATACTATTGAAAATCCCTAAGTGTTATCTCGAGTTATAAAGGATTTGAAAACATAAAATGACACAAACAGTTGTTAAAATATCCTATAATTTTAAATAATTGACTTATAGTATTTAAAGTAAGTAAAAATCGATACCCAGTTATTTTCTATAATGTAAAAATTGTATTAAATTACAATTTTTAAAATGTTTCAAGACTCATTGATTTTGTATGTATTTTTTGTAAAAAATGTGTATTAATGTTTTTGATCTAAATTTGAGAATACTTTTTACATAAAGGATCTAGAGAAAGCAGGGCGGCTTGCTTTCCACCGAAGCGTACAGCACGGAGTGTGTGTGTATAAAAATATAAATACACATCTATATATACACGCAAGCATATATACATATACAAACACATACATATAAATCTATATGTATATATATGTATATAAGCATACATACATATAAAGCAATATATATGGAACCTTGGCATTTGTTCTTTCTTTAGAGGTAGTAAGTTCGAAAACACCAAAAATTTGTTCTTGCAGACTCACACTCTTCTTATATAAGTCGGTGACGCTTAAACTACGTCACCACGCGTCCCCATTTTGACTACCATTAAGAAACCTGATTATGTGGTTCATATATCTATAAATTGACATGTACGGGATTTTAATCGCTGAATCCTTAGAGAGGATTTGATAAATAAATTTCGGATTCTTTTTTGAAAATTCTGTTCTTTGTTCTTTTGACACTTTTAATTATGAGGCCAATGTGAATTCCCTTGCTTTTGGAATGGGATATATATAAATATTACATATATAAATTATACATACACACGCACTTCTTGAGGAGACTTTACTATTATATTATGTATAGAAGGGTTAAATTACTTTTATAAGTTTTTATTCTGCAAATTCTTATCAGTAATAAAATTTATGACCTGTCTTTATTCTGTTAAAAATATTATATATTTTGCAACCACATTATCTTTAATTAGTGTTATTGTGTTTATGTTTTTACTAGGTTAAATATGCCTGTGAATACTGGAGCCTATTTAATTGATGCTTCAGTATTTATCAGACGAATTTAAACTAAATTAATGAATAACTAGGACTACTGAGGAAATGTTGAAAGAGGAATTATGATAAATTTTTTAATTTTTCTTTTACAAAATTGCATGTCCTGTATGAAATTAAAATTAGAAAACATTATAACATAATCAGTCACTCATAAACTACTGTTTTATAATAGTAAACTGATTTTTCTAGCTCTCAGGTTGTTGAAAGCTTCAACTGTCTTTATATTCATGCATTTATGAGCCAAAATCAATGCTTAATTTATAAAATTCTTCTGATAGTTTAATTGTGAAGAAATGGTTTAACTCTTGGTCGAAAACGATCTTTCAAACACTTGCAGTGAAAAATAGTAATATACACAAATTTTATTGAGCTTTAAAAAATTTTTGTTATGTATATATTGAAAATATTTTGGAGAGGTTCAACCATTCCTATAAATACACCCTTGAATGTTGTGCGATTCTCACAGATTTCCTACCAGAGCAATTTTTACCTCTCTAAATCACAACAGTTCGGAGCTTTTCTCCACTCTATATCTTACTGCAGCTTGTTATCAAATATTATTTAAAAAGGTGAGCATTAAAAAGTAATTCAAATTAACAAATACAGACAATTTTGCTACCTAAAATTTCTCCGCAGTCGTTAAATATTGATGCTATAACACCGAAACCTCAAAATATGCGATTTCTGGTGACGGCATATCAGTAACATATTTTTAACATATAGAGAGATAGGAAGAATCGCAGGTCATAAGCAGCAGTACGTACTATTTAAAGTTTTTTTTTACGTTTCTTACGTCTCATTACACCCTTTGGCACTAGTTCAGGGTTAAGAAAAATATTTTTCTTCGTTTATATAACAAGTTAAGGCCGTATTTTTTGTTCATTTGATTTTAATAAGCTGTCTTTCAAATTCATGTAGATGAATGCTAGAACATTATACACTTTAGAATAAGTGCGAAATGATTGAGAATAATGAATTTAAATGAATTAGCTGTTAATGGTATGAATAGCTTTTTTTATACTAATGTTCATTAAATTAAGGCTTACTGCTGAAAGCCGATTTTTTCCTTTGGAAGTATATCACATATGATAGAAGAGCTTTTTTGCGGAACATTACGGTTCACTGGAACATTTCCAAGGGTTTTACAATCTTTATTTATGTACTCAAGGCGTCAAATTTTAATTTTTACTAAAGATTAAATTCTTATAGACTTACTTCGAAAAATTAACGGAAATAAATATTTTGTGGGTAAAATACAGCATTAAATTTTGTGAAAGTCGCGTGTTTCAAATACATGAATCGAGACGTATTTCTCCACATATTAATCTTTGTTCTATTTCCGAAGATGCCTAAGCATATAGATTATCTGGGATATCAACGATTCCTTGGGTTGCAGCATATATCCCGTAATACCAAACCAAAATATTATTCCTTTTGTTCATTATTCATAAAATATATTTTAAAAAATCCACAAAACTTGATTAGCTAACTTACTCTTCAATATGTTATTTACATATTTGCATTTTGATAAATTAAAGATGCAATAATAATTTTGTAAATTTAAGTAGAATAAATGGTATCCTATTTTTATGCTCTTTGATTTAGACGATTCTTCAAGAAGTCTATTGACTCAA
Source organism: Pardosa pseudoannulata (assembly GCA_032207245.1). NCBI lineage: Eukaryota > Metazoa > Arthropoda > Arachnida > Araneae > Lycosidae > Pardosa > Pardosa pseudoannulata. The sequence goes on from CM063510.1 coordinate 153,773,872, forward strand.
AAGGTTCCCCAAATTCTAAAAGGTTGAATAACCTTGACGTATGATATATACATCTAATGCTTTATATCACATGAGATGCACAATGATCTATATTTTTCTTTACAAGTTTTTATATATTTTGCATCATTGTGTATCACATGTAATGTACAAGCGTGTAAAGCAGGGATGGACGAACTGTTTCAGTCGCGGGCCAAAAATCAAAAGAAAATAAATTTGGCGGGTCAAGATAAATTTTTCTAAAATTTTAAAAACAATATACAAGTACCTAACGGTTTAAATACGTTAATGAGAGGAATGAAATTGCGATTTCATTTTTAAAAGTTCCTTATACTGAGGTTCGAAGTGAGATGTACTGATTTTAAGGTTTGGTTTTGGTTTGGTTTTGGTTTTGGAGTGCTACTGTCTACTTTTTTGCTACACGAGCTGATTTTAAAGAACGATGCTAGATGCTCATCTGTCAGTCTACTTCTGAAATTATTCTTTCAAAGGTTCAAAGTTGAAAACACTTGTTCACATATAAAAAGCAAATATACCGCTGACCTTCTGGGCGTGAGATTATAGATTTGAGATATAATATTTAAGCAAAGTAGAAAAGGAGATGGATATATATAATGTATAAATATATATTTATTTTAATTTGACGGCAACT
>CM063510.1:153777020-153827020 GCA_032207245.1 Pardosa pseudoannulata
CGTATAGCATCTAAGTGCAAGGGGTTAAAAAATGCAGCATTTTAAATAAAAATGTTTTAGATAATTAGTTTAAATGTAATAAATCGAGAAAGGATAGTTATCTGTAAGCTTAATAAAAAAAAATTATCTTTCACCTCATTGTTAAATGAATCAAACGTTTTCCTAACAGGTAATGTACGGTCTTCAAGTACTGGAATCTGTAGGTTCAATGTACGTTAATAGTTGTTTTTAATGGCTTTGAGAATGTTGGTTCATGACATGTTAGTTGATTGGTTTGGAGAACTATGGTTGATTGGTTTGCTACAAGAGAGCTAATGAGAGAGGTACCTACTGCTTAAAGTCGATTCCGAACGGTTACGAATATCTATGCCAGCAGCGGGATCAGAACTCGGGAACTCCGGTACCAAAGGACAGCTTCCTACCCATTCGACCATCGTTCCGCTTGGATTTAAATAAAAGTTCAGGGTCTAACTACTTATCGCACATCAGTATATCTTAGTACTCTAAACCAAATGAAACCAAACCAAACCAAACCTAATCACAGGTGATCTTGGGTAGCAAGTGTTTGTCAGTACCTCTTTCACATTAACAGAGGTCTTCAACTTCGGTTCTTCGGAACATTACTGTTCCATGGAACTTCGAAAGGGGTTATGCAAGTGATTCCTACTTGCTTAGTTAAGGCACCAAAATTTTTGTAAAATTTTAATTTTCATAGAAGACTGACATATAGCCCGTCATATGACGGAATTAGCAAAATTTCAAATTTTCCAGAATTGTAAAGTACCTTATGATGAGGCAGGTAAAAAATTGGTTTGTTTCTTGGCTGAGAATTATCTGGTACAAGCTAAATAATTTATCTTCATACTCCTCTAAAGTCTCCCGATACTGTGAATGCAGTTTAGAATCACGTTGAATTCATTTAGTCAAACCGTGGGGTTATGTATAAAAAACACACAAACGAACAAACTTCTTAATTTTCAAAGATATATAACTTAAACGCTAGATATTTATTAGTCCGTGAAATAGACTTCTAGACTTTTATGAAAAGAATTTGTTAATACCGGTGATAAAATTTTCATTGCAACAAAAAATAATCGATGATTAAATTTAAAATTATCACATATGTACCTAATCTATTATTTAATCCAAATATAAAAGAAAATTATTTACGTAATATCTAAGTTCAGTGATAAAATGTATGAAAATAATACAGACGATATTTAAATAATTTAAAATAAGAAATGATTAAATGAGATGGTTAAAGAAATGACGTCATAATGCTAGAAAAAAATGTTATTTTTACCTATTTATTATGTGATAAATTAATTGGCCTGCTCTTAACCGGATAAAATAGAACTTAAAATAATGCCATTAAGCGCTCAAAAAAGGGGGTAGGGGGATTTCGAACGTTTTAAAGACTTGCTTTGAATTTTTCTAACCCTACCTCATTAAGAATCCAATATGAATACCTCTATCCATTTCAGGTTCAACCGCTTCATAAATTCGAGGACAGACGGACAGATAACTTAGGCTATTATTATATAGGGGATAAAAGAAAGAGGCTACGTTGAATCACGTTATTTTTACCTGTTTTATTATGTGATAAACTTAATAACCTGCTCTTAACCGAGGAAAAAAGGGCTTGCAATAATGACATTAAACGCCCGAAAAGAGGGGAATTGGTGGATTTTGAACGTTTTAAATACTTGCTTTGAATTTTGCTAACCCTAACTCATCAAGAATCCAATATGGATGCCTCTATCCATTCCAGGTCCAACCGCTTTATAAATTCGAGGACAGACTGAGAGATAACTTAGGCTATTATTATACAGGGTATTGAATTCTTAAAGGCAGTTTGATTATAAAAATAAATAAAAAATGCATATTTTAGGGATGAAATATAATCTGAAATTCCGTAAAAGTCACATACGCCTTTAGTCTTGCAACATTCCATCACAGATTAGAGCTTAACAATAGAATATAGAATCCGATTGGATGCTGAAGATGACATTAGGTTGCAGATTTCAACAGTCATTACAAAAGTCAAAATACCTGAATCACAGCCAAGTGATTAAAACGATGTTCTTTTAATTTGATATAATTTAAAATATTATCGTTTTTGTTCATAAAATACAATTTAAGAGAACAAAAAATATTTGCCACCTCACTATTTAATATATTATTGAGATGTTTGTATTATGATAAAGTAAAGATGAATAATAGTTTTGTATATTTGATTCGGATTAAAGCTTTGATATAATTTTTTCTTACTCTTTGATCAAGAGGTTTCGTCAAGAAAACGATAAGCTCAAAGGATGAAAGGTTGAATACTCCTACATTAGAATATAAGATGGAAAAATAAATAACAAGTTTTACTTTTAATATTTTCCAACGCAGAAGGCAATACAGATATTATCCTAACGCCTTAACGCCGAACCTGTTACTCATTTAGTACCAACCGAGTAGCACGTGTAACTTAGCCCATTAACGCCCGGATATTTCTGATGTCTATATATTAGTAAATACCTAACATAGAAGCTATTATAGACACCTGGAAGTAAAACAAAATATGAAATTTAAACATCTTTAAATATGACATCAAGTCATATTTAGTGAGGAGGTGTCATTTTAAAACATATTAAGATGTCTTTTAAAAAAAGGAAAACTTCGTGATAAGAGATTTATTTGCTATCATATATGAGAAAAGTACTGAAAAGAGATGACTTATTACAGATATGGCTATTCGCCATGATTTTGACCGGTATACGTTCAGAACACCGGTCATAATACGTTCCTATTCTAAGCTTGAAAATCATAAAATGCCGATCGAAATGACAAAATTATAGATAAGATCCTATTTGAAAACTTGGGAGATTATTCATAAGATTAATATCTATTTCCATTAAAAAGGAAGAATCGTTTCAAGAAAACAAAAACTCTACAAACCATTTTTTGACTGTCCTCAAATGAGGACGATGGGCGTTAATGGGTTAAGGTATGCTACAGACATGAGTAACATTAACCCCGCTGGGTCCTCGTAATTTAGAAGCAGAGACCTAGCAGAAGACCCCCAGGGTTTGCCTGCCATCTCCCAGAGGTATCGCTTCAGAACTTAGAGGACTTTTTGACCACGAACCTATTTTAATTGCCCCAGTCATCTTTAGCGAACACAAAGGATCTTAGGCCGGCGCCAGCCTCGAACCCACAACCTTTCAGTTACTAGAACGCTGCCTGTGCCGACAGAGCTGCCGCGGCTCAGTTTTGCTTTCATAAATATCATTTTTATATTAAAATGAGAAATGCCGCTTTTTCCGTTTCAGAACGGCATTCGATTAATGCTGTAAACTTGAATAGACAGTTTTATGAGATAAAATTCAGTTCGGTTCTACATTTTAAGATTTGTAAGTTGTAACATCCAAGATAAAATTTTGTTACTCGACAGATTACGATCAGAACTTACTGCTTAACGCTAATTCCAACAATCTTCTGCTGATTTAAAAAAAAAATCAGGTATAGCGGTGCTTAAAATGTCAACATTTGGTAATTACAATGTTTTGTTTATTATAGTTCTTTGGGGGAGAAGTCTAAAAGAAGGAAATCGTTATATTTAAGCATGAAGAATCTAAAAATAAAAAGTATCTAGCGTTATGGTGACAGGGAATTTTACAGAGCAATTTCTCAGTGGCGTTGGAATATCACTTTGCGCTGCACAGACACAGGTCCGAGGTTCAATTTTCGAGTTGGGCAGCCCGAAATGTAATATGATATGTAATATGTTAAAATTTAACATATTACTTACCAGCTAGAATTTACGCATTCATCCGTAAAATTTACGAGTTTTCCTTTAGTTTTACGGATTTACGGATAGACCGAGAATTTTTATAGCTTTTGGAACTGTTAAAATGAAATCGAATATTTAAAAAAAGACAATGTATTTTCACTTTAATAATCTATGTAAATTGAAGCCCAGTGGCGTTGGGGTAGCCATTTGTACTCCTATGACACAGGTTGGCTCCTGGGCAGGGTTGACTCAGCCTTTCATCCCTTCAGTAGGTAGACAAACTGAGGACCAAGCATGCTTGGGAACTGAACATTAAGGGTTCCACGTAAGGTTGACCACTTGACCGTGACATATGCTTCTCACCCCAGGGCACTTGGTATCGGAAACGGAGATTGGTACTCTAGGCCATGGCCCTCCTAGTTAGGCTGTAACGCTTAGGACAGTTATGCAGACAGTGGATTTTACAGAGCAATTTCTTAAGTCATTATCTAACTCAATACACATAGACGTTGATGTATAACCCTTTTCCTGTTTTGTACATCACATATGATTGATGTATACATCTAATGCTGTATACGCTTGTATATCACATGTGATACACAATGATATAAAATCTGTAAAAGCTTGTATATAAAATATAGTTTATTGTATATCCCATGTGATGTACAAGCGTATAATGCATTAGATGTGTATAGCATAGGTGATGTGTAGGACAAGAAAAGGGTTGACCCTTTATGACATCACCTAAATTAGAGCGCACGAACTGTGGTACAGGAAGGCATCGTTCTACCTCTTAGGTTTTCTTCTAGAACTTGGCAGTGTTCTGATACAATGATAAAGCTATTTCATAGAGGGACATATTATTCAAAAGAATTGTTACTCAGTAAACTTTAGTGTCGTAACCCGAAACATTTGCAGTGAATACATCAATGCAAATTCCTCATAGGGAAGGGGGAGAGAAAGCATTTTAAAGGATTCTGTTATGTAAAAACAACTCAAATAAACAGCTTTATGTATATTATGGGAAACCATAATCTACTTAAAGTCCTTACTCTCTCTAATCAGATTGTGGCCGTGACTATATTTCTCATTAAAGTTGGCAAAAACTTTTCCTTCTTGTGGAAGCATTTCATCCAATGTGATTAAGATATTCCCCAATTTGTCCGTTTAATGGAACTCTTGGACTTGACTAGTGAGCGTATCTATGCCTTGATTCTAATTATCACATTATAGATGCCACGTTGTGAGAGAAGTTAATAGAAGAATAAAAACGCAATCCCACTTCTTTTTGTACACTAGGAGCATTTTTAAGTTATTTTGTAATCTCACATTTTAGTCAAAAATTATTTTGAAATGAATTTTAGTGCCATATACGTTTAATATTATAATATTTTATATTCTCATTATCAGAATATCGTTAAAAATTTCAACATTGTTAAATTAAAAAGAATCCTGTAACACATACATTGAAAATATTTCGGATAAGGACCAGACCCCCTCCACATTCTTTATAAATACGTCCTTGGCAGCTAGCACATAATATTATCTTCCGATACAAAATCTTATTTCGTAAAGGCCAAGATCATTATATGTAACTTATGGATTTACTATATAACCATATTCTATGCCGTATTTGCTTACTCTTCTTAAAACTTAATCGTGGTATGTCTAGGGACATCTCGTGAAATGACGGGGTTTCGCGGAACTCTGTTTGAAGACATTGGATTATATTGTACTACATCCCTGACTTTTGTTTCTTGCAGAGATGTCCGTGGAGGAATCTTACAGCAAGAGCAGCGTTTCCACCATGAGCAGCAGTACAATGGAGAGTAGCAGCATAATGTCTTCTACCATGGTGGGCGAATCCATCACCAGTGGGGATTCTGGAATATCTTCACTCGTCAGCAAGCTTGACTCTGATCTGGCCATTGGAGATGGCATGGATCTTTCCCAAGGTGAGACACACAAAACTACCTCTAGGTATTTTGAGACTCAGAGGAAGATCTTGCAAGAAAAAAGAGTGTCGATTATTTTGAAACATTTATAAGCAGCTTTAATTTATGTGGAGTATTTTGTAAGATAAAACTGCTTTCTCTTCTTTTTTTGGCACTACAGGTTAGTGGGTAAACCAAGGCTGTCACAACGAGTTTTATCATCGGGTCTATGAGAAGCTATCTGTTTCCCATTAACAACCTTTAATATTGCCCCTGAAGTCTGCATGAAGCCATTTGAGTGGAGGTCTTCCAAATTTCTTGAGAGTTAATAGCTAAGTGGGGTTTTTATGCTTGGATCCAAATAAGTATCCAAGGTATTTTAATCGGCTTCATTCCATAACTGAAACAATGTCTGGGTGATTATAAATTTCATCACTGTCAAGAATTCGCCAGACGTTATTTTCTTGTATTTTGCTTTCAAAATATTTTTCTGAAATTGAGTATAATTCTGTTCCACTGCAAATTACTTGGGATACTTAGTTCCAGATTTAATCGGTTTATTTTACATTGTAAGGAAGTAAAAGAATCAATAGATATATGGTTTGCTTTGAAGCGTTACGGTTTACTCTTTTGCTACACAACGGCTAATAAGGTTGCGACCTAATTCTTAAAGCCTATTCCGAACAGCTAAGAATATATCTGAAGCAGTCGGTTTCAAGCCCACAAACTTCGGTGCAGAGCCCTAGAAATTCCTAATGGTCTAATAGGACATATGTGAACCAACCATGTATTATCTGCTCCTAATGGTGCAAATAGATCCCTTTTTTATTATACACTATTTTCAAATATACCACTCTTTGAATGCCCACTATGCAAGTTTGTGTTAACAAACAGTCACATATTCCCACAGTTTAACAGTGAAGTCTATTCAGTCAACACGTGCTTTGCATTCTGTAACGAAAACTTTGTGTCAAATGTTACACAAAATTTATGTCTCTCACTTTTATTTCAAAGTTTATTTTTTTGCAAACACTGCACACTCCTTACCATTGGTAATAATATTTTACAAGTTTTTGAATACTATTTCAAAGGAAATAAAATTGTTTTTATGATTACTGGGTTTAAATTTCACCTAAATAAAATGTCTAATTAATTGCGCTTTAGCGTAAAAAGGGTGTACCCAAATTTCTTAAAATTATCATTTCTTAATATTAGTATTCATATTTACATAAAATCTGGCCTCAAATGTAATACAAGTAAGCAAAAAACCAATCACACTTTAAAGTGTTAAACTAAGTATACAAATCTTTTTTTAATATAACTTCATTAAAAAATTACTCGATAATCTAGGCAAATACATACAAATTGTGCTCATACACATGTTTGCATGTTTTATTTAAATCAACGAGTTGATCAGTGCCCTAGATCTCAATTAAAAAGCAAAAAAGGGGTTCTTTGGGGCATTTATTTGCGTCTAACGACCTCTTCGCTTCCGACTACATTGTAAGGCGCCACGTTCAGGCCCAACAGCACAATGGAAGGGAAGAATTTACTACGATCAGCGTAATTAGCGGGTCTTTGCCAAGTATCTGGATCATGGACCTCTCAATCCTTTGTTGTACGGCCCAAAGTAAATTTAGCGTGGTAAAATGCATTTTCACGCAAGATCCCAACTTATTCCAGCTCCGGAAAGATTTAGTCTCCCAACATTTATGCCACTAAAGGTTTTATCCCGCGTCAACTTGTACGTGTTGCAAAAGCAGTAGATTCAGTTTAGGATTCCTTTTCCTGATGAAAAATACGTGTATTTCTTGTGAGATATTTAAACGATTAAGGGATTTATCGTACGTGAACCAAAACTAAAATAAATCGGTTGAAAATTTTTTGCTGTAACACATACTAGACAAAACAAAACAACAACAAAAAAAATCAGCCCACTCTTGTGCTGGTTTCTTGAATCTGAAGATTTTTTATACTACATTCTCTTTATTATTTAAACAATTGGTTCTCAATTTTTCAGGGTACAGATGCATTACAGAGGCCGTGTTTTTTTCGCCAAATTTGGCTTTTTTTGGCGGTTATTTCTGACGTCATTACCCGACACTATTCGAGAAATTTCAGGATATTCTTGGTGTCGCCTAGGTTAGGTTGTATTTTTTTGTTCTTATAATTTTCTGGGATTTAGAAATTTAGTTATGGCGGGTTTAGTTATTTCGGTTCTTACTTTTTTTAAAATTGTTAAAAAGTATCAGGATATTCTTAGGCTTAGTGTGGGGAAAATATGAAAATTAAGCCAGGAAAGGGGTTTAAGGGATTGGGTTTGTTTGGATTTGTCGGAAATCTGTGGCAGAAAAATTTTGTGACGCTACTAATTCAATTCGGGAGGGTTCTTGGTTCAATTGATCTAAATTAACAATGGAAGAATTAATGCTTTTAACATATAATATTAAGAAGGAGGGGGGTTGAGGGGGAACCCCCCTCCGCACATGTTAGATTTTTCATAATATTAGTGCTTTCTTTCTTTGAAAAAGTGTAGTTTAGTTAATTGTGCTTCAAACTTGCCATGTGGCCGCCAATTTTTAATTTTGGTGATCTTTCAGAAATCGTTTACCGCTGCCATGTTTTTTTACTTGGCGATTTTTCAAAACACGCATTTTTCTGTTAGTTAAAAAAAAAAAAAAAAAAAAAAATTATGGCGGCCAGGACCGGCGTCTATAATGCATCTGGTCCTTTTTCAGGTTCTCCCTTAATATTTGTGACTTTTTCTGTGCACATATGGTCAAAACATTTATCTACCTAACACAGTCGATGCGGTTCCTTCGCCAACTTGGCGATAATGGTTTAAGTATGATCGCCTAACACTTTCTCCTGATTTCACCGTGTTCAAACTGTTGTTTTTGCCAACTTGGCGATTTTATGGTCGTCTAACATGGTAGCCTTTGATCTCACCGTGTAAGCAATCTGTATCTATATTATGATATATGCTATTTGCATCCAACTCTCCTTGTGTAACTCTTTTCTTATAAAAAAAAATGCTTAAAAAAAAAAAAAAAAAAAAAATAATTTGGAGCTGTTGCGTTTGTAAACTGTTAATGGATTAATTGCCCTTAAAAAATGTCCGTTTTCAAGTCGTTTTATTTTAATTAAGAGTATTTAATTCTATTACGATGGCGCACTGTGCATTAAAGTTTCCAGAAAAAGCAAGAAATACAATGTTTGGATGGATTGCCTTTGTGTTTTAGTAAATATCGCCAATATTTTATCCAAATTTGCCAAGGGGAACCCAATTTTTAAGTAGACAAACAATCTGTATCTATATTATAATTTATATGAAGTTTGTATCCAACTATCCTGGTGTAACTCTTTTCTTATATATTAAAAGTGCGCAATGCTTAAAAAATTAGATATAACCATTAGATATAACAAATAACAAATAATTAGATATAACAAACGGTTAATGGTTCACTATGGCTGATTTTTAATAATTTGGAGCTGTTGCATTTGTAAACTGTTAAGGGATTAATTGCCGAGAAATATAAATGTACAGTTTTCAAGTCGTTTTCTTTAATTAAGTAAGAGTATATAATTCTATTACGATTGCGCACTGTGCATTAACTAAAGTCTCCAGAAAAACCAAGAAATACAATGTTTGGATGGATAACCTTTGTGTTTTAGTAAATATCGCCAATATTTCCGCCAGATTTGCCAAGGGGAACCCAGTTTTTCAATCCCCAGTTTAAAAATATAACGATAAATGAAACACGAGTATTAAGTATTAAATTCCAGTATAGTTGTTATTTAAATCATTTGATTAATTCAGATTCTTTTACTGCGATTGAATGCTACTAGCCTTGAAAACACGATAACATTTATTTTCACAACATAAAAGACAAGTTACAACGCATATTAAAACAGAAAATACTGCATCTCCTAAAAAGTAGCCGAGATTTCAATCTTTTTTTTCTTCAGAACGCGTTACTAATATCTTTTCAAGTTGAGCTGTCACCTAGCTGCTCCAAGCAGAACGAGAGTTCACGAGACAATAGTATCGCAGATAGTTAATATCCAGTAGACAAGTGACGTAACCACAATATTTTTTGAGCGGGGTCCACAGTTTTAATCCTAAGTACGTAGAATTTTCAGTCTCATAAAAAATATTCAAAGTACATGCATACATACATAAGTACATCATTAATTAAATCAACAACTGATCATTAATTGATCAATAGTTTAATTTCATTGTATCTTGAAAAATACATTTGCAACCACATTGTATCTTATTTTACGTTTTAAGTTTTTACCAGGTCTAAATTTGCCAGGTAAGTACTGCAGAATATTTAATTTAAACTCCAATATTTACCAGACGAATTTAAAATTGATTTTATAAATATCTAGAAAAATAAAAAGTATTGGGAAAGGAAATAACGACATGTTCTTTTATTTTTATTTTTTAAAATAGAGCAATTTGTCGCAAAGTCACGAACTACTATAATGTCCTTCCCATTCATTTTCATGTTTATAACAGCTAATAGAGCAATTTGTAGCAACGTCACGAACTACTATAATGTCCTTTCCATTCATTTTCATGTTTATAACAGAAAATAGAGCAATTTGTCGCAACGTCACGAACTACTATGATGCCCTTCTCATTCATTTTCATGTTTACAATAGCCAATAGACAAACAATAAACTGACCTTCCGTTTGAAACTAAAGCCAAAATTGTCATAAGTTAAGATGTGCTCTACTGAGTAAAATTGCCTTATTACATACCTTGAGAAAAAAAATTGTAAAACAGTATGGCATAATCAGTTATTTATAAACCACCGTTTTATAGTAGTAAATTAATTCTTCCAGCTTGTTTAAATCTTCATTAGTATTTACAGTCATGCACCTAAAGTAATATTATGGATGCTACCATATTACTGTCGAGATATGTCGCAAGCTACTTCCTCGTCATAATTCATCAGAAGTCATCATTATGACGTAACAGAGATAGGAATTTATGGTACTAAAATCCCTATATCTGGCGACTTTTGACGTCAGTATGACGCGGAAGTCTCCGGTGACATATACAACCGCAATATGGTAGTTTAACTTCTTGTGACAAATTCTAAGGTGGAAATATGTTTTTACTCTTTCCATGGCTAAAACTGTGTTTAAACACTTGTAGTGGATTGTAGCAATGTGCACAAATTTTCAAAGAATTTAAAAATGTTGCCAAAGTACATATAGAAATTATTTTGGAGGGAGTCCTTATACTTATGAATTTATAATTAAAAAATGACAAAAGAAGCCATTAAGTCCAAGATACACTACAGCGTTGTATCTTGTTATTGATTGGACTTTCATTGTCAAGTGCTCACAAATATAAGAATATTATTTCGAATGCTGGGATACTTGCTTTTATAGCATTTGCCCCTATCCAGCCGTAGATATTTTATGATCAATTTTATAAAGGAACACCCTGTAGGAGTCTAACATTATTCCTTAGGATTGTGAAATACAAGACTATAGTTTATAAAAAAAAATACAGTAAAATTACATGACTGACTAATTACTTATAATAGTATAAAGATGCAGAAGGTAATTTTTGTCTTTGCGAAATGGAAGAAAAAAAATAAAACTTAAAAATAAGACATAGGAACAAAAGTTTCCAAAAGATTACGTCTCTGCCCTATTTTTCAGCCATGAAGATGTCTTCATTGGAAAAAAGCGCCTCCGTCATGCAAAGCGAGAACAGTATCTCGATGTCGAAATCCGAAGTTTCGAAATCGCTGGAGATCCAGGAGTCTAGCCAGAGCATGGCCATGTCCTCAACCAAGGAAGAGGTCAGCATGTCCAAGACAGAAATGACGTCCGAGACATCCATCTCCAAGTCCATCACCAAGTCAGAATCCATTAGCTCCGAAGTGAGCGAAGAGAAGGTGAGACAGTCTTTCATTTCCGTTTGATAAAGATATGTATAAAGGTATTTTTATCAGTCGTTTCAGAAAAGGGAAAATTTTTATTGTGTTTCAGAAGCGCATCGTAGGTGCTACTGCGTTGCATCAAATCAGTTTCCTTCAGCTGATGAGGAACCCATAGAGGGAGTTTCTTTATATAGTCAAGCTGTTTTTGCTAATTTTTTAATACCTGCATACAATACATTGTGATTCCCTGCAATCTCACGCGCTGTGCTCTGACGATTTGAATACATAATGGCCTTAATATGGATATCATTAATTTCAACTGCAAGGCCAGATTGTTGAGCATTTTTCACTGAAAAATCACCAGAACGAAATTTGGTAAACAAATTTTTACGCTGCCCTTCTTTCAAGGCTTCATTTCCACTTACGGCCCATAATTTCTTGTTTACTTCTTGTCTTTTCGTAAATAGTAAAATAAAATGCGCTTGCCTTGTTCTACCATTTTTAAATTTGGATAAAACCGAAACTAAATTACGATATAAATAATTTTTGCTAAATTAAATCTGGAAGCCTACACGACAATAAGATTAGGTAGTGCTTTGATCACGTTGACAGAATGAAAGAAGTTGCTAAGACCATTCATTGACAAAATTCGCAATCACTTAATTGCCAACCTACTATATAAATTGCTTCCTGAGATGCAAGAAACTCATTTATTTTTCCCCAGTACAACTGTAAATTAATTACTTTTTTTTATACATTTACTTTTGTAAATAATTGTACATAGAGATCATTTAACGATGTTTTGGCCTTAGACAAACCTCAAAAATGCGTCTGCTCAAGATTAAAAAGCTTTATATACAGATTAATATTTTTCACCGCATTAAAAGGTATAAATGAATTCTTAAGCGACATTCTTGAAATAGCAAATGTTTGCAAAAACCAACTTCTTTTTTTTCAACTTCCATTTAAACCTTTTAGGAGTTGAAATTTGAGAAATTCTTTTTTATTACTCCCTTCAAGCAAAAGGAATTTCCATAGGAACTTTCAGCTTTCGAACTTCCGTCCTTTTTGAGATTCAGCGAGCTAGAATTATTTGAGTTTCATATATATATATATATATATATATATATATATATATATATATGTATATATATATGTGTATATGTGTATATATATATGTATATGTATATATATATATATATGTATATATATGTATGTATATGTATATGTATATATATGTATATGTATATATATGTATATGTATATGTATATATATGCATATATATGTATATATATGTATATATGTGTATATGTATATATATATGTATATATATGTATATGTAAACATATATATGTATATGTATATGTGTATATATATGTATATGTATATGTGTATATATATGTATATGTTTTACATATATATATAATATAGGGTCGAAGTTTGGTCTATTAACCTCCTATGTGCGAACGATATTTGACCTCCCTCTTTCAATATTTGGCCTAGTCAACCTAACTAGCCTATTTGGACTTCCCAGTTCAAATTGTTAAAGGGAACTACTACCTTTACTGCAAAAAACAGTCTTGTTTTCACTATTCTTGTACTCTACAACAGATTAAACGATAAGATGCCACGATAGAACAATTGGATGGAGATCGGATCTTCACTGGAGACGATTGCTCTGATTTCATGAGAATTACTCTCGCTACTTGACACCTTCTCGTTTACAGACGGCAGCTCCAGACCCTAATGTGCGTCAGTACGTAATACGCAACGCGACACCAAAGAAGAGAAAAAGTGTACTTTTTTCTCCGTGTCTGTCATTCTCTCTCTCCCATTCCTGGAATGTTCTCAAAGAAAAAAGGAAGGAGGAACCGGAGATCGCCTGCAACTTTGACAGCAGAAGCGCGAATCACCCCCGTAGGCCTTTCGCGAAAATGACGCCAACCGGAGGAAAGAAAGTCTACAGCGCAAATAAGAGCCGCTCCCCGACTAAATTTAACCTTTGAAATTGTTTTGCACAACGTTCTTTCAAAATGCCTATTGTCTTGGGTCCCCGTGGCGCTCAATCGTCGGAGCCAAATGTGCCTCGGAGTGACGTTCTGCGCTTGTTGTCTCGGCGCCATATTTTCGTCATATTTGGAGGTTTGGAATACGATTATCTTCTGGATTTTCTTTTTTGTACCTCCTGGTACAGAAAGCGCCGTAACCGTTAACAAATTCAACCTTGACATTTGGACGAATATCGATGTTTTTAGGCCGAGAGAAAAGAGGAACATTTAGTTTTGGCACTATGTTTGGATTTCTTTCTGTCTGCCTGTGTACGGGAACGATGATTTAAAATCCTAAGAATCCTGAGGATAAAATTTTTTATGAGAATCGGATGTCAAAATTGTAGATCAGTTTCAATTTTTGGATCTAATTGATCAATTGAATATGTAGAAGAGGTAGGTTGGCTCATGTTGGCGACTGTTTGAAATGAATCCCAAAGTGCTGACAAATGATGGGATGTTTCATTCGTAATAGTTTTGACGTCATTTGGAAGTGTATTAAAATAGACACTGATATAAGTAAATTTTGTATTTTTCAAGAATCAAATTTAATTAAAATATCTTTTATTCTATATAATGAATGTATAGAGATTTCATTATAATTCCTCTGGGATAGGAAAAAATGCTATTAACTTTTATTAATTGGAATTACTTCTGTCACTAAACGTTACCCTGTTAAGCAAAACCAAACTGTTTTTACTGGTGTCAAGTTTTAAAAGCTCCAGGTATAATATGAAAAAATATTGCAGGATTGGTAATTAAAACCTTTTTTAGTCGTAACTCTTTTATCACAACAATTTAAACAAGAACTATTTAGCTGAGCAGCAAGTTTCAAACACATTAATATCATTTTTATAAATATTCAATTCTTAAAAACAGAATATTTAAAAAAAAATTTCGTGTTGTTGATTATAAAATATTTCCAATCTATATTTTAATAATATAACTAGATATAAATGTTAGATGTATTTTCTGATTTATTATTAGGAATATAAGAATATAAATTCTTAATTATCTTGAATCGATTTAATACAAAAAAGGATTAACGAGAATGTTATTACCATCAACAATTCTAAATAAGCATTTTTTATTTATTGTTAAGAATATAAATTATTTATTATCTTGAACCAATTTAAAACAAATAATATTAATGAGAATGTTAATACTATCAGCAATGCTGAAAATGCTTTTATTGAATTATTGTTAGGAATATAAATTCTTAATAATATTGGACCGATTTAATAAGTAAGATTAACGAGAATATTATTGTTACCAACTATATTGCAATAACATTTTCTGATTTACTTTGAGGACTATAAATTTTTAATCATCTTAAACCCATTTAATACGAATAAGAGATTAACAAGAATGTTATGACTATCAACGATGCTGAAATTTCATCTTCTCATTTATTGTTAGGAATATAAATTTTTCCTCATCTTGAACCAGTTGAATACAAATAAGATTAATAATATTAGACCGATTTAATAAGTAAGATTAACGAGAATGTTATTGTTAGCAACGATACTGCAATAACATTTTCTGATTTACTGTGAGGACTATAAGTTTTTAATCATCTTGTATCCATTTAATACAAATAAGATTAACGAGAATATTATTACTAGCTACTGTACTGAAAAGGCATTTTCAGATTTATTGTTAGGACTTTAAATTCTTAATCATCTTGAGCCTAGTTAGTTAACGAGATTAACGAGAATATTGTTAACAGTAACAATACTCAGAATGCATTTTCTGATTTATGGTTATGAATATAAATTTGTAATCACCTTGAACCTAGTTAATACAAGCAAGAATAACGAGAATATTATTACTATGGTGATGCTTAGAATGGACCATCATTTTGTAAACAATATCCAATCTATTCTACTGGTACTACTGGTACATCCAATCTATTCTACTGGATTTATTCTACTGGACTTCATTTCCTTTTTGTGCAATTTCTCTACGGATGGCTCCACGAAACAACCATTTGCAAAGACTAAACGCTAAAATTTATCTCCTTTGCGTGGCATTATCTTTCCTGGCTACGTATAAAGTAGATTTTAATGAATGGCCTCTGCTTTCGTTTGCTTCTAGCTTTGGTGTACGCTTTCAGTCAACTAGACAACGCTTAATTCAAACTTATCTCTGTAAAATGCTTCAAGATTGGTTTACACGGAAAAAAGCTTTTGTGGTAACTTTCCATTTCACTAGTGCAAATCTCGCCAAACAGACTATTGGGGGCAAATAATCATTATTATTGTTTGTCGCTAATGTATATGCTTTCCCTGCTGCCTCTAAGGTTTTAGTTAAGGGGCTATTAAGGAAAAGAGCTATATTAAGGCTGCTACCATATTACGGTGGAAATATGTCACAGGCGACCTCTGCATGATAATGACGTCAGAGTGCAGATTTCATAATATTAAATTCCCATCTTTGGCGACTTCTGACGTTATTATGACGCGCATGTCACTCGTGACATATCTCGACTGCAATATGGTAGCCCTCTATGGATGATGTCATATTGCGATCAAGATATGTTACAGGCAACTTCCACGTCATAATGACACCAGTGTGAAGAATTTATGGTACCAAATGCCCATCGCTAGAAGCTTCTGACGTTATTATGAACTTCCAATTCTTAAGTCAACCCATATCACGTGTTAATTTGTACTGTAAAGTACTCAAAATATACTCGTGCTGTGTTTTAACAGATTTAATTTTAAAATCATATAAATTTAGCTGAATTTCATGGTTTTAAATGTTGTAATTCATTTTCAAAAAGTTTTAAACAAATGATTTTTGTGGAGTGGTTTATCTGAAGAAGACAAGGAATTGTACTATTTATAATTTCACGGGTTCTGTTCTAGAACATTGAACAATTTATTAAAAGTAATTAAACTATTCATTATAAAAGTTTTTTTCTTAAAAGTTTTTCCTATTATCAAATAAAAACAATATTTAAAATGAATTTTTTACTCTTAAAAGCTATTCTTACATCTCATAGACGTTTTGTAATTAAAACTATGAATTCTCAAAAGCTTAAAATAATTTTAATGTGCAATAAAACCGTTTTATAATGAAAGTGTGTGCATTATTTGCCTTTTCTTGCTTTAAAATAAATTAAAAAAAAGTTGCCTTACAGACGTAATAATAGTAACGACTTTTAAGGCTGTATTGTTTATCAATATATTGCCAAATATTAATATGCAGGATGGATGTCCATAATTAAACATCCCTATTTTAAAGTTGTCTACAGTTGGAACTATTGCTCAAAAAGTTATGAGATGTGTAAGACTTAATGAAAAGATGGGTTGTTTGAGTGAATAAATAAAATAGTTCAAAATTTCACCACCAGGAGGCATGTTTGGATGAATGACACATTTAGCCAACATTTATTACTCTAGTTAAAAACATTTATTACTACAAGACATGTTCAACATGACGGACATAATTTTCAGCTACTATTCGAAATCGCAAGATAGAATGTTCTATTGTTGACCGCAACGTATCCGGGGAAATGCTGGAGAACAAGTCGGGAAATACTGTCTTTCAGATCAGTAATAGTTCTTAATTTGTCAGTATAGAATAATGTTTCAAATGCCCCCAAAATCAAAAGTTACATGGGTTGAGGTCTAAGGATCTTGGTGGCCACACATTAGGAAAGTGACGGATGAGGACATGTTCTTCTGTAAAGTGATTTTTTTAGAAGCTTTTTAACAGGGAAGTTAATGTGTGGAAAAGCTCCATATTGGCTTTTGGTTTGGGGGATATTTGAAACATCTAGTCAGTTTTGATAAATTAAGAACTTTGCTTCATCTGAAAGACATTTCATGACATGTTCTCAGCATTTCCCCTGACATACCCTGCGGTCAGTTGTAGAACAATGCTATCTTACGATTTCAAAATTTAGCTGAAAATGATGGCCGTCATAGCGAGCATGTCTTGTTGTAATAAATGTTTTTAACTAACGTAAATGTTGGATAAATGTGTCATTCATCAAAAATTCCCTCTGGTGGTGAAATTTTGAACTATTTTGTTATTTTATTTGCTCAAATAAATTTCTATCCCATATTTATGTCCTACTTAACAATGGTTTCGATTGTAGATAACTTTAAAGTAGGGAAGTTTAACTATAAACACTCTGTATCAACTTAAGTGTCAAAGTTTATTTAGCCAACACCAGGATCTCTGAAAATCATATCAGTATACGATAAATTATTGTTGTTGGAATGTGTATTGGGGCTTTTGTAGAGTTATTTCCAAATGCATTATCCTTTAGAATAAAGCTGCATGTTTTGCTTAAAGAAATGAAGTGAACCCGTTTGCAGGCATGACGCTGCTTTTCAACCTTCATAGCTTTTCCTCCTAATCACATGCAGGTTTTGTTTGGCCTCCACACCACACCCTCCTCCAACCTCCTCGACACGAGACCACTTCCTCCATCCTCCTCTCTTCCTCCTTTACCATGACTCCTGGCTCGTCTAATTCGTCTCTCTTTACCATTACCCAGACGCTCAGCATCACTCAGAGCTGAGGAATGAGGAACGAGGAGCGAGGAGATGGTCGAGTGTCAAGGACGGAGCTGCAAGAACCCTCAACGAAAGCTTTTGAAAAATCATCTCTGTGTTGGCTTGATACGCATCAATAAATTTTCTATGCATTTCTGAAAGTCTCTGTGTCGTCTTTTGAATCCAGAATCTAGATTTATTTTATCCCCAGTTTTGAGGGAAATGTTTTTCACCAGTGAAGGAACTAGAATGTTTTTCGTGGTGGGTTAAAGGTTCAATCCAAAGTAAGTGAAATTTCAATCTAAAAAAAATCATTGCACACAAAGTACATACACACATACATTCCTTATATTATAATAGCCTAAGTTATCTGTCCGCATGTCCTCAATTTTATGAAGCGGTTGGACCTGGAATGGATAGAGACATTCATTGGATTCTTGATGAGTTAGGGTTAGCAAAATTCAAAGCGAGTAAAGTTTATCTTCTCCTAAACTACCGATCCAATTCTAAAATATATCGGTATAAATATGCTTCATATGACAGCGAACAATACAATGAATTTGTGATAGCACAGACTCAATAATTTATTTTTAGTTTAAAAATCGTTTGCAGTTTGTTTTTTTGAAAGTTTTGCTATGAAGTTTTTATAAAATAGATATGAAATAAAAGTTGTTGTTTTAAGAAGAATGGAAAATGTTTCGCTTCTTTTAATTGGATTATATGCCTGATTAAGGGATAAGAATATAAATATAGCTCAAACTAAGTGTATAATTAATTTAATATCGTAGTAATACACGATATTTTTGGTGACACGGACGTGATAAGAAGACAAAAATGCCGGATTCTATACCGGAAAATACAGATGGTAACAGTGAAGTCATCAATGATGACAAGGAATTATGCAAGGTGAGTGTTAAAATTCCACCTTTTTGGGCTGATAAACTCGAAATATGGGTTTTCCAAGTGGAGGCTCAATTTAAAATCAGCGGAATAACAGCTGAGGAAGCGAAGTTTAATTATTTAATTTCACAACTTGATCCAAAATATGTCGAGAATGTATGGGACATAGTTAGCAGTACCAGTAAAACTAAATATTCTGAATCAAAATTTAGACTCTTAAATTTATTTAAGGAAAGTGACAGTGACGGAATTCAAAAATTAATCACAGGAATAGAACTTGGCGACATGAAACCCAGCCAACTGTTGCAAAAATCGAAGTCAATAGCTACTTCTGATGTTTCCGAAAAATTAATTAAAACACTTTGGCTAGGAAAAATACCGGAAGCTATAAAAAATATTTTAGTTGTCAGTATTGAAACTATTGATAGTTTAGCTGTTATGGCTGATAAATTTAACGTATAAAGACTATATTTAAAACTATATTTATGGAACATATTTTGTAAATTTTAGTTTGTACAAATAGTAGTATTTAATTTACATTTATTAATTTTATTTGTCTTTTAATATATTTAATTAGTATCGTAACTTTGTTACTGGGGAGGGAATGATGTGGTATCACAGACTCAATGATTTATTTTTAGTTTAAAAATCGTTTGCAATTTGTTTTTTTGAAAGTTAAAGTTTTGATATAAAGTTTTTATAAAAATATATATATGAAATAAAAGTTGTTGATTTAAGAAGACTGGAAAATGTTTCGCGTCTTTTAATTGGATTATATGTCTGATTAAGGGATAAGAATATAAATATAGCCCAAACTAAGTGTATAATTAATTTAATATCCTAATAATACACGATAAATTCTTCTATCTTTTAAGCCAGCTTGTACAAATCTTCATCCTTATTTATTGTTAGGCACAACAAGTAATGTAAATTTATCAAACCTGTAACCATTTCTATTACGAAGAAATGTTTTTAATCATTTTGTGTTTTGAAAGTAATCTTCCAACTTTTGAAGTAAAAACTAGCTATGTACATGAATTTTAATAATTTGAAAAAAAATCTTGCGATGCATACATTAAAAATATTTCGGGGAGATTCCAGATCCCTCGAATGCACCCCTTTTAATACATCCTTAGTTCTCATGCTCAACACTGTCCCGCAAATGCTGTTTTTGTCGACTTCAAACACTGTATACCCCTAAATTAACACCAAAATAAAAATATACTGAAAAAGAACAAAAAACTGAAAGTGTCTGAAGTAGCATTCAAAATTCTTCTAGTAGCATTCTAAATTCCTAATACCTCATATATCGACTTGTTTTTTGATTTTATTTAAATGTATCAGACGTGTTTTATTTAGATGTGATTGTGACAGCTGACTTGTCAGTCTTGACACCGTATTCAGCTGGATAAAGTGTTTTTCAATAAAACCCTAAATGACAATTAAAGAGTATTTAAAGTATTATTTTTATTGAATGCAATTTTTAAAACTAAAATTGTAACAAGAAAATAAAAAAATTGCATTAAGAAATTACATAACTTATGTAAAAAAAAAGAGAATTTGCAACAGAAAATGTAGCAGTTAGGAAAAATTACTCTCAATTGCTTCTAATACATCCAACTCCGTTAGAATTTTCTAAACTAATAAATTCTATTTAAATGCCATACAGTTTGATATGTTTTTATGGGTTACAATATACAATACAATAACTCAAATCTTGTATTCTTCAATATTGGTACTGTCTTTCACCAACTATTTTTTTTAAATGTATGTAATTTTTTAATAACATGAGGGCATTTGCCTATCAAGCTTTCGGACTTACAACCCCGTGGTTTTTGTAGACCATTTTATCATAAAAGCAGCCAAAATTACTCCCTAAAACAACACAAACAAAATGGATCCTTTAGTCCAGAAGCAGGAACCTAGCAGAGGACTCCCAAGCTTGGCCTGCCACCTCCAGTGATATGATTTGGGAACTTGGAGGACATTACAACCAGGAAACAATTTTACGTGCCCATTAATGAGCACGTCGGGTATTTGGCGTGTTCGAGCTTCAATCCAACAACCCTCTTATCATGAGAACGATGCCTTTTTAGACTGAGCTACAGACGCTCCATAGGTTTTTATGAGTTACATTATACAAAGACTCAAATCTGGTATTCTTCAAAATCGGGACTTACCGGTATTTTTTAAATATATGTATATAATTAAAAAATTATGCTCATTTTATAATCTTTAAAATCGCATTGACCACCGGCATTAACCGTTTTCTTGGGTTATTTGTCCACAATTTCATTTTCAGGATTCTCAAAAGAAATATTTTTGACCGGTAGAATTCCGAAGTACGTTTGATATTGTAAGCAATTTGCGTTGACAAGTCCAATTTTTGATTTATAAAAATCTTCGAAAGTTTCTCTGACCAGAGAAATGCTACAAAAAACAGGAATTTTGTCGACTATTTGCCATTAAAAATTACGAATTTTCATTAATCTGTGAAAGGATTTCTGACTAGCAAGATAGTGATGGATAAGCACCCGGGTTCCGAACGTAAATAAAAATTGAAGGAGTTCCGGTGGAGTATCAGTAAAACCCTTTAATTGATGAATTTTGAGAAAAAGTCAAATTGATTTGTTTTCCGGAGAGATCAATTAAAATTAAGTTTTGAATTATCAAGTTACATGGGGTGAAACTCTACTTTCCGAGGCATATTTTGTTGTTTTGTCTAAGCGTGCTAAATGCTTCAAAAGGACTCGAAGACAAGGCTCGCAAGCTCCAGATCCTGATGATTGTGGATGATTTTTTTTGGTGGCGAATAACTTTGGAAAAGACATGTTGTAATGGCTTAGCAATTATAGATGTGGTCAGGAGAGAGTGAAATTTGTGGCCATTTTTTGCAAATGGGATAGGGTTTAGTATTGTCTGGAGATATACCTTTGAAATGACTGGTATATAATAGTGCAATTGCAGATGACAGATTTCTAGGGCAATCACGATCTGGGATTGTTATCTTTCCTTATTAAATATCTTTCACTTGGTGTTTTTGGTGGGACGGTGAGAAGTTCATCCAAGTCTCACAATTCACTCATGAGCTGATATTGAATGGAGAATGCAGAGTTTACTTATTTGACCAAGAAAGGCATTAATTTTTCGGTTTAGGTTTGTTCCTATTGGTTAGAATTAACCTTGTCCGACCACTATATTTCATGATCTAGTGAGGACTGTCTAAAATGGAATTTTAAGGTCTGGGGCAAATAAAACTATAGCACTGAGTATTACCATGCGGATCACAGACACGAAGTGAAGATTTTGATGTCAAAGGAAATGTTGATAAATACGTAGGTAAATGGCTTTGTCTACTTAAATGACAATTAATATGAAGTAAATCCAAAGTGAAAAATCCAAGAAACAGTGGAAAAAAATGAAATAAAGTTCGACCCGTAATTTTAGTTTCTCAATAAATTTGTCACTCAGCCAATGCTTTTAATATTATATGCGATTTCACAAGAGGGTGATAAAAGTAAAAATATTTATATAAATGCATGCAGTGGGCCTAGGCCTGTTACTTAGCTTTTAAGACAAACTATGTTCAACTGGTATAATAGAATTTTTTTTCGGAGGTTTGCGACCTCAGAATTTTCGGAAAGTTACGAGATTGCTCTTTTTGACGACTAAGCTATCCCTGCTCCACATCAGTAACTGCTACGAACTGGTTAATAACCCATGTTTGAAGATACGCATTGACATAAGATTCCATGGATATTGATACCGAAAGGTAGCCCTCAATTTATACAGTCAACCTTGAGGCCTGTTTGTTTGGATGTCTGTAGGCCTGTGGAATTGGCCATTTGAGTACATCCTAGTCACGTGCAAGAAAACATGGATTGTAATACGAACGAAACTAAGTAGAATACGAGATAAGAAGTTGCTATGCACATGCTTTTATGTAGGTTTGAGTTAAAAAGAAAGGGAAGAATTGTTAAGAGTTTGACATTTAAGCAGTAGCGTAGCTAGACTTTTTTGTTATTAGAGAGGGTTTAAAGTCTTAATTTAAAGTACAGGGAACTTTCAATATCATAAAAAATTCATCACACACACAAGTACATACATACCTACATATTATACATCCATAGTTTTACATGTATACATAAATACGTCATAAAACGAATCAGCAACGCTGGATGTAATTTCATTGTATCTTGAAAAATATAATTGCAACCCCAGTCATCATCATTATTGGCACTACAGCCACTGAAATGCTCTGGCCTCATTTAAGACCTTTTTTTTCATTCCACTCAACTAGATGCCTTTAGGTACCCACCTAGTGATTCCCCAACTCTTTAAATTATCTTCGATCTTTTATGTATCCATTTATGTATATTACTTGGTTTGCCTCTGGGTCTAGATCAGCTGGAGTTTTCTTTTAGGAATGTTCTCTACTTGTCCAGCCATCGTATTCTCCTTCTCTTTATCTCAGTGACAATATCAACTTTTTGTAGGTTTCATATATTTCTCTGTTTCTGCAAGTTCTCCGTTCGCCGATTTCACAAATCTTCTCAGTATCTTTTTCTTCCATATTCACATCTTTTCATCACACTTTCTCAGAGTCCATGCTTAAGAGTCATATAAGACAATTGGTCTTATGATGACTATGTGTACTAAAATCTTAAGGTGTCTATTTAACTAGGATGATTGTAGTATTTTTTGTAATACGCAACAGCAGTGATTTACTGCTGTTGATTTTGCTCTGATCTCAAGATGTAATTCATTTGACTATCTAGATATTTGAATTCGTTAACTGTTACTGCAACCACAGTGCATTTTTTATTTTACCAAGTTTAACTAGGTTAAATTTGCCTGGCACATACTGGAGTCTATTTAATGGAAGCTTGAGTACCAGTCGAATTGAAACTACAGTAATGTTTTTGAATATATAAGAAAATTAAAAAATATTGAGAAAAGAAATTTGACTTATCCTTTTATTTTTCTTTTACAAAGTTAAATACCTTGTTTATGACAACAAAATTCGAAATTAGTATGACATATTTATTCATTTATAAACTACCATCTTATAGTAGCTTTTCTACCTTTTGAGGCCAGCTTCTTCAAACCTTCATCCACATTTGTATTCATGTACCGAAAATAATGCTAAATTTGCCAGTCTCTTTGGACCAGTAGTATTGCGAAGAAAAATTTTATTCTTTTCATGGTTGAAAACGATCTATCACCACTCTCAGGGCAAAATAGTAGTGGTTTCAAATTTTAATAAATTAAAAAAAACTTTGTAATCCATACATTGCAAGTATTCCAGGAAGGTCCAGACTCTCCTTATAAATGTATCCTTGCATTTACGGTTCAGTCAAACGAGCGAAGATGGAAAACAATACCACAGCCAGAATCTCTGTTTTCTCAGTTCTCTTTCGTCACCAATGTTTGATGCTGACTTGTTTTTCCCATCCTCAATCGAACGCGGAGCCAAAGTTTTCGCGGAATTAGTAAAGCTCTTTAGACTACAGTTGATGAATACCGGCTTGTTCTCTGGCTGAACTAACTCGAATACAGCATTCATTGAAAAAGCGTTTTTGGAACGGCAGCGTATTTGTCGTTGCATCGTTGAGTCAGACACCTTCCAGACGGAAGTTGAACGACAAGAAACGAGTACACGTGCGTTCTCCAAAGCTCGGCCCTCCCCTTTTATTTTGAGAAATTTCTAGATACTACCGAAATAGAAGGGTTAAACGTCTAATGGATATTCAGTTTAGAAAAACAAGTCACCGGTTCGTCACTTTACGAAATCAGAGAATGATCGTGGGTGTCGTTGAAGAAAAACTTTTCATCTACTACTCCCCCAAAAGGACGCGGCTTTCACAGAGGTTGTTTCCCAACATTGTCTATTAAAGTATGCCAAAATGTATTAGAAACTGAGTGACTTACAGTTCAAGAATATTTTGGCGGCCATACCAGAGAGTCACCAAATAATCACCAATCTGTCCACTCGGATGCCAGAATTTGTTTTTCTCAAGTCCATAGTCGTAATCTATTGTACAGTGATTTTTTAATCTCTTAAAAATCTTTGCATACACACTCAATATATATTAATCCATCTAAAATTTTACATGTATTCATAAATACGTCTTAAAGTGAAACAGCAAAGGTGTACGTCTTTTCACTGCATCTTGAAACCACAATACTTGCGACCACATCGTGTATTTCAATAGAGCAATTTGTCGCAACGTCACGAACTTCTATAATGCCCTTCCCATTCATTTTCATGTTTACAACAGCCAATAGGCAAACAATAAACTGCCCTTCTGTTTGAAACTAAAGCCAGAATTGTCATAAGTTGAGATGTGCGCTACTGCGTGAAATCTCCTTATTTACTTCCAAGTTTCTTTTCCCAAATTTTAAATGTTCCTGGCAAATACTGCAACTTATTTTTTTACGCTCCAATATTTACCAGATTAATTTAAACTTAAGTAGTTTTATGAATAACTATTAAAAATAAAAAATATTGTAAAAGGAGTCAAAACATGTCCTTTCATTTTTACTTTTACAAAATTACATTCCTTGTAGGATAACACAATTTTAAGGGTAGGTCTCAAAGTCGTTTAATGGCTAACCATGATTAACCCATAGTGCCAACCAATGGGGGACGCAATTCTCCGTTTAACCTCTTGCCTTATGAATCGAGCAACGATTGTGTGTGCCACTTTCGATGAAAGCTTCTCTCATGCGTCGTGACCAGAAGCAGTTTCATCACTAACTAAATTTTGCACACTTTGTTTTTACAGGACAAACTACAATGCTATCTTCAGATGTATCCAAATCGGTATCTGTTTCAGTTTCTAAGGTGTAATCGGGACACTTTCCAGCATCTTTCTTAGTATCCATTTTCCTTTTTGCCATTAGATTCAATTTTTTGATTTTTTTAAGCACCAACAGTTAATTATTTATTGCATATAATATAATGCTCTATTGCAATGACGCCTAAGAATAAACGACCCACTCTTATATTGCAACTGCAACAAACAATCACTCAAAAACAAAAACTTTATCGCCTAAAAACAATAACATGTCTGACACGAGCTTTTCACTTTTGGCCAGACAGAATCATCACGTGTGTGATACGAGGGTCTCATTTTAGGCACAGCAGTAAGATCCCGTTTCCCATACGTTGTTTTAAGGCAAAGGGTTAAACAGAGATTAATCGCGGTTAGCCATTAAACGACTTTGATGAGACCGGCTCTAAAACATTACGGCATAATCAGTGATTTATTAACTATCGTTTAAAAATGGTAAATTATTTCATCTAGCTTTTGAGGATAGGTTGCTCAAAACTTTTATCGGCAGTTAAAGTCCCGCCCCAAGGCACTGAAAGTAATACTATATTTGTCAACCTCCTGTGATCCAAAGAAATGTTTCGACTTTTCTCATGGTTTCAACATTTTCAGTGGAAACTAGTAAAGTACATAAATTTTAATACGCTTAAAAATCTTATAATGCACATATTGAGAACATTACGTAGAGAATTCAGATATATCCTTTCTTGGATGGAGTCAAGACATATCCTTTCATTTCTTCTTTTACAAAATTACATACCTTATACGACAACACAATTTTAAGGGACGGTCTCACAAAAGTCGTTTAATGGCTAACCATGATTAACCCATAGCGCTAACCAATGGGGGGGGGACGCAATTCTCCGTTTAAACAGAGATTAATCTCAGTTAGCCACGAAACGACTTCGATGAGACCGGCTCTAAAACAGTATGACATAATCAGTGATTTATAAATTACCGTTTAATAGTGGTAAATTATTTCATATAGCTTTTGAGGATAAGTTGTTCAAAACTTTTATCCTAAGTTAAAGTTATGCCTCTATGCATTGAAAGTAATGCTATATTTGTCAACCTCCTGTGATCCATTCTATTGCAAAATCGACCCTTTTCATGGTTTCAACTCCTTTAGTGGAAACTAGTGATGTACATAAATTTTAATAAGCTTAAAAATCTTGTAATGCACACATATAAATTATTTCGGGGAAAGTTCAGATACTCCGGATTCCCCTTATAAATATATCCTTCTTGGATGATGCCCCCTAAGTATGTTCAACTAAATATTCGAAACTGTCTCGTTTAGTTGAGTATTTATTTTTAATGTTTGATACAGGTATATTATTTTGGTGTAAAAATGTCATACTAAATATTCCCTGTCCAACACTTTCTGCTACTTAGTTGTTCCGTTCAGTTCACAAATAAGGAAACACTCGTGATTCAAACCACTAAAAAGCAATTGTTTTTCATGTTTAGAGAGGTCTTAAACCACACCACACGAGCCGAACGATGGCCGATTGGTTAAGGTGCTGGCCTGTGGTACCGGAGTTCGTGGGTTCGAATCTCACTGTAGCATGGATGTCCGTAGCTGTTCGGAATCATCTTTAAGCTGTAGGTCCCGGTCTCATTAGCCCTCGTGTTGCAAAAGTAGACCGTTGCACTCCAAACCAAACCAAACAACACCATACGAAAATTCGAGGATTGAATTGTTGGAATGAATTCAATATTTTATGTATTCTTCAAAAACGAGGAAGTAATTAACACTTGTACCAATCTGGATTCAAACTTGAGTATTGTATGTTTTAAGGGGGCACATCGTCATTAAACCTTCGAAAATTCGATTTTTATGTTCTAAAATTTTCTGGACATTTCTGAATCATTTAAAACAAACCTCACAGAAATATTCAAATTAGAACCTATAAAACTATACATTCTTTGTATTTTATATTATAACTTTTAAGAAAGTTAAAAATTTTAAATGCATTTCAATCAAAATAGTGTTCTTACAATTAAATTAACTTTTTGAAGATATTGATTTCAAATTTTCAGAATAAACACATTATAGATTTATGATGCAACTCGACCTGTTGTTTCATTGTTGTTTGTTTAATTTAGTGTTTATAGTAAGCCGCTGTAGCTAAGTCAGCAAAGGCAAGGCTCTAGTAACTGCAGGGTTTCGGGTTTGGAGCCCGGGCCGTCATAAGATCCGCCGCGTTCATCAAGGCTGACTGGGGCACTTAATAGGTTTGTAGTCACAATAGTCTTCAAGTTCTCAATCAATATCTCTGGAGGTGGCAGGCAGAGCCTGTGGGTCTTTTGCTTTGTCCCTGTTTCTAAATTACGAGGACCCACATCAGCATAAGGGGCTTACACTGGACGTTGTGAATCTATTTGAACGTTCGTTGTGACGTCACTTTGATGTTATCTTGTGGATATTATACGAGAAAACATTCAAGCTGACGTCAAAATGACGTCACAACGAACGTTCGAACTGATTCGCAACGTCCAGAGTAAGTCCCTACGTCGTACTTTTGTCCTTGTAATCTAGAAGCAGGTTCAAGCAAAAGACTCCTAGGTTTGACCTGCCACTTCCAGAGATAGCTTTAAGAACTTGGAGAACATTTCGACCTCAAATCTATTTCACGTGCCAGTAATGAGCATGGCTGATCTTTGACCGGTTTGAGTCTCGATTTAGCAACCTTCCAGTAATGATATTGACGCCTTTGCCGAATGATTGACTTATAGGAGGCTATATATTTCCCAGATCAAATGAAACAAAAAGTTTTTGCCCCACGTTCTACAAATATGCTGTACTACGCAGCCACAGATATGCAACTAAAGTCAGTTTTAAGTAATTGGCTGTGGAAGGATTATTTAGTTGTAAATTATTGCTAATTAACAGAAACTGAAATTATAAAAATTACACTTGATCGCATGTGAGCCGTTTTTATTTTATTTAGTGGGCAAAGGCGTCGATTTCCTTACCGGAGGGGGCCAAATGATAGCCAAATTGTAGAGCGCTGTTCCTCAGTACCGGAGTTCACGGGTTCGAATTCCGCTGCTGGCATGAATATTCGTAGCTGTTATGAATCGGCTTTACGCGGTACGCGCTCCAAACCAAACCAAACCTAACCTAACCGGAGGGTTGTGGGATTGAGGCTAAAGTTGATTAAAGATCCATTGTACTCATTAACCCTTTCAAAGGCCGTGGGAAGATTGCTTTCCATCTCATGATCTTACAAAATACACCTGCGGAAGCGCAAAACCCATTATAATATATTGACCTTGTTATTATAACAATGGAAACACGGACTTCTGATTCAGTTTTGTGCTGTCATCTACTGTTTGATCAACTGTGTATAATTACCACTTATGTTTTGAAAGTTTGAAAACATTCTATGACAAATAAATAGCCCATGATAGGGTTAATGGTCACTTAATAGAGTGGTCGTCGAAATGCACTCCAAGTTCCCAAACAGTATCTCTGGAGGTTTGCAGGGCAAGCCTGGAGGAGGGGGTTTACTTCTGGTTTGTTTCTAAGTGACAAGTACCAACATCGGTTGTGTTGTCTTATGAAAGAATGTTGGTGCTTCCAGGCAAGTAACCACCGAGTTATTAAAAAATAAAGAAACAACAGCATTTTACACATTAAACTCCTTTATTTAACACCAAAATGAAATATATTGATACTTCAGGTTACTCTCATGATCTCTCGACTGAGCTACTATCCATTTTAATAGCAGGGATTTACAACATGTCACATCCTATATCGAACTGGTTTTGCGAAGCATCTGCTTAGTGTACTTAGCGGCAGTCCTTTCATTAAAATAAGATTACAGTAGTGCTCCGTGTTTATCCGCCTTGTTGGTGCTGCAAAAATAACAGCTGGTTTCGACTTGGGTGTTACGATGTTTTCTCAACAAACACGAGGCGACTTAGCACTTGACTTTCTAAGAAAAACTTGTTGATTCATCATTTAGAAAAATGACAAACGAAAACACAGCTTCCCTAATTCTTATCGGCTTTTTAAAGTACTTGGAACACTACAAGAAACCTTTTAGAATAACATTAGGTTGATTTTGAGACTTTTAGGAAAGCGGTTCCTAAACCACTACGTGTACCTAAAAGGGAAATGACATAGTTAGAATTTTATTCCGGGCAGAATCCAAAGTCTTAATCTAAAGTACAGTGAACTTTCAATCCCCTATATAATAATAGCCTAACTTATCTGTCCGCCTGTCCTAGAATTTATGAAATAGAGGCATCAATATTGGATTCTTAATCAGTTAGGATTAGCAAAATTCAAAGCATGTAAAGTTTATTTTCTCCTAAACTATCGATTTTATTAAAAAATAAATGGGTATAAATATACTTCAAATCACAGAGAAAAATACTGTCGTCTTTAAAACGTTCGAAATCCCCCCTTCCCCCCTTTTCGAGCTTTTAATGCTATTATTTCAAGCCCTATTTTCTCTGGTTAAGAGCAGTCGATTAAATTTTTCAATTTATCACATAATAAATAGGTAAAAAATAAATTTTTTTTCCAGCATTATGCGTCATTCCTTAAACCATCTAGCTTAATCATTTCTTATTTTATATTATTTAAATATCGTCTGCATTATTTTCATACGTTTTATCAATGAACTTAGATATTACGTAAATAATTTTTTTTAATATTTGACTTAAATAACACATTAAGTACATATGTGATAATTTTAAATTTAATCATTTATTATTTTTTGTTGCTAGATAATTCTCAGCCAAAAAACAAACCATTTTTTTTACATGCCTCATAGGGTACTTAACAATTTTGAAAATTAAAAATTCTATTGATCGCGTCATATGACGGACTGTATGCTAGTATATGAACGCACACACACACACACATACATACATAAGTCTTATACAAACATTAATAATTTTTCATGCATGCATGAATACGTCATGAGACTGATCAGCAACGCTGTTCATAATTTCATTCTATCAAGAAAGATATATTTGCAACCACAATGTGTCTTTAAATTGATACGCCATGCTGTTAATTTAAATTTTCTTGGTAAATTCCGGAGATTTTTTTAATCGACGCTTAAGTATTTGCCAATATAAACTAATTTTAAAAATAGCTATATAAAAAAAAAATATTGAGAAAGGAACTGTGATGTACCATTTCATTTTTTTTTTTACAAAAAACATACATTGTATGATAATAAATTCGAAAACAGTAATGCTTAATAAGTCATGCATAAACTGCTGGTTTTTAGACAAAGGCAAATTATTTCTTCTAGCTTTTAAGACCAGCTTGTTCAAACATTAATCTGCATTTATAGTCCCAATTATACACTCTTATATACACTCACACACACACACATATATATATATATGTATATATATATGTATATATCTATGTTATATATATATATATGTATATATATATGTATATATCTATGTATATATATATGTATGTATATATATATGTATATGTATATATATGTATGTATATATATATATATGTATGTATATATATATATATGTGTATGTATATATAATGTATATATAATGTATATATATATATATATATATATATATATACACACATATGTATATGCATGTATATATATGTATGTATATATATGTATGTGTGTATGTATGTGTATATACATACATACACACACACACATATATATATATATATATATATATATATATATATATATATATCAAATCCTAGTAGAATATTTTCCCCTGTTATTGGAATTTTCTGGAGCTTGTGTTTTTTAGGTCTCCAGAAAGCACCTGAAGCTCTCTAAATCACTAACAATACGTGCGGACTGTTCTCTAGTCACAGGGAATACATCACTATCATCATCCTCTGATAAATCGCTATCAGTATCACGATCACTGCACGAATACTGCGACAAGGAATCAGCAAATATTTCGTCTTCACCAGAATCATTATCTTGTAAATCCATTTTTAGATTAATTTTATTTAGACTTTTATTTTCGCAAAAAAGGACAACCATATTGAATAGTTTACCAAACGAAGCTGGAATAAATTTGTAGCAAAGAGATTCCGCATAAAAACACGGGGATCAAACTACAACTATATATGCAATACCAAGAAAAAATAGTGTTGATCTCCCTTTCCCGCCGATAACACACACACTCTGCGCAAAAGAGAAATTACTCGCTGGACGCAGATACCGATTGGCACGCCAAGTAGGTAATCGCCCGTTCCCGCATGCAATGTGTTAACACATTACAAGGCGAAGGGGTGCGCATTTGATTTTAATGAGCACCATTGAGGTG
Source organism: Pardosa pseudoannulata (assembly GCA_032207245.1). Lineage (NCBI taxonomy): Eukaryota > Metazoa > Arthropoda > Arachnida > Araneae > Lycosidae > Pardosa > Pardosa pseudoannulata. The sequence goes on from CM063510.1 coordinate 153,809,242, forward strand.
AAAGAACGACTTCGCTCAAGTAGGTTCTCGTCATTTTAAAGCAGGGACCAAGTAGAAGACCCACAGACTTGGCCTGCCACCCCCAGAGGTATTAAATGAGAACTGGAAGGATATTGTGACCACGGACCTATTTTGCGTGCTCCAGTCACCTTTAACGAACACGGCGGATCTTAGGCCGGCTCGGGTTCCGAACCCGCAACCTTTCAGTTACGAGATCGTTTCCTCTGCCGACTGAGCTACCTCAGATACACATTCGTCCTTGGTTGTGATAAATATGAAAGACTTTTGTGGACGTGTTTGGAATAAAGATATCTGTCCGTATTGGCAGCTGGTATTGGAAATAATTCAGGCATAGCAGTGCTTAAAAAGACAACTTTTTCGGCTATTAGAATACTTTCTTTATTATAATTCTTAAGAGAGAAAGATAAAAGTAGGCAATCGTTCTGTTTACCCATAACAATTCTAAAAATAAGGAGCTTATTCAGTGTTATGAAAACAGGGGACTTAACAAAGCTTTTTTCTAAATTATTATCTTAGATCTATAACTTAGTACATACATATATTCATGTAAAACCCTTTTCTTCTCCTATACACCCCATATGATAAACATAACTACGCTTGAGTATCACATGTGATACGCAATGAACTCTATTTTATGTAGAGCTTTTATAGATTTTGTACCATTGTGTACCACAGATTATACACAATGAGCTATATTTTATATAGAGATTTATATTTTATATCATACTAGGCGACCTAACAGACGTTGCCCTGTCTTAACGCTGTAAATCCAAATATTGTAAAATGTTTTAATAAATTATAAACTGGACCGTTTTGATGGAAAAATAAGGAAAAACAATTATTTTAACAATACTTGGCACAACCGAACGTACAGTCATCGCAAACGTAGTTAGATTAAATTAAAATTCCCACATCGCCTGTACTGGGATTCGATCCTGGGACTTCTCTCGCTGAAATCCGTTGCGCCGATCACTGCGCCACAGATACGTTGGGAGTGAAGGGTTTCAAGCGGCATTTTAATAATCTGAGAATAAGCACGTAATTCTGGATTAAAAAAAACATTTCCTATCGGATCTAATTGTGAATCTCGACTATTCTCAAATCAAGTTAATTACATACACAAAATTTCGACAAAATCAGTCCAGCCGTTTAGGAGGAGTTCTATTACAAATATACTGACAGTAGAATTTTATATATAAAGATATACATAATTGTTATGCTAAAGAAAAAGAATTTTATACTTAGATATCTTCTATGTGTTTAGATTCGGCATTCGTTGAGTACTTAGGTATTTGAAATAAAGTTATTATGTTATTAAATATTTATGAAAAATTATCAAACGTTTACTTGACACTTATATTATTTTCTTGTTTAATATATTGAAATAAATGATGGAAAAGTTCTAATTTCTAACATGAGGTTTATTTACAATGTTTGACAAATCCCCTATATAATAATAGCCTAAGTTATCTGTTCGCAAATTTATGAAGCGGTTGGACCTGGAATGGATACAGGCATCCATTCAAAGCGAATAAAGTTTATCTTCTCCTAGACTATCGATCCGTTTCTAAAATAAATTTGTATAAATATGCTTCATATCACAGCAAAAAATACTGTCGTCTGTAAAACGTTCGAAATCCACCCCTTCGCCCCTTTTCGAGAGTTTATTGCATTATTTCAAGCGCTATTTTCCCCAGTTAAGAGCAGGCGATTCAATTTATCCATTTATCACTTAATAAATAGGTAAAAATAACAATTTTTTCTATCATTATGACGTCATCCATTTAATCATTTCATATTTTAAACTATTTAAATATCGCCTACACTACTATAATATCTTACGTAAATAATTTTCTTTTATATTTAGTTTAAATTATAGATTAGGTATATATGTGATAATTTTAAATTTAATCATCGATTATTTTTTGTTGCAGTGAAAATTTTGTCACCGTTATTAACAATAAATTCTTTTCATATAAGTCTAGGAGTCTATTTCACGGACTAATAAATATCTAACTTAATTTATATATATTTGGAAATTAAGAAGGTTGTTCGTTTGTGTGTTTGTTTGTTATACATAACCACACGGTTTGACTAAATGAATTCAATGTGATTCTAAACTGCATTCACAAGATTAGGAGACTCTAGAGGAGTTGAAGATAAATAAATCATTGAGAGTGAACCAGATAATTCTCAGCCAAAAAAACAAACCATTTTTTACCTGACTCATTGGGTACTTAACAGTTCTGGAATATTAAAAATTTTACTAATCCCGTCATATGATGGGCTATATGCTAGTATTATATAATGATGGAAAGCATAATATTTTTTAAAGACCATCACTTGTAATAAAGAACTGTGACCTGTGTTTGCTATTAAAACTAAACTCATTTCACTTAAATCTTCAAAACCAAAAGAACACGCCAGTCACAGTAGATGTCTCGAGAGCTGTTTAATGAAGCTTTCTTCTCAACCGACAACTGCTTTGCGATGAGATGATAGAACATTCCTTATTCTATTTGGAACGGCGCCTACTTTCAAATACACCCTTGATACGGGAAGCGTTATTTATCCCAATTAGAGATGATGAAATGTAAACTTTTTCGAAAGACTATTTTTTGCAGGCGCACAGACGAATTTCTTCACTCCTTCATTTCCGTCATTTTCGCCCAATATTTCAAGGTTGCGCCCTCGAAATATTCTCAATTCCCGTCTGGCAGCAGTCCACGTTTTTCTTTCGAGTGCGATAAAGAATCTCTCTGCGGCTAGAATATCTTCGCGATACCCGGATGAATACCTCTATAAAAAGATACTTTCGGAATGAGTTCTGTACAATAAATCATTTCGCATCTTTACGAGACTTTCTTTTCTCCCAGAATTCTATTTTCCTTCCTCTCTTCATTTAGGAGTTTTTCCATTAGAATTCTTAATGAAAACACTGCGTTCAAACGTTTATTTTGGTTTCTTTTTGGCGCATTGATAAAATATTTCAACGCCAACTTGACATGAGTTGCGGAAGGAGGGCTTTTATCTGTCTTGAATAATGAGCTCAAGATGGAAAAAGAAATGGCTAACTGGAAGGAAATGTAGAGAAAGGAGATCAAAGTTAAATATAGACAAATAGAAAAACAAAATCACAGATACATACACATATATATTTATATATGTATATATAATATTTATATATACACTAGCATACAACCCGTCATATGACGCGATAATTAAATTTTTAATTTTCCAAAATTGTAAAGTACCTTATGAGGCAGGTAAAAAAATGGTTGGTTTTTGGCCGATAATTATCTTGCAACAAAAAATAATCGATGATGCTATTTAAAATTATCACATATGTACCTAATCTATTATTTAAGCCAAATATAAAAGAAAATTATTTACGTCATATCTAAGTTCAATGATAAAACGTATGAAAATAAGGCACAGTTTAAGTAATTTAAAATAAGAAATGATTCAATGAGATGGTTAAAGGAATGACGTCATAATGATAGAAAAATATTATTTTTTACCTATTTGCTGTATGATAAATTGATAAATTTAATCGCCTGCTCTTAACCGGGGAAAATAGGAGTTGAAATAAGGGCATTTAAAGCTCAAAAAGAGGGGAAGGGGTGGATTTCGAACTTTTTAAAGAAGGCAGTATTTTTCGCTGTGATATGAAGCATATTTATACCAATTTATTTTAGAACCGGGTCAATAGTTTAGTAGAAGATAAACATTACGCTCTTTGAATTTTGCTAACTATGGATGCCTCTATCCATTTCAGGTCCAACCGCTTCATAAAATCGAGGACAGACGGACAGATAACTTAGGCTATTATTATATAGGGGATGTAATATAGGAAGGGAGTAAACTTGTAATATAAAATAGTGTAATATAGAAATAACAGATCTAGGAATAGGCCTAAAAGTAACAAGGGAAAAACCCCACAAAGACCCTAAGTGTGGGAAACAAACAAGACCTCCAGCAAACACACAAATTTAAACCACCTGTGGGCCATGAAGACGCAATTTTAACCCCATTTGACGTTACAGAAGTCGTAAAATCAAACGGGTAAATCCCCCGTGACACTATCGAGTTACATAACTTTTGGGAGTTAATCCACAGCGCCAGCCACCTGTAGCCACACACGATAGCGTCTCACGCTATCTGTTCGACTAGACTAAAAACAAAAAAGAAAAGCGCAAGAACCAATGAAGAGGTCCAAGAAAGCCCCCAAAACGCCTTTGCAAATTCTAAATGGTCAGCCACAACCCCCCCCCCCCAAAAAAAAAAAAAAAAAAAAAAAACCCTAGAGTAGGATCTTATATTTCCGATAAAGAGTTCATATATTCTGTATCCAACCGTCAGTTAGAAAAGGAGACATTCTCTCCCCAGCCGTCAGCTAGCTAGTTAGTTAGTATATTCTCTCCCCAGCCGTCAGCTAGCAAGCTAGTTAATATGTTTTCTCCCCAGCTGTGAGTTAAACTAGTCTTGTCAATCAGATTAGACATGCCTTTAAGATCAGTAGCTCTCATGTCTGACTTTCTGTCGCTACAGTACTTCGTGGATGCTCATGTCTTGAACACAAATAAAGAATTAATCTGGAAGAAAATTGATGTCCCGACTGATTAATTGAAGACAGGGCATGGCATACATATATTTATGTTTGTACACACGCACGAACGCACACACACACACACACACACACACACACACACACACACATATATATATATATATATATATATATATATATATATATATATATATATATATATATATATGTACATTTAACATTCCTTGCCTTGGGAGGCTTCCTTTCTACTCTGAGGTAGAGGTTTCTTAAATTTTTTCTTTGTCTATTAATTCTTGTACTTTTAACGTTAGTTTCCCCGAACTTCTATTTCTGGATAAACGTGTTTCATTTGGTTACTACCAGTTCCTACAAGTTCTTGCCTATGAGCATATCTGTTATACAAATATCTGAATAGATTCGTATGATAATGGTAAATTATGGAAGTAAATTAATTATACTTTAGTATTTGCCAGAAAAACTTAAACCAGGTAAAAATAATATGGTTGCAAATATACATTTGGTCGTATGCACTTTATAGAAACAATTTTGTGATTTATTTTTGAGATTGGATTTTGAAATGAAAAAAATGGTAACTTCAGAATAATCTTCTGCTACTGTTAACTTTTGACTGGAATGTAAAATAAAGGATTGATTTTGAAAATGGTTTCGAAAATTGATAGAAGGCTAGAAGGTTACGTAATTGCATTTTCCGAGGAAAAATATTCCTATCAACAAATTATAATCCAGTTTAAAAATCACGGTTATTGCATTTAAAAAACGGTATTTATAATACATAAAATTTGAAATGAAAATAAAAATTCTATATGAAAGTAAAATGGAAAATATGACAGCAAAACCTCTTCCTAAAACTGTTGGAACACAGGTGAATATGAAGAGAAAACATGACAGCAAATCTCGAACAAAAACTGTTGGAACACAGGTAAATATCAAAAGAAAACATGACAGCAAAATCTCGAACTAAAAACTGTTGGAATATAGATAAATATCAAGAGAAAACATGACAACATAGTCTCGAACTAAAACTGTTGGAACACAGGTAAATATCAAGAGAAAACATGGCAGCAAAACCTCTAACTAAAACTGTTGGAACACAGGTAAATATCAAGAGAAAACATGACAACATAGTCTCGAACTAAAACTGTTGGAACACAGGTAAATATCAAGAGAAAACATGACAACACAATCTCGAACTAAAGCTGTTGGAACACAGACAAATATTAAGAAAGCAAAATATCAGATTATAAAAGAGAATCCTTCGGTGGACTCAAAGATTCAATGTATTTAAACTAGAAATGTCTTCTGGTACTGTAAGTAAAATAATTCATAAAGATTTGAAGTTAAAAAGATGTTTAAATCTTAAGCTAATCTTAAGCTTTTTTCAAAGCATATTGTAGACAGAGAAAGTGTAGAAAATTATATGAAAATACTTCTTCAGTGGATTTAGGTTTTTCAATTTACTAAAACGAACCTTAGGAAAAACGGCATCCAAAAACACTCAAAGGATTTTGGGCAGGAGGAATGAGATAAAATTGAAATTCCGGTACTAAGAAAAAGTTTACTTTCATGTAAAATCGAACTAGAACTAATGTCAAAAATCATGCCTGTTTGATAGATGCAAAATGCCACAAAAATGCTTTATTTATACATAAAACTCAAATATTATGATAACTACCAAAATTGTTTTTATAGAGGGCAAACGACTATCTGTATTTTTCAAGATACAATAAAAGGACTTGAGAGATGCTGATCCGTTTTATAAAGTATTTATGTATGTATGTATGTACTTTGTGTGTATGTGTGGGGATGCGTTATGAATATTTCTTCTATGAGATTAAAAAATTATTGTACTTTGAGATTGTATTAAGACTCTCCCCGAAGAAAAATTCTGACTACGTCACTACGTTTTTGTATAATTTTGTAGTTACGTGTGTTTCTGTAAAGTAATTAAATACTTACAAATTTTTCAAACTTAAATAAAATTTCATTTATTTATTTTTTCTATTTTTTCATTTTCCAACTTGTTGTAACTATTTTTACAATAAATTCAATAGAATTCCATAAAATTATTAAACCAACTATGCCATGCGTGGTTAGTAACCTAATTAGGAAGTAAATGATTCAATTTGTCATTGTTTATTTCCCTTAAATATTCGTTGGTAATTTAAAAAGGATGAATACAACTAATGATATTTTTGTACCATTATCCAATTAGTAACAAGTTTCATTTGAAGTACTAAGGCCAGGTCTTTCTTTATTTCAACATGAGATCTGATGAAATTAAGATGTACTGTTTAATGGGGATTCCGCACGTCTACGAACATGCATGTTAGCAATGATAATTGATTACGCAGATTTTATACTAAGAGGCAGCTCCTTGTTTAATTTGGTCATCATTCAGCCACCTACCGACAGAGATATTTGCATTGAAAGGCGAGGACCTAGGGCCGAACTCACCAAAGCCGTTTAACAGCTAATCGCGATTAATCTCTGTTTAAATGGAGAATTGCGTCTCACCATTGGTTGATGCCATGGGTTAATCTCGGTTAGCCGTTAAACGACTTTGCTAAGACTGGCCTTTAAGTTGCCCGGTCAACTCAAAGGCCGTAGTTCAGTACATGCATAAATGATGAGTTAAGAGTATTCTCACATTAAAAGACCCTCCACACTATTACCAATTATTCACCACTCCAGTATTGGTTCTGATGGCGACCTTGAAGGATGGTTCACGGGTTGTATTCACACACTGGGGCACTAAATGAGCCGATCGCGTGTATGCGTCCATAGAGTCTACTACGCACTTTGGTAGCGCATGCTGGTTGTATCTGATCTTTGGAGAAAAAACCGCTTTCAAGGCCATTTTATTGTCTGCCATCGTCGACCTCGATAAACCATACCCCATTCAGACGGTGATATGGTCCACTGTAATGGCTTGCAGTGGACCATAGTGTAGAGGGGTTTTTAGTCCACTGCAAGCGGTTACCACTGTCTGGAGGGAATATGGCTTATCGAGATCGACGATGGCAGAGGATAAAATGGCTTTGCGAATTTTTCTCTAAAGATCAAAGGCAACCAGCATGCTCTACCAAAGTGCGCAGTAGACTCTATGGACGAATCCACGGTCTCGGCTCACTTAGTGTCCCAGTATGTAGATGCAACCCGTGAACCATCGTCCAAGGTAACCATCATACTAGTACTGGAGTGGTAAACAATTGGCCATAGTGTGGAGGTCATATAAGGATGTATTCCAACGGAAAGGTAAAGGCTTTTGCTGTTAAACAATATAAAAAATAAAGCAAATCCAACGTGAAAAGGATGAGAAGTTAAAAGAAAATACATGTATGAACGCCTTCTTTTAGTGCAGAAATAAGTAGAGTTTGCTATCAAATCCAAATCAAGAGAGAGTGTGTACGTGCATTCAATACTTCAGTTCGATAGTATGGTATCTGAGAATAATTCAGTTCAGCTGCGGCTATTAAGCTCTACTTATTTTTACAGCAAAGAAGCTGTTCAAATGTGAGTACGAAACGTGTTTGCTTTCAATTTATATTGCTTATTTGTAAAACTAGCTTTACTTTAATATTTCTGCTACGAAATAATAATAATAATATAAAGATTTTGTTCGTAAAAATGTGAATAACCACTTGAATAACTACTTGATGAAAGATATATCCTTAAAATGACGAAGTTTTTTGGTTTTTTAATATATTTGCTACGTTTTACATGAAATACAGGATAATACTGTATTGTCAAATATTGATCAACAACATTTGAACGACTTGGATTGGAGTAGTGTTTGGTTTAGCGTTGTGTTACTCTAGGGTTAATACTCCAAGAGATCTACTGCTTAGAGCTGATTGAGATCGGCTATGATCGTTTATGCCAGCTGCGGGATTTAAGCTCGCGAATTCTGAAACCAAAAGGTTTAGTATTAAGACAAATAGCGACGCTAGACACTTTGAAGTTCCACACATTTCTGCAAACATTTATGAATTTTTTAGTAGAAAGTATCTGAAATAATAATTCTAAATCTTGTAAACATGTATTATACGATTTAACCCCTTTCCGGTTTTTCCCGAGCTGAACTCGGGCAGGAGAAATGTACCATCCTGGCTCATCCCGAGTGTAGCTCGGGCACTGTGAAATTTTACACTGTGCAATCAGTCTTTCCCGAATTATTTCACATGTGCTTTTTATGATTTCGAATGATTTTTTTTTTTTTTTACTTTTCTGGCTACTATATTATTTGCTGCTCAAAGAGAGACAGTATAGGGAAGAAGGTAAGGAGTGAAACAAGGTTCTACTGTCCAGATTGCGATGTTGGACTCTGTGCAGTACCGTGTTTTTTATTGTATCATACACGACCAAATTTTGATTAATAATTTCATAATCATTTATGCAAATGCATAGGATATAAATAAAATTTAATTCAAAATAAAAGTTAGGTATTCTAAGCTTTATAGTTAGTGTGAATTGACTCCAAAGTCTAATGATTTGTGCCGTACAGAAAACCAACTAAGCATGTAAATTACTTATTTGTTTAAATGGATTTTTTACAGCATTTTTTAGGAAATTTTGTATGAGAATCATGCTATTATGTTTAAAAAGCTATGTATGTATAAAAATAAGCATATGGGTAAAAAAATTGACATTTTTTGGCCCATAATTCCGAAATAAAATGAACCTGGAAGGGGTTAATTTCCTCATGAACGAAGTATAAAAATAGAAGAGCATAAAATTGCTAAATAGTTCAACCTCGATACACTTCAGACCTTTTAAAGGCTTCATCACACATCAACACGCACTTGTAAAAGCAGCAAATTTAGTTTTGGATTCCTTTTCCCTTTGAAGAATACTCAGATTTCTTGTAACAGCAAAACATTTTCAACTGTCCAAAGGCCTTATCACAAATCAACTTGAATTATAATAAATGGGGTGAACTTTTTTTTTTTTGCTGTGAGACCAGAAAACTGCATATTCCTCATTAGTAAAAAGAAATTATAAACTAACACATCAACATGTACGTGATTAAAAAGTTGCAGATTCAGTTTAGGATTCCTTTTCACGTTGAAGCATACGCAGATTTTATATGTGTATTTGAAACTTTTGTATGGTAGACTACAGTCAATCTTGATCCACCTATTATAAATTTTTTGTACAATTTCCCTTTTTTACGAAGTTTTAAAATTAAGTTTCATCCAGAAATATTAATTTCCTCTCTTGCGACCCATCTTAGGAACCTACTTTTCCATTTACTTTTACCACACAGACTTTGTCCAAATTGCTGATATATATATGTAAGGAAAAGTAAACTGGATCGGGAAACGAGTGTAGGCATTTTGAATAAAACCTCTAAGACACCCCTAGAAAATTCTCGGTTTTAAAATCTTAAGTCAAGGGCTAAAAATTCCCGCTTCCTTTTGCTTTTCTCTTTTTAACCCCTAACCTAAATTCATCACTGGGGCTACAGTTTACGCCCTTAGAGAAAGTGTCTAACCAATTATAACTCTACATTGCCCTAGCGGACAATTTAGGAAATTCCCAAACAAAAAGGAGATGCACGCTATCGAAGGCAGATTTTTCTAGCGATTTTCCCACAGACTTTGACTGAGATGTTGACCCAGGTATTAAGGGTCTTTTAGATATAACTTCATGCTAGCTGACCCCTCAGTTTGATAATGAAGTGGGAACCCGTCCTCCAACGTTATCTTAATAAAAGTCTTTAGCTAAAACGGTGTCATTTTTATGGGCCATGACTGCAACTACCCATCGCGAAGTCAGTCTTATTACACACACACACACACACACACACACATATATATATATCTTCAAAATGGTTAAATTTATTGATTTTTAATATTTTTATTATCTATTTTAATAAATTTATTACTGATTCAAAACAGCTGTGATCATTTATGCCAGATTTGAACTCGTGGATTCCGGTACCAAAAGGCAAAAGATTAGGTCATATATCGACTCTAAGTTCCTCTAAAAGTATTTTTGAATTTTTCACTACAGAGTATATGAAATAACAATTTTAAAGCTTTTAAGTACATGGATTATTCGCTTAAATTTTCTCTTAAACTAAGTATAAATAGAAGAGTATGAAATTGTTAAATAGTTTTAGACCTTTTAACTCGGAAAAAGCTATTTTTAGAGTTTTATATACATATGTGTATATGTGCGGGTGTCTGTGTATGAAAATCATCACTCACAAACAAGAATTATTTTTACACAAAAATGATAAATTTTTACCTATTAAAATATTATATTTAACCCACGAGATTACTGACTTCAACAGTCTGAAAACTCTAGGCAACCAATTCATAAAACAGTGTCGTAAATTTGCATTTCTTTCGGTTTGCGAACGCTTTTTGCTCGCTCTAAAATCACCTCAATATCTCCCTTTAACTACAAAATCAATATTTTTAAATTTCCAATTAATGCAGTATCCGTAAAAAGTGGGATCTAAAAGTGCATGAAATTTGGAAATAAATATCTTTAGTATTAATTCCCCTCTTAAAAATAGTGTGAAACATCGGCTGTATGAACCCTTTATACTCTCATTATATTTATGAACTTTGTTAACTGAAATTAATAGTATACAACATTTACATATACAGAATAATATTGTTTATTCCTTTAATGCTAATCGTTTTTAAGGACATTTCAAATTAGCTTGTACAATTTGTTATATATTATTTGCGTTTTCCTTTTCGACAAAAGTAATCATATAAACAATCTGCCAAATTTCTAAGTATTTACTTTTTTTTATAAAATCTCTAACCCGTCAACATGTGCGTATTGAAAAAGTACTAGAAAAAGTAGTTAGGATATCTTTTCCCTTTGATGAAGTGGGTTTAACATGTGCGTATTGAAAAAGTAGTAGAAAAAGTAGTTAGGATATCTCTTCCCTTTGATGAAGTGGGTTTAACATGTGCGTATTGAAAAAGTAGTTAGGATATCTCTTCCCTTTGAAGTGGATTTCTCGAGTAAGAGAGAAACACTTTCAACCTATTAAAGGCTTAATCAGAAGTCAACCTGAACTAAACTAAATCGGTTGAAACTGTTCCGCTGCAACAAAATAAATCTACTTATTCCTCAGTGAAAATGGATTATAAACTAATTTCAACATGTAAGTGTTGAACAAGCAACATATTCAGTTAAGGATTCCTTGTTTCGTTGAAAAAAAAGATTTATGCTGTGATAGTCAACCGATTCAAGGCCTTATCACAAGTCAACATGAACTAATATAAATTGGTTGAAAATTTTTTCGTTGTAACACAATAAATATGCACGTCCCTCATCAGCAAAATGAATCGAAAACTAACGTGTACATGACAGTAGTATGGTTAACAATCTTCTACACTAGAAGTATTGGAGCGAGATCCCACGATTTAAGGCAGGGGAAAATAATCGCACAAATTTTGATTCCTGGCTGTTTTAGTTTATGAGAATAGCTTATACTATTTAAATAAAAAACATTAACTTCAGTGTTAAAGACAAATGAAACCAGTTTTACTATTCTTGAATGCTAGGATAAACATTTTACTATTATTGTTATTTACCCCTTAATCATTGTATCGTTTGATCAGCAATTTACATCCAATTTCATTTAGCTCTTATCTTACACGGGTTACTGGCCGAACGATGGCCGATTGGTTAGGGTGCTGGCCTTCGGTACCGGAGTTCGTGGGTTTGAATCCCACAGTGGCATGGATGTTCGTGGCCGTTCGGAATTGGCTTTAAGCTGTAGGTCCCGGTCTCATTAACCCTCGTGTTGCAAAAAGTAGACCGTAGCACTCCAAAAAAACCACATAGGTTACTGTTTTCGAATATAATATTATAAAAAATCCAGTTACTTAAATCGAAGAAAGCAATGCTTGACGATGGACGTTTCGATAGAACGTAGATTTTCACTGCCGGTGTCCCTGGGTTCGAACCCCGCTGCTGGCAAGGTTGTTTGTAGCCATTCGGAATCGCCTTTAAGTAGTAGACCTTGTTTTGGTTATCCCCGTGTAACAAAAACTATACTATAAAGCTCCAACTTAAACACATAATAGTAATAAATCTGTTTTTTCTTCTTTCAAGTCCTCCATTTAACAGAAAACTAGAATTTTTAACACACTGTGTGCGGGTACATTTCGCAGCGGAACTGTACCGGAAGCAGGCGTTTTGCGAGTCAATTTAGTTAAATCTCTATAGATCGAAGATTATTTATATTTTTGTATTTTATATTGAATTATATTAACAAATGTATAAATAGACTATATATATATATATATATATATATATATATATATAAATACAAATATATATATATATATACAAATATATATATATATACATATATATAATATATAAATAAACATATATTTAATATCATTTACGCAAGGATAAATAAAAAGTTAATTTTAAATCTAAATTAATTTTTTTAATCAACCTCCCCGTTCTGTGGTTCCGTATCGATTGATGTAAAAACTAGTTATTTGCCTAAATTTTTCATAAACCTATGTAGTAGGCAAAAACATTTGGCTTAGTTTTCCTGTATATACCGTTATTTCTGTACCCCAAAACATCATGTTGTTGACCCGCGCTCAAGTATCAGTCGTCAGAAAATGTACTAGTACGTGTCTCGCATACAATGTGTTAATAATAGTTTGCTTAGAACTTCATTAATATTTAACTCTTTGTCTATCCTGTATTTCACATACATTATAAACATCTAATGCTTTATACACTTGTTTATTACATGTGATACACAATATGAAATATGTAAAAGTTTTTATATAAAAGAGATTTCAAAGTGCTACATGTGATCCCAGGTGATATACACATATTTTATACGCTTTTATATCACATGTGATACACAATATGAAATATAAAATATATAAAAGCTCTTATATGAAATAAAGTTCATTGTGTATCACGTGTGATATACCCATCTAATGTTTTATACTCTTGTATATGACCGCATACACAATGATGTGGAGTTCAAAATATATAAAATCTTGTATATAAAATATAATTTATTGTGTATCATATATATACAAACGTATAAAGCATTAGATGGGTATAATATATGGGACGGACAGGGTATGCAAAGGGCTAAAAACACTTCAGTAATTTTTTATATCATTCTCATTATTTGAAACGATGATTTCCCAAAATTGTGTAATGGTTCAAAAATTAAAATAAAATGCCTTAGAAATCATATTTATCTATATTTATTGCATATTACTTCCGACTTTTTACCGAAAATTTATTTTTCCAAATTAGGGTGAAATTTGTTTATTCTTAAAGAATTTGTTTCAGCAGTAATTTAAACCTGAAAGAGGTTCAGGAAATGACAGCAACCTCCGGAATCTAAATATCCCCTATTTTTCAAACTGAGAGTGCTTCCTTGTCGGAATAATTTTCCACTGTACGACCTTTCACGTGTGAAAGCAGCGATGGTTATTCGATCGCATTATAGAAGATCTGCTAATTGCTTTTGCGACCCTCGGAGGATCTTTATCAATCCATCACTATGCAAGCCAAAAAGTTTTTGATTTTATCAGTGGCAACCGTGTGTAAACATCATCGTACCAGAAGTCGGACATTTTTTTTTCCGAGGGCTCGTTTTTGAATCGCATTTAAATCACCTGTGACAGAGAGTATCTTTTAAAAGATATTAGGATGCCTGCCAGGTGCTGTTCCACCGTATCAGGTGAGGGATTTTTTTTTTCTTTCTTTCACTGAGTTGATGTCGCCCTTGAGCCCGAAATGGAGGGGCAAGAATGCGGAGAGAGAACCGGATGAAACCTTTCAAACGATGCTCTCCTTTTTCTTTTTGAAAAATTTTGTTTGAGACAAGTGTTGTCACCAGGAAAATTTTCGTTCAAACGGAGCTGTTAGAAGTGTTCCTGCCACATTGTTTCACGGGTTTTCAGTTGACACGAGCATTTCGACAGCCCGTTATGCTATTTGCTCAAATAGGAGACTTTTACGATTTAACTAGTTTTAAACTTTATTGATCCTATTTAAACTATTAGTCATAGTTAAAAAATATTTACAATTACTTTTTTTCGATACAATTAATTATAAACAAACATATTTAGTAAGGCCTTACCACAGGTCAACATGTACGTGTTGAAAAAGCAGCATATTTAATTTAGAATTCCTTTTTCCGTTGAAGAATGTTCGGATTTCTTGTGTGATAGTGAAGGACTTTTAACTGATTAAAGGTCTTATCAGAAATCAACCTGAACTAAAATAAATCGGTCGGAAGTGTTTAGCTGCGGTACGAGAAATATGCACATTCTTCAACAATACAATGAATCATGAATTAATGGCATTATCACAGGTCTATGCGCATCTGTCTGTCAGTGTGTGAACATTATAAGATGCCAATTAACTTAGTTAAATTAACTAATATGGACTGCAAGCATATTTATAATCAAACTATACATCTGAATCCAATTTTCGATTAAAATGGTTGAACTCAAGATATAATTTATCATACTGCTTTGAATAATACAATAAAAGCGAGTAGACCCAATTGATAAAATTCGCAGGTGCAAAATTAAGTGAGACTTATTGATCGGATGACAAAATGTTGGATAGTGATATGTACAATATTTAAAAAAATATTGAATGACATTAAAAGGTATAATTTTTAAAAACCACTGTAAAAACGTTTATGCTATGTGTGACATTTTCTGTGAATAACTAGCCTACTTTTTCTTTTTATCATCCCAATATTTTCAAGTGCTATACAGGGCCTGATTATTGCACGGGCACTTAGGGCACGTAACCTGGGCACGAAAATTTAGCCGAGTGCTTGAAACACATATTAAGTGGGGAAAAATTGCAAACTTACGCTATCATCGTTAACTTTTAATAAATTATTGTATGAGGTAATTTTGTTTGTCATGAACTATATTGTTTCCTACTTACTTTAATTTTACTGTTATTTATCTGATAATTAATTCCCTCAACGAACCTGGTGCTCGTTATACAATGGGTTGTTGCCTATTTATAAGACAGATTATTAGCACCGTACCACTATAAACCATTAAATCATCTCATTAATTTAAATTATTTTTTAGTCTATTATTTTTTATTTTCTGCACCACAGAGCTTGTGAATGGGACAAGATAAAAATTTTAAAAAATGGGTCACTCCAGGTCTTTAAAAGTCTTTAATTTTCAGCATGGCTAGACAGAAATAATAATGATTACGTAAAATGAAAATTTGGTGTTTTTGATATTGAATATTACTTTAATGCTAATTTCTTAAACCTGTTTACCAATTCAATGTTATAATTTTTATATGACTGCAATGAGGATAACTTGTCGATATAAATTTGCATGGGGGTGGAGGGCACAAAATTTGCATTGTGCCCTGGGCACAAAAGTATCTTAGTCGGGCCTTGGTGGTATATAGCAAGAAAGTGTTATGTACCAGCTGAATGGTGGTCGAATTGGTAAGTGGATACCTTTTAGTACTGGATTTCGTGATCTTCAACTTTACTGCGGGGATGGATTTGTATAGTTATTCCGAAAAGGCTTTAATCAGCAGGTTTTTATCTAGTTAAAGGGTTATACGACTGTTAAATTGACAAAAAGTTGGATTTTTCAGAAAAAATGTACGTGAAAAGGAATTTAATTTTGAACATCTTAAAGCAATCCGCTAAAAAAAAATCCAGTATTGAGAAGAGTTATGAATAATAACGTGTCAGCTGTTTACATTAGAAAAATTTAAACTTCTAAAACTTGATTTTTCTAAAATTGTGTTTTTCCTCTAACGCGCATCTCAAAAAGTTTTTAAGAATTTTTCATGAAATTTTTACTGTATACAATATAATTTACATCCGATTGTACCTAAATCTTCTTGTATATTTCCCAAAATGTGTTGTTTTTTGCGATAAGTTTGTAATTTTTAAAGAAAAAATTCGCTTTTTGAAATATTTAAAAAAAAAATATGTATCTTAAATATATACAAATTCAGGTTCTAGGTTAGAGATATTGTAGTATTTTTGAAACAATAAGTTTGTCTTAAACTTAATTATATTTTTAGAAATCGTCCGCTTTAGCCTTCACCATGTATGTGTTGAAATAGCAGTAGATTCCGTTTAGTGTTCCTTTTCCCGTTGAAGAATACTCGGATTTAACTGGTGGCTATGACAGCAAAATATTTTCAACTGATTGAAGGTTTTATCACCAGTTGTCAACCTGAAATAAATAAATGGGAAAAATCCAAATTGTGTTTTTAAAAGCGATGGGAAATGAATTAAAAATTCTTATTCTTTGTGTTTGCAATACATAAAAATTGACAATATACAATTTTGTTTAATTATAATAAAGTTCATTTGTCTATTTCCTTCCAATTTTCATATTTCATACATTTATAATCAGAAAGTCCGGTCATTTGACCGGCTATGGTAGAAATAGGTATGTATTATGTGTTGGTATGTTTAGTGTTAAAGTGAAAAAATGCTTTAAGAATGTTCGTTTTGTTAGTCTTGCAAAGAAGTAATACAGTCTTTAAATGAGAGAACAAAGAATAGTCCGACTGATTTCCGGCATATAAAAATACTGTGAATATTTTGCCAGACGAGTTACAAACGGCTTTATTACACGTCAAAATGTACGTGTTTAACACTAGGTTTACGGACGTTTCTTACAGGACTGTAACCAGAAATTATTTTCGGAGGTCTACCAAGGGAGAAAGACACCTTTATTTGTGAATGATACTTGAATTGATGAAAGAGAAAGCATTATATTTCCTGCCCATCAAGACTTTTATGGTCTAAGTGGTTTTTTTTCTAAGAATATAGCATTCCGTGTATATGAATAGATATGCAGATAGCACATACACAAAAACATGGGACAAAATTGTCTTTTTATCCAAGTCTTTTTAAAATTTCAAGGGGGGGACAGCCCCCTCGATTTTCCCCCCCTTGGTTTCTTATATACCTATCTCTACGAACGCTCGTCAATTTGACGCATGAACGAATATATAAAACAACACTCAGAAAGCAATGTATTCATACACTTTAAGTAAAAAATGAAATTATGAGATAATATTGAGGTTCACAATAATATTACTAATTCATAAAATATTCTAGTATTTTAATTTTCAATATTAGAACCAAGCAACTAAAACCTTCAAAATCTCTTCACACTA
>CM063510.1:153832020-153834520 GCA_032207245.1 Pardosa pseudoannulata
ATTTATAGTGTGTGGGATATCGAGATATTTTAATTAATGCTGAAAATAACCTTAAGTAGAAAATCAATTTTTATTTGCTTCTTAAGACTTCTCTTCAGTCCCAATCCAGAGTTATGTACTATTCCCTTCATTTCTCGACCTTTCAAAATCTATCATTGTATAATCCATCTGCAAGTATATATATGTATTATATAAAAAGTATTTCACTTAAAATATCTCTCTAACTTTCTTGTTTTCCCCTTCTTACTATTTCATATGTATTTTCCCAGCCACGTAAATCTTATTTAAAGGAGTGTTCGGTGACTTAAAACTCTTTTTGCCTGTCTCCCAAAGAAAACTCTGAAATAAATGCTCATTGTCTCCCCACTCGCCATATTTTACAGCTGTTCCAAGAAGAATGGTTTACTTTTCCAACAATGTAAGTCCTTTTTGGGTGTTAATAACGCTGAATAAGCTGCTCTCTCATGGGAAATTCTCCACATCACATTTCGTTGTGGGACTAACTTTGTAATAGGAAATTGGTTTCATGTAACTTTCTATGCTCTGCTCTTGTCAGAGATACATGTTTTTTGTTAATCTTAAATAAAAGTTAAAGTTCCATCACCGACTTTGTTGCTTTTTTGCATTGGAACCCCGACTGAATGTTACTTAGGCTCACTTATTGCCCAATAAGCCCAGTCAACTGAAAATAATAGGGCTAAATTCAAGTGTAACTGGCAGATATAAGTTCCGCAAGTTATCCCCTATATAATAATAGCCTAAGTAATCCGTCCATCTGTCCACGAATTTATGAAGCGGTTGGACCTGGAATGGATTCCCCGGCTAAGGGCAGGCGATTAAATTTATCAATTTATCCACATAATAAATAGGTAAAAATACAATTTTTTCTAGCATTATGACGTCATTCCTTTAACCATCTCATATAATCATTTCTTATTTTAAATTATTTAAATATCGCGTGCATTATTTTCATACGTTTTATCGCTGATCTTACATATTAAGCAAATAATTTTCTTTTATATTTGTCTTAAATAATAGATTAAGTATATAAGTGATAATTTTAAATTGAATCATCGATTATTTTTTATTGCAACGAAAATTTTATCACCGGTATTAACAACAAATTCTTTTCATAAAAGTCTAGGAGTCTATTTCGCGGACTCATAAATATCAAGCGTTTAAGTTATATGTCTTTGAAAATTAAGAATTTGTTTGTTTGTTTTTTATACATAACCACACGGTTTGACTAAATGAATTCAGCGAGATTCTAAACTGCATTCACAATGTAGGGAGACTTTAGAGGAGTATGAAGATAAAAAAATTTTTGAGCGTGTACCAGATAATTCTCGGCCAAAACACAAACCATTTTTACCTGCTTCATAGGGTACTTTACAATGCTGGAAAATTAAAACTTTTACTGATCCCGTCATATGACGGGCTATATGCTAGTCATATATAATATGTATATATTATGTACTTACATAAATATATATAGAAATGTATATAAATGTATCCTACCCTTTATGATACTCAAAGTACCTTTTTCATATTATGTTTATTTCAATCTACGGTTTCATGAAATCAAACAAATGAACATTAGCTGTAATTTACAACATTTTGTATATAAGCATAACTTAATGTGCAGAGTAGTATATTGTATCCTAATTTCTAGTAATATTTAAAAGATATACGTTTAAATTTTCTTGGTAAATACTCGAGTCTATTTAATGGATGTCCAACATTTACTAGACGAATTTAAGCTGCTCTTCATACTCCCACGACATAGGTTCGAGGTTCGATAACCGGTCTGGGCAAGGTTGACTAAGCCATTTCTCCTTTCAGTGGATGGATAAACTGAGGACCAAGCCTACTTGGAAACTAAACACTGGGGGGTTCCACGTAAGGCTGACCTCCTAACCAGAACATTTGCTTCGTACCCCGGGGTCCTTGGTCTCGGAAACGGAGATCAGCACCGTAGGCCCTGACCCCCTAGAGGTTGTTGCTCCTAGGGGGAATATAAAAAAATGAGAAAAAGATTGTGACACATCCTTTTATTTTTCTTTTAGAAACTTAATTATCTTTTAGAATAACTAAACTCGAAAACCGAATGTCATAATCAGTGATTTATAAGATACCGTTTTATAGTAGTAAATTAATTCTTGTAGGTTTTAAGAACATCTTGATAAGACCTTCATCTTCTTTAATAGTCCTGCACCGGAAGTAATGCTGAATTTGTCAACTTGTTGTGACCAGTTCTACTTCGAAAAAATATTTTTGCTTCTTTCCATCGTTAAAAACGATCTTTTGCCTAAAGCTGGCCGATTGGTTAGGGCGCTGATCGTCGGTACCGGAGTTCGTGGGTTCGAATCCCACTATGGCATGGATGTTCGTAGCTGTTCGGAATCGGCTTTAACCACTTGCGCTACAAAGACATGCCAGGCACGTCGAGATGCTTTTGTTACAGAACCGAAAGCGACGTGTATACCACGTCGATAGTCAT
>CM063510.1:153842020-153847020 GCA_032207245.1 Pardosa pseudoannulata
AATTAAATTTGACAACATCTTATATATTTGCACATGTGAGAAAAGAAATATGCAGCTAATTGATAATTATATGTAAGATTTTATTCTATAAATTATAGAAAACGTGTATAAAAAAGTTAACATTTGAGCATTTAATACAAAAAGGAGTTTTACAATTTTTAATGCATTAATTTTGAATGGCATGCTGGGAAATGAGAAGCCTAAGTAATATGCAGTTGTATCTCCATTACAAGGAGGCATTGAAGTTCGTGGTAAAAACTTAACTTTATTCTGGTTTACGAAAAGACATCTTTCTCCGACAAAAGCAGAGCCGTTAACGATACATGAAAACACTTTTCTCTTACAAAGTTAGCCCACAGCGAGAGATGACGTGGAAAATTTCCCACAAGAGAGCAGGTTAACAGCTGAAAAATGTGGCGAGTGAACAGAATATGAGTATTTATTTCGCAGTTAGCTTTGAGAACGGGCAAAAGAATTTTAATTCATCGAACACTCCTTGACTAATACGCGGCTAGGAAAATATATACGAAAGACAGAAAAGGGAGTAACGAGAAAATTACAGATATTTTTTAATAGTATAGAGAATGAGATCAGTAACTAGTGGAAGTACGTAAGCATTTGAAATATGCAAAAAATAAAGCAACATATGTGAATCAATATCTACAACATTTAAGGCATTTAATAAGGCAACATTTAATATTTGTGATATATTACACACACACACACAAACATATATATATAGATGTATGTGTATATATATATATATATATGTGGGTATATATATATGTGTGTGTGTATATGTATATATATGTGTATGTATATGTATATGTATGTATATGTATATGTATATATGTGTGTATATATATGTATATGTATGTATGTGTGTATATATGTATGTATGCGTGTATATATGTATGTATGCGTGTATATATGTATGTATGCGTGTATATATGTATGTATGCGTGTATATATGTATGTATGCGTGTATATATGTATGTATGCGTGTATATATGTATGTATGTATGTATGCGTGTATATATATATATGTATGTGTGTGTGTATATATATATGTATGCATGTGTGTATGTATATGTATATATATATATGTATGCATGTGTGTATGTATGTATATATATATATGTATGTATGTGTATATATATATATATATGTATGTGTGTATATATATGTATGTGTGTATATATGTGTATGTATGTGTATATATATGTATGTGTGTATATATGTATATGTATGTGTGTATATATATGTATGTATGCGTATATATATGTGTATGTATATATAATATATTATATATATATATATATATACATATATATATATATATATATATATATATGTATATATATATATATGTGTGTGTGTGTGTGTATACATGTAAAATCATTTTCACCCATCACAAAGGTAAAAAGAGGATTCATATTTGTTGGGTTCAGTCCTTAGTAGTGAACGAAAAGGGTGGACGAAAAGAATACACGGAAATTTTGATATATATGAGTTTATTATAGCAGCATTGCTATAGGGCTTCTGGAGCGAAAAACATGCTATATAGGTGGGTTAGCTATCTAGTCTGTGTTTTAATGGCTAGTCTTTTGATGACGCGAGAGAATTGAACCTAATTATATAAAGAGTTACATAAGAAGAGCTGAGGCAAGCGGGAATTAATTTTGGTGTACTCGAAGAGGCCAGTTTTCCAGACTGAGAAAGGAAGAACAAAAATGCTTCGCCAAATATTGCAATTTTAGAATAATATCGCCCGAAATTTATTTAAAAAATCAATTATAATTAAATTGGTTAGTTTTAGGTTAAAATATCATTATATATAATCCTTCATATTTTTATTATTTTAAATAATTTCTAGATCGAGAAAATATTTTACGATTTTCTAAAGTGTACCCAGTTTTATCAGAAAGACATTTATTGGAAACCTCCAAAATTTTGAATTAGAAATGCGTAAAAGTAATGAACTGGAACCTTTCAAAATGACTAATTTGTTACATAAATCATCAAAGTGGAAAATATGATTTTTAAAAGTTTAAAATAAGTATGTATAAAAAAACAGGTTCCAGTATAGTAAAACAATAATATTATTCAAAAAATACTTTTGATAGTGAAGTGGATACCTAACATGACTTAAAATTATTTCACATACTTCGTGAAAATTTGACATTTTGAAGGTCCCTTTAACAGAGACCAAGGAGCAAAAAATTTTTGGAAATATTATTGGTTATTTGAAAATTATTTAGAAAATATAATTATTTTTCTTCAGTTTAGAGTTATTCTAGAGAAAACTAAAAGTTGATTTTGTTTTCAGAGTGACCCGGTACTTCTTAAAGTTAACTTTCACTGATTTCATTAACTTGTTTTATTTGAGTTAAATTGATTTGTCGGACAAAATATGGAAAATAAGAGTTAGTGTCTCAATGCTTCAATGAGCAACCGCAATTGATTTGTTTCTTTTTCAATAGATTATAACTATCAGTTTTTTTCTGTATTAATTTAATTTAAAATCCACCATGCAAATTTCTTTTTCCATAGTATAGCCGTTTTTCTTGTGAGACATATTGGTCTAATAAAATTTGCTATCGTAAGTGCTAACGAAAAATATGAATTGAAAAGATACAAAAGTGCTAATGTTCATTTGTTTTTCTTAAACTGTTTATCATATCTCTTTTAAGTATAGTATTTAGAAAGTTGTATATTTCAAAACTTATTAGGCTTAACCAACTTTTATTTTATATACTACAATGTAAATAGTTGATAAATTTCAAAGAAGTGGAACGTATAACCCTTAATTTGACAAGATGATTTTCTGTTATTTTCCCATGTCTGTATAGACATTAGGATCTCTGTAAAGTAAATAAAAAATATATTTTCCATTTTTGAGATAATTAATGTCCGCTGTGGTGAACACTGACAATTATGTTACATAGTAGTTATAACATAATTGTCAGGCCAATTATGTTATAACTACTAAATATAGTCCGGTGTAGCGGACTTAGCCAAATTAAGGGTTAAAAAAGCTCATTAAATGCTTCAAATATTAATATATTACTCTTCCCTCCAAAAGTCAAATTTTTTAAAATTATTGTTGGTAACAGTATAATATGGTTACAATTACTTTTAATATGGAATGTTAAAACTTTGAAAACTCCAGTTCATCTCATATTTAGCTTTATTTCACAATTTAATAAAAAAGAATCTAATTCAAGTCTTAATTTTATAAACTTTATCCCTTTGCCTGTCCTGTACATCCCTCATGATGTATACATATAGTGTTTTAATTAATTTAAATTCAGTTATTTTTCACTGTAAAGCCATGTGTACACGAGCCAAGTAGCTGGTCAAAAAACGTGCTTCCGGGCATGCGTAGTCTTGTCATACTTTACTCGATTAACTATAACGGGAATGAATGCGTTTACACGTAGTCAAGTTGCAAGTCAGGTAACTTGCCTCTAAACAAGAACTATTGCACATTTCGACTTCAAATTTTCACTGAAGTATATTAAAATGCTTTAATGATTCTCCACATCGAATTAATCATCTAATCAGTCCTATTTTTTTTTTAACATAGGATTAGTTTGAGAGCATCTAATTAATCTTTTTCCTTTTAAAAAATTATTCAGCATTTAAGAATTTAAGATGCAATTTTTAAATAATATTTTATTTGAGAACTTATTCTTCTAGTGTAAATTTATCACTCCTTTTATTACGCAGATGTTTAATTTAGCAGAAGTTACTTTAACACATGTTCTGCAAGGGAGATATTTAGGAGAGGATATGGTTGATATATTTATATTGATCATTCATTGAGGGTGGATTTCAAAACATTTAGTAATAACCGGTAGTGCGGTTAACAGGAAATCATTTTTCCGTAATATTTCCCTGGTTGTAAACTGGAAAAATTTAGAGAAAATGTACAGTTTGTACTAGAAGTTTGATAAAAGAAAGAGCAAACATAATGAGGATGCAAAATATGCAATATAATATGTGTGTTTCATGCTTCCAAAAATTTTTCACGCTTATTAGAATCATTTTACTAATATTCCCTTTTGAAAAATAAATAGTGTAAAAATAGTTGAATAGAAATTGAATAGTGAATAGAAAAATAAATAGTGTAAAAAATTTGTAATAATGTAAAATTCTTTGTAAATGTTTATCGATGTTTCTTCATTTATTTAGTTCTTCTACTTAACTAAGTAATATTGTATTTTATATTATTTTATGTATCTGCTCAACTTGCAGTGTGTAAGCGAAATTTTAAAGATAAACATTTTACTAAAAGTAATAAAAAAAGAATTTACTTTTTTCAGGAACGATATAGACATAGGAAAATGTTTAGCTTGGTATATAGAACAAATGATTAAATTCCAAGTAGTTTGGATAGCAACAGATAAAGATATTGTAAACCGAAAATTCAACAAATATGCTTCGATTTGCAGTTACTCCAAAGTAATGACTTCCCTTAAAACATTATTACTTACGGTTTTATTGTAAGAATAAAATTTATTTGCGATAGGGTTTTTTTGTTTTGATTTACCTTTAACCTCAGCTATAGGGTTATCCATAATTTCATCCATTAGGTGGAACAATTTGAAAGGATGGGACATTTATGTTACCTCATTTCTCTTCGGTTTAAATTTCGATTTAAAAATTTTTTTAAACTCCCTGGTTGAAAGACCTTATTTTCTGCTTCAGCTGTGCAATTACAAATTCTTTCTTCTACATTAACTCACCAAGTTCTCTTCAGCTTTTCACGAATTTTTATTTCTGCAATTAACATTCATCTTTTTTCTAAGCATTCCTTTTAATAATACAGCTCATGAAACCGTAAGGATTTATTGTCTGGTCTCTTTTTTTATCCCCTATATACTAATAGCCTAAGTTATCTGTTCGTCTGTCCTCGAATTTATGAAGCGGTTGGACATGGAATGGATAGAGATATTCTTGATGAGTTAGGGTTAGAAAAATACAAAGCAAGTCTT
>CM063510.1:153854520-153857020 GCA_032207245.1 Pardosa pseudoannulata
GGAATTATGCGACTACCAGAAATATGGCAAAAGGTGTTGGACCAGAACGGCCAATATATAATTTAATAAAGTATTTGTTTATTATACGAAAACAGTCTTTCATTTCCACAAAAAAAATTGAAATTACTATCCGAACAACCCAATAGTATATACTGTAAAACAAAATTGCATTGTCATAATGCTGAATTTCAGGCTGAGGCTTCTGCAATACTGGATTCCCCCAGAAAGATAAAAACAATTGAGTGAAGACAATATATATTTATATACTGACAGTCTTTCAGTAATCAAGAGCTTATAACAATTAGTACCGAAATCCAATTTAATTACCGAGGTACAAAAAGAATGTAAAAACATGAATAACCGAACACTTAATATAATTTGGATCAAAGCTCATACGGGGAATATCGGTAACGAATATGCAGATATTTTAGCAAAGAACGCCACGAAATCAATAAATTACAAACCAATACAGCTCCCGGTAATAATACTTAAAAAATATATGAAAGAAAACATAAATAAAGATTGGCAAAATTAATGGGATAATAGTGAAAAAGGAAGAGCAACCTATACTATAATGTCTAAAGTAGAACAAAAGTTATATAATTTAATAGAGTATTTGTTTATTATACAAAAACAGTCTTTCATTTAAAAAAAAAAAAAAAAAAAAAATTACTTTCTGAACAATCCAATATTTCAAACTCCAAGTATAAATTTTGATTTTACATTTTTGATGTGTACATTTTGACATTTATTAGTAGTTAGCATTATATAGTCTAATATTATATAATAAATCTTCATTGCGCACACATGCAAATACGAAGTACGTTTATAGAAACACCCATATTATACATACACCCTTATACATACCACACGTCTAATACATACACCCATAATACATCTAAAGTAATTTTATGAATAACTAGCAAAAGAAAAATACATCGAGAAAGGAAGTCATGACAAATACTTTTATTTATTTATTTATATACTACAAAATTATTTTGTTTGGCATTGAAATTTGAAAACAGTGTGGTATAATCAGCAACTTATCAACTATAGTGTTATAGTAGTGAATTAATTTTTCTAACTTCGAAGGCCAATTTATTAAAACTTTCGTCTACATTTATTATCATACCTATATGCAGTGAGAGTTATGCTAATTTTTTAACTTCTTGTGACCCATTCTACTCCTTTAATTTTAAGGAAAAATATTAATTATTTGCTTTTACATCATAATAAATGCGTAATTTTTTAAGTGTTTTTCCGTTTTGAATAATCAACTGTACAAAAAGTATTGTTGTATTATGATTATTGTTTCATAGCCCAAAATTTTCATTTATGACAAAATCAGAATAAATACATAGCACAATTTTCTCTTTTTTACGCTAACAGCAGTTACGTTCAAACTGTCTGAATTACTGAGTTAAATATTAAATCCTGGATTATATATATCTCGACTCACAAAAAAATTGACTGTAGCTTTCCAAATGACACGAAACTAGTACTAAAATGGGAAAATTGTTTCTTTTAAAAACCCTTTCTGTTGAGTAAAAATTTATGGTTTTTTTTCTTTCCACAGCCCTCCGTGTTCGTTGTTGTGATGGATTATACACCACGACCAGGAGACAACGAAGGAATGCCCGTATCAGAAGGTCAAGAAGTAGAACTCATTGATTCCAGCAGAGCTCACAAGTGAGTCATCATTATTCTAATAAATCAGGGCTTCGAACCGTAACTTTTTTTGTTCCGGTTTTCGTTCCGGTTCAACTAAAAAATTAATATCGGTTCAGTTCCGGTTTTCGCTAAGCCAAAAATAACTGTTTTCGTTTCAGTTCCAAATGAATAATTTCATTTTATGTATATTCTTATTTGTACTAAAAATATAATTCTATCATAAACAAAAAATGTAATTCTATCAAAATTTCGAAGATTTTATTCTTATTTTAATTGGTACAGTATGTGAATTGATACAAACAGCAGGTACGATAAGAGCGGCGAGCATTGGCATTGTTATCCATTATCAAAATCGCATTTGACAACTAGGTTCATGATTACCCACATTCGTCGTTTGCCTCTCACATCGTGCACTTGGCCTTGCAATAATTATGTAAAAAATATATTATTTATTTAACATATGAAAATTGCCTCTATTAATTAATATATCTTCTAACGTGGTTTCACTGAGATTACTTCTGTTGTCTCGGAGAATAAATTTCAATATTAACTTGTGTAGCTGGAGCTGCCAAAACCACCATTGCAATCTTATACAAGTGCGGATATGTAATTTTATTCTCTTCCCAGAAATCTAAAATATTATGCTTTATATCAAGCCTTCGTACATTGTTAAAATTATTTAAAATGAATTCAATGTCAGTCTCGGTAGAAATAGAGGTTCTATGTGTTTTTATTACTGCCAATTCTTTACTTTTTAAAAAAGTCTCTAAATCGTCTTCATTTTCATCGCTTTCAGTAGAAGATTTTGTTTCCTCGTTTACTACTGAAA
>CM063510.1:153862020-153867020 GCA_032207245.1 Pardosa pseudoannulata
GTAGCAAAATACCTTGATTATGACAAAAAATTTTCAGCAGAAGATAGAGCATTATTCTTTTCCGAAGGAGCTGAAATCATGCCATATAGCATTTGAATTAATTATTCAGCTGTATATTTATTAAAACGATAACGCGACCGAATGTCCACATCATCCAAAAATCCAAATCATTTGTTCTATCTGAATGTACAAATCTTTTCCTGCGGATTTCTGTTATTTCCAACATTTGTAAAACTTCGAGATCTTCTAAATCTGAAAATATATCCGCCATGCTTGTTTTCAACTCAGAGCGTAAAATTCATGCGTAAAATATAGTATCCGTGGATTAGGCAATTAGTCCTCCAAATTCGGAGGATCAGAAACAGGGGATTAAAATGAGCTGAAAGCCGCGGATTCTCGTTGAAGAATACGAAAATGCTGATTCGCGGTTAGATCCGAGTATTAAAATTGTGGTGAATATGACCCTAGGTCATTTTTTAGTAGGGGTAAACAGAAAGTTTGGCCTACCACCTCCAGAGGTATCG
Source organism: Pardosa pseudoannulata (assembly GCA_032207245.1). Classification (NCBI taxonomy): domain Eukaryota; kingdom Metazoa; phylum Arthropoda; class Arachnida; order Araneae; family Lycosidae; genus Pardosa; species Pardosa pseudoannulata. Next base: position 153,862,545 of record CM063510.1, read on the forward strand.
TTTGGGAACTTGAATATATTGAAAACAAACCAATTTTACGTGCCCATGACTGAGCACGGCAGATTTTTGGCGATTTGAATACCGAACTTGCTACTCTCCAGTTACGAGATCGCTGACTTTACCCACTGTGCTACCGCAATGTCCACCAGTTAATGTTATGTTAGTTTCTTACAGCTTACTCTAAAACTATGTTATGAAAACAAGCTGCTTTAAAAGCGTAATATTGGATTTCAGTCAGGCAAAAGCACTTCCAAGTACTTTCTGTAGAGACCATATTTATGTGACGTTTCATTTCTTTGCAGATGGCGAGTGAAGCTACGCGAGACTGGTACAGAGGGAACGGTTCCATCCTGCTACTTGGAAAAGAAAGCGACATCTACGCCACCCGTTTCTCCTCAACTTGATGCAAAAGCCCAGACAGCCATTACAAGGAGAGAGTAAGTTTATTAACCCAATTTATTACAAACGTATACACTAGTACGTTACAATTAAAAAACCGTAGTGGACTATTAAAAGATGGCTGTAAAGAAACCTTTTTCCAAAGTTTTCACGTAAGCAATTTAACTTTTTGCCTGTGGAATGTCTTTGAGAAAAACGTGCCAAAAATGGTAATTTTTTTTCCTTAATTTTGTTTGTGATTATTATCAAAAAAGGTTAGAAATAGATCATTTTTTTAAAAAAACAACAGAAAAATTTTAAACGAAATTACTATTTTCAATATATTTCCATATATGGGAAATGTTAATGAATGGCAGTAATTTTTTACTCAAATGACAGCAAAAGAAATCAGATGGTATAATTTTCTGGATAAATATAATAAACTAATACAACATTATTATTATGTATATCAACTGTCATGAAATTCCACGTCCCTCAGATTCCTTTGAATTTCACAAATTCTTTACAGTATCCAAGAAATAGCTACAAACTTCGCAAAACTGTTGCACGGGAAAGAATCTCTATGTATTGAGAAAATGGCAAATAAAATACTATGCATTGGACGAAACTCTTTCGGGCTTAACGGAATTGAAATACCGTTTTTCTCTCGCCCGAACTGAGTTTGGGCAAGAGGTTAAACTGTAGTGAAAATTAATATTTAATCCTCACCTCCTATATAAAAATCTAATGAATGTACAGTAAACCCCTTTTTGTACGCTTATCTATATATATAAAAATGAATTTGTGTGTGTCTGTCTGTATGTTCTCTATAGACTCAAAAACTATGCATCCAATCGCCGTGAAAATTTGGGAAATATTTAGGTATATCCCTGGGAAGGTTTTTGTAAATTTTTAGCGTTCGAAATTCATTCCTTCCCCCTTTTTCGAGCATTTCATGTCATTATTCCAAGCATTATTTTCCCCTGTTAAACGCAAACGATAAAATTTTTAATTTATCGCGTGATAACTAAGTGAAAGAAGCATTATTTCTAGTGATTTATAAACTCTTATTTTGTAGGAAAGGGCCCCTTTTCTGTTTAAGTCCTTATCCTAGGGGTCTTAGAAAATCATTTATGTTCTTTTACATACCAGGTGTGATTTGATTAATTTTTATTCTACGATGAAATTCTACCTATTTTATTCCATTGTTGTTTGATTTAGTATTTGCAGTATTTGAAATGGAGTTTCTAAACCTTATTATAGCTGTATTTAAAATTCAATCCCTTAGTGTAATATTTCTGATTCTTTTAAATAGAGAATTATACCTACTAATTATTGCTGACAGAAAAGCAAAATTTATTATTGAAACTTCTTTTGAGTTGTTGTAAGTCTGAGCACAGTGTGTCGCTAAAATTAAAAAAATGTATAAAATAATCGATAAATTTTTCATTTTATGTAAAAGATTCTTATTTTTTAGAAACAAAGTAATTCAGAAAAAATGTTTGAATAGATATAGGGAACTAATTCTGAAAATACCCTGTATTTACGATAATAATTCAGAAAGATGTGATAAGGAGAAAAAAAAAATTTCCATGTAAACTTCCTTAAAAGTGGTGTCACCTTAAGGGGTCATACGACTCTAAAAAGTCGAAAAAAGATAAAATAATTGTTCTTTTCGACTTCTCATACCTTGAAAACTACTAGTTTTACAAGCGTAATTTTTTTACGTAGTTAAAATAAATTGTGGTCTTTTTCGCACTTATCTCCTTATTTTTTGAAACATAGAACAATTTTAGAGAGACTTTGTTGTTAACAAAATTGATATCTAGGCTAACGTGCATGATTACTAAAAATATAACTAAGTTCAAGACAATTTTATTGTTTTAAAATACTACAATATCTCAAAATCACTGTGAATCGAAATTTGTATATTTTTAAGATACATAAATGTATTTAAAAATATTTGAAAAAAATATTTTTTCCTTAAAAATAAAAAAAAGTTATCATTGCAAAAAAGAAAACACATATTTTGAGAAGTATACAAGTAAATTTATTGTCCGTCGGATGAAAATTATACTGTATACAACCTATAAAAATGCCATAAAAATATTAAAAGGGATAACGTGCACGCTACATGAAAAAAAACCTCTTTAAAAATCAAATTAAAGTTTTGTAGGTTTAAATTTATTTATAGCAAACAGATGGCACGTTTTTATTCTTAACTCTTTTCAATATTGGAACTTTTTTACTCGGATTGTTTTAAAATTTTCAGAATTAAATTTACATGTATTTTTTCTGAAAAATCTAATATTTTGTGGATTTAACAGTTCAATATATGACCCCCTTAAAAGACTAACAATCGTCATACTCGTCTAATTTACCTATATTAAAATAATCAGTAATTATGCGTAGAAGAATTATGCGATGAAAGTGTTGTTAATCCATATTTCAAAATAAAAAATATAGTTTTTTGTAGTATTTCATTCGTTTAATTTTTTTCAGGAAAGTTCTAAAAGAACTTGTAGAATCAGAAGAAGCCTTTTCCAGAGATATGCAATATGTAGTCAACAACTATATACAAGAAATGGAATCTAAGAAAATGTCCAAGGAACTTAAAGATTACAAAGATGTTCTTTTCTCCAACTTCAAAGCTATTTCTGACTTCCACAACAAGTATGACTATTTTGATATTTTGTGATAATTATTGACTACTTTCATTTAGTACAAATAAGAGTTTTTATTTAACATGCATGCATTAAAAATACTGTCACGAAGATTCGAATGAACACACCGCTTAACTTAACAGAGAAATTTATTGAATCTAAGTAGCAACTCGCAACTTTACAAGATCAGGAAGTTGCCTACAGCTAGTGGGTATCAGCTTTTATACCCGAACAGAATATTCGAGAAATAACTAATTTACATATTAAAGGAAGATCTAGAATGTTCAAGAACATAAGGGAAAAATAAATAACATTTTAAAATTAAAAATCCGTACTTCGGATCAACCACCATGGCAAGCATCGAAACCACAATCTTCGTGTCTGGATCTCGCGCTTTGACCATTCGGCCACTGAGCTCGTTGGCGAAGCTTCTTTATGCGGCAATATTTACTATGAATAAATGATTTAATGAATCGGCAAATATATCAACCAGAACTATCTAAAATAGTTTTAGTGGGATTGATTTTGTTTAATTTTAATGTATATGTGTGCAAAGATTAATACCTGTTAATTTACAAACATCTAGAGTTCTGTCAAAAGGTGTTAACACTTGTTATTTTTCTTTTTCAGTGTTCTCATGAAAGGAATCCAGTACTATGCAGACGATCCTGCTCGTTTAGGAAAAACATTTTTAAGATTGGTATGCAATATTTTGAAAACATTTTATCTTTGATATTCTATTTATAATTTTTATGTTTCAAAGAAAATGAGCAGTTTACAAAAATTTGACTTCTTGTCTTTAATAAAACTTTAATTTAATATTATTAAATATATCTCTATTCTAAAAGTAGCTACTATTCTAAAAGTTGTACATCATTCTAATTTATGAAGTTTTATACTAAAAACACAGGGTTACTGTAAAAGATATATTTATTTTCACAGCAGTGTAAATTCAAAATTTTTACGCGTACAAATATGAGGAATGAAGTTTCTTTTACTAAAAACACAGGGTTACTGTAAAAGATTTATTCATTTTCATAACAGTGTACATTCAAAATTATTACACATACAAATATGAGGAATATATAAAAATAACCACAAGCTCACTAAGTTTCCTGTTCACTCTACAGATGTAAATGTTCTGTACATAGGCTTTATCAGACGTCAACATGTTCGTGTTAATGAGTATTTTCACTGGTGAAGAATGTGCTAATTTTTTGTGTTACAGTGAACAATTTTCAACCAATTTATTTTAATTCAGGTTGACTTGTAATAAGGCCCTTTAACCGATTCACTATCACGCGATAAATCCGCGTATTCTTCAACGGAAAAAGGAATCCGAACTGAATCTGCTGCTTTTTCAACACGTACATGTTGACTTGTGATAAGGCCTCTGATCATTTTCAATGTCCGTCAATACCTGGCCGATGATCTT
>CM063510.1:153872020-153917020 GCA_032207245.1 Pardosa pseudoannulata
GTTTAATTCCTATATAGATTATATATTTTTAGAATTCCTGGTAATGCTTTCTTAATTAAACAGGTAGAATTATTTTACATCTGATCTCAATTCTATGCAAAAGAAATGACTGTTTTAACGAATTCCAAGAATATATATCAATTAAAGAAATAATATTCAATATTTACTGGCATAAATCTATGTCACACGTGGAAAACGTGCTTCATTTATTTCCATTGGAATTCCAAAGCATTCTAAAATCTGTGCCAAGTTGAAAAAGGAAAAGAATATACACAACATAGACTTGTTATAGAAAGGTATCTTCGGTACTTGAGTTCGTGGGTTCATATCCGTCTGTGGTATAAATATTCCTAACCGTTCGGAATCGACTTTAAGCAGTAGGTACACCGGTCTAAGGGGCCTCATGTTGCCAAAAAGTAGGCCGTAGCGCTCCAAACCAAACCAATACAAACCCCTAATACAAAGTTTATATGCCTATACAGATTGTATTTTTCTAGAATTCTTGGTAATGTTTTCTTAATTACACAGGTGGAATTATTTCATATCTGATCTCTTTTCTATGAAAAAAAAAAAACTTTTTTTTAACGAATTCCAAGAATATATATCAATTAAAGAAATAATATTCAATATTTACTGGCATAAATCTAAATCACGTGTGGGTCACTTGCTTCATGTATTTTCATTGGCATTCAAAATCATTCTAAAACCTATGTCATGTTGAAAAGGGAAATTTATTTTTACAACATACACTTGTTATACATAGATGTAGAGGACAATATATAAAGATACATAGAGATAAAGGACTCATAATCTGATAATTGAAATTAAAAAGTATTTGTATTTTGTAAACTAGTTTTCTGATATTCATCATTCAGTTTTCCATACTTTATAATACAAAAAAATATTATTAACCTTATATAAGATGATTTTTACTCATATTAAGTGCTACGGTAACTCAGTTAGCAAAGACAGCGATCTGGTAACCGGAGAGTACCAGGATAAAGGCTCGAGATGGCTAAAAGTCCAAATGTACTTTGATGGGCACGTAAAATATTTTTTTGGTCGAAATGTCTTCCAAGTTTCCAGGTGGTACTTTTGGAGATAGCAGTCCAAGCTGAAAAGAGAGTGGGTCTTCTACTTAGTCCCTACTTCTATATGACGACTACCCAGTCATAAAAGCCTAACCTCTGGAGACAATGGCAACCATCTTTCCGTGAGGGGTCAAATGACTTCTAAATGGCCACGACACCAACAAACCACCCAACCATCTTAAAAATGTAATAAAAAGATTATAATTTTGCTACCTTTGCATTGCTTTCAGTATTTTCTCTATTTTATGTACTTCGAACATTTATAAATTACATAACCTTTTTCTTTTTTAGGAATTCAGCAAGAAGATACAAGACGAGAAAACTCTGTCGGAGCACTTAAAACTTCCAATCCAGAGAATTAACGATTACCAATTACTGCTTAAAGTGAGTATTATTTTCAGGTACCTTCGATCTAAAAATATTCACTATATGTCATCCTTTCGAAGTCAATTTACCAGAATAGTAATACGATGGAATCAACTAGATCTTTTTAACTGGGAAATTCATTGTTCTCGTCAAAACGAATTGAGCAATGCATCCGTGTTTAGTTTACAGAGTACGAAAATTAGTTTCAAATATATAAAATTTAGGATAACAACTAAGGAAATATAACTTTAAGTAGATGACCTCTTGCCTCTACCATTAAAGTATAGGCTTTCTTTCAGTAAATTAATAGAAATTTGAATATACAATTTGTTTTCGAAAATATACAAATAAGAAAAAATTATATTCCCAATACTGTTGTCCATGTCCAATATTGTACTTCTAATTGTGTGTATATATATTTATATGTATGTATATATGTATATTTATGTATATACATATGTATATATGTATATACATATATGTATATACATATGTATATATATGTATATATATATATATATATATATACATATATATATATATATATATATATATATATATATATATATATATATATATATATATATATATATATAATTACAGGCTCAAAACCTGTTAAGAAAAATAAGAAAGACATTCTAGACGTTAATTTTTTATTCGAATATCATTTGACAATTTGTTTTCAAGAAGAGACTCTGAAAGATAAAAGATCACCAGCTTACAGAATTTACCTGTTCCTTTCTGGAACATAGCCCATTCTGCCCTTAAATAGTGTAGTTTTCCACCCATGTTCTTACGCTTCACAAAGAGTTCACTTTTTAAAATTTATTATTTAATGCTTTACTTTCCAACTACAAAATTCCAAGCCTCATACACACATACACACGTGTATATATACGTGTGTGACCTGTTAAAAATATACTTTACCAATTGAAAGGGAGAAATAGCCCATATTTTTAATCGTCAGCACTTGTTTGGCAACTCCACTGCAGTCATCTTGGCATCAGGAAACGAAGCCCAGAATCGTGGAACTTCAAATTTATTAGAATGAAAATGCACTGCTTAACCAATCGTCTTTGCAATGCAATTGTTCTACATAGAATGCTCTAAGAATATACACATATGTCGCCGATGATGTCCACAGAGCATGCGAGTCAGGCGATTTTATTTTCATGAGACTTAAGATGGTTTAGCACTTTTTAGGAGGAAAGATTGTTCATCTTCATCATTGAAGATAGTTTGAAATACACAAATAGCTATTTAATTATTACAGAAGCAATAAAAGTTTCCTGGGAGAGCTAAGAAATGTGTCCAGTGGACACAAAATGAGCATTTGTTTCAACGTTAACTTTGAGAGATAGGTAAAAAGAATTTAAGTTTGAGAACACTCCTTTATCACTCCTTTTATGGCTGGAAAATTAAGTATTGAAAATCAAAGTTAAAAAGAAGTTTAGATAGGTAATTTAGGAGCGATAATTTTGATATATTACACACACATATATATTTATATTATTTAGAAAATGCATGTATTGTGTTCTACGCAGTGAAATGACTTGAATTGTGTGTTATCTTTTTCAGGAGCTGATCAAGTACACAGCACGTTTGAAAGAGAACACCATTGATCTGGAGAAGGCTCACGACTTCATGCAAGCCATTCCACAGCGTATCGCCGACCTTCAGTACATTAACTCCATCCAGGGATACAAAGGAAACCTTCACAAGCTCGGAAGGATCCTCAAACACGTAAGGCCTCGACACTCTTTCTTATCGGTTACTCGGCGACAGAAGCACGAGTCCGAGCCCCGAGCGAACGGGGCACCTTGCCAATAAAAGAACACAATGACGTTATATAAGCGTTTAGCTGAGTCTGTTTGTTTGGAAAATAACTATGCAAAATAAAGCGGAATAGAAAAGCAGAAATACCTCTATTCACTTATCTGTGCTACATACATTCTACTATTTAATTTTCTGTGTAACCCTAACCTTATAACACACCTTTGAAGAAAGATCTTGGCATTTAATTCTTGACGATCAACTTCTATATATATGACACTTTCACTCAACTTACTCAAGTGAGGTTTAGCTTACATAAACATATATCAATTTTGACCTACATAATTGACATTTTTATCTTTAGCCCTTTGTCTGCCCTGTACATCACATATGGTATACACATGAGCCGTGGTAGCTCAGCTGGCAAAGACAACGCACTCGTAACTGGAGGGTTGCGAGTTCAGAGCCCGAGCTGGTCTAAGATCCGTGTTCGTTAAAAAAACTGGGGCACGTAAAATACGTTCGTGGTCACAATATCCTCCCAGTTTTCGATCAGTACCTCTACGGGTGGTAGGCCAAGCCTATGGTTCTTCTGGTTGGTCCCTGCTTCAAAATTAATAGGACCTACTTGAGCTTAAGTCATACATTCACCTTTGAGGTGCTCATCAAAATGACATGCGTACCCTTTTGCTTTAATACGAGTAGCCTCCTGCTCAATCGTGCTTGGTTAGACCAAGTGGCATTTGCAACAACAACAACAACAACAGTAGTATACACATCTAATGCTTTATACGCTTGTATATCCCATGTGATGTACATTTAACCCTTTGCCTTAAAACAATATATGGGAGACGGGATCGTACTGCTCCTTTACCTGCTGCTGCTTCTAAAATGAGAACTTCGTATCACACACGTGATGATTCTGTCTGGCCAAAAGTGAAAACCTCGTTTCAGACATGTTATTGTTTTTAGGCGATAAAGTTTTTGTTTTTGCGTTATTGTTTGTTACAGTTGCAATATAAGAGTTGATCGTTTATTCTTAGGCGTAACAGAGTATTATATTATATGCAATAAATAATTAACTGTTGGTGCTTAAAAAATTCTAAAAATTTAACCTAATGGCAAAAATTAAAATTGATACTAATAACGGTGCTGGAAAGTGTCCTGATTACACCTTAGAAACTGAAACAGATACCGAATGCAAAAAGTGTAAAGTTGCCCTACATGTTCCTGATTGTTTCGAGAAATATCACACACTGGAAAATTTTTAATTTCCTGTCATTGGTTTAAAATGTTAGTAATAAAACAATACCCCTTACAAAATTTTGACTAATATTATACATTATTCACTTATAGGTTATTCAAGCAATAAATTCTACATAGAAAATATTTAAGCGACTGAAAATTTTTACTTTTGTTATATAACCAAAAACATAGAAATAATATGTGAAATAAAAACATTAATTTTTTTAATAAAAATGAAATGAAATATAATTATCAAATTCTGTGGTTTTATTGAATAGTAAATGCAGTACTATTAATGTCCACTGGTTTGCTCGCAATTTATCCCGTGATGAAACTGCTTCTGGTCACGACGCATGAGAAAAGCTTTCATCGAAAGTGGCACACACAATCGTCGCTCGATTCATAAGGCAAGAGGTTTACTAATTTTAATCTGGAAATAATTTGGTGTAGCGTCTCAAATTCAATTTTAGTTTGCAGTTAGACATATTGAATGGAAAGATTTATATCTAATGTACATCAAACAATTATTCTCTCACACGAGGACAGACAAAGTGTTATCCCTTTGAATGTCCTGTCCATCCCGTACGATATACTATTGTACATCCCATGTTATACACAATTAAATCTATATTAAACGCGAAACAATTGGATGTAGAGTCTTATTTAGTTGCTTCTTTCAGTTACAGGTATGAAATTTAAAGCTTTATATCTAATATACATCGTAAAATTTTTTCTCTCTTATGGAGATAGTTAAAGGGTTGAAAGGAATTCAATGAATGATCGAGGAAAACGCACTTGCAGTTTTCGTCCAAAAGTAGGTAGCACGTTATAAAGCGGTACAAAATATTGACGACCTACCGTAACGGGGTAAACGCCGTTCAACGTCGAAATCGAATGATAAAGTGTTTCTTGAATAATCGATAATAATGGAGACTGAGTGTTGCGGTGTAGTACATTGCCTTGTTATTTCAAAGTCATTGATAACCCAAAGTTGCTTTATATGGCTTTTAATTATAGTATAATACCACTGATATATATTACAATGTTCAAATATTGAACAAACGACAAGGAAATATGCAAAAAAATATATAAAAATTAAAAAGTAAAAGAAGCACTCCACGTGCTACGCCTCAAAAACAAAAATTGCCGATGTCCAAGAAAACGCTGCATTCTTTTCTTTGCTTCTTTGTCTCAGGCAATCCTATACTTTTCATTATCCTGTGTTGATGTGTTCGTTGTTCCATTGTCCTTTTACAATGCGTCCTTTCCCGGCTCTGCCCAGAAGGACCGGGACTCCAAGGATGGTCCTGAATCGCCTCCTGGAGACCAATCACAATTCTCCAAAACTTGGTGAAGTTAAGTGCAATTATTTTCACTGGACACACCACACGCTTCCTGGAGTCGCGAAAAAAACTTGGGCATTCAACCCACAACGTGTGAGTGCGGCGAGCAAATCAATTTCGCAAACCTTATGTTAAATATAGCTGCACTCTTACACTGGGCAACTTATTAGGTGAAATGCATTTCAGTTTAATATCTATACTACTCGGTACAAATGTATTTTTAACTAAATCGTTTGTATTTTCAGAGAAATAAACGACACGCTCTTATGGAACATACTGTATATATACACACATATATAAAAATTATATACTTATACATGAATGTGTGTTTATTTTAATTGTTATGGTTTATCATAATTTCGACTTCTTACTGCAGGACTGGTTCGAAGTGACGGACGGCAACGGACTGAGACGCGAGAGGTTCGTTTTCATGTTCAAAGGCAGAATTTTTATCACAGATCACAAGAGAGTCGGCACGCATCGGTCCATTTATCTAGTCAAAAACGTCATCAAGGTGAGACTCTTTTCTCTCAATCCTTAGAATCCTGACATCGAGGTCTTATGAAGGAAAATGATTTTTGAACAGTATGGGATTTAAACATCGAATTAGGTTCTTTTTACTCAGAACCTAAAAAGACATACTTAAATTTTCGACTTAGGAAATCGTAAGAGCCACGATAGTTCAATCGGTAAAGGCGTTATCAGGAATTAACAATTCTTATTTATTTGTTGACCAGCAAAACAGATATCACTTGAACATATCACTGCACTATTCAATTTTAAAGCACTTTAATTAATCACAAATTTATAACTTCACACTGGCTCATCATACAGTGCAGCAACAACATTTTTCACAATACCAATCAAAACCAGAAAACATTCTTCGAGCGAAGTAGAAGTTGTAGTTCTTTTGATATCCTGCTCGAGCAGAAAAAGTTGGGCCCTTACTCTGGACGTTGAGGTTCGTTTCGAACCTTCGTTGTGACGTCATTTACCCTTCAGCTTGCGGACATTATATGAGCAAATGATCAAGCTGACGTCAAAGTGACGTCACAACGAACGTTCGACCCGACTCTCAACGTCCATAGTAAACCCCTTGTTCTTTACAGCGTCGATGTCATAAGCGGAGGGTTGCAGGTTTGATGTTTGAACCCTCCAAAGATAGTTCTGGTTGACTTGAGATAAGGTTGAATTGTGGCGGAATTACACGAGAAATCCTCTTATTCATCATCGGGAAAACGAATCTTAAACTCAATCTGCTGCTTTTTGAATACGAGAAGCTCACACCCGACAAGGCCTTAAGCATAATGAAGTGTATATAGCGAAGAGGCAAAACATTATGCCTACTTTAGATTTTAAATTTTTAAAATTTCTAGACATTTACTTGGCTATTTGTTATTCTCTATAAAAATTATTCTTAAATCTATACTTTCCGGTGATGTTTTAGGAACTTGTACATTCAGGGGACGATATAAATATTATAAAAGAATACTTTATAATTCTATACCATAAACAGCTTTAAATAATTTGTAATCTTTGAATAACATTTATCAAATTATTTTGAATGCTTACATGAATTTTTGAAAACAAAGTCCAGATGTTAAAAAAATAAAAAGATTTAATGACGAGATATGCATTTTTAAAGGAAATACTCTCTTGCTGCACATTCATAAAATACACCAATAATTTTTTTATATAATTTCGTATTTCATACTACTACGCAACTTATTAAAAAGAGTCCGATTATATGTAAGTTTGAAAAGATATTCGCAGTGTATTGAGCTGTAGGACTTTGTTGATCATGGGAGATTTTAAGATCGAAAATAATTTTTTCCGGTTTCAAAAAATTTGATCTGCAGATTTTGTAGAGTCTGGCACACATCGTGTTAAAACAAGAAATATATATACAGTGGAGCCCGCTTAATGTGAACAGTTTGAGACACCGTGATTTTGATACCAATAACCGATTGATAACAATAAACTATATACAAAATTTGATTTTTATCCCTCCTTTTAATTCACACGCACTAAATTTCAAAACAAAATGAAAAACACACCTTATATTTATGCACTGTATATTATCTTTTAAAACATAAGAATTGTATACATAATTAAAAAGATAAATTGTTGACTGTCTACAATTTTTTCTAAGCAGCTCATTGATAAATTGTTCGTAATCATAATCAACCTGTCATAACGATTTAAAATTTCGATCTTTTGTTTTAATGTTAAATCATATCGCCTTCTGGCTTCCATATCGACAAGCTGCATGTAAGGCATAAAATGTGAATACGTCCTACTCAGTTCGCCGAACGCTGGCCGATTGGTTAGGGCGCTGATCGTCGGTACCGGAGTTCGTGGGTTCGAATCCCACTATGGCATGGATGTTCGTAGCCATTTGGAATCGGCTTTAAGAAGTAGATCCCGGTCTCATTAGCCCTCGCGTGCAAAACAGTAGACAGTAGTGCTCTAAACCAAAACCAAAAAAAAAACCCTTCTCAGTTCCTATAAGAATGTGTTGCCTTTTGCTTATCTTACAACCATTGACCACCAGCAGGGTGTGTATAATTCTAAAGAATTCCAGCAACGTGTAATGTCCCACTCCTTTGTTCATTCTCCATTTCCCTAGGTTGATAAAGAAGTCTCGGAAATTCAAACAACAGCGAAAAGAAAATGGATTCTTTCTGAATATATTGGGAATATTCCTTTGCCAGTTAAAATGAGGTTCAAAAATTGATCCCATTAACCGATGTAACGATCACATAAAGCGATAATTTTAACTTACAAATGAATAGAGAAAATCTGGATGAAGTGATTTCGATAACAATAAGCGATTGATAACATTAACCGCGATCACATTAATCGGAGTCAACTGTACATCATACGCATCACGTTTACTTTAATGTCAGTAGACATATTCTCGTCCCACTTAATTTTGATTGATTATTATTCTTAACAGTGTAAGACTTTGTTGATCATGGGAGATTTTAATATCGAAAACAATTTTTTCTGGTTTCAAAAATTTGCTTTGCAGAATTTGTCGAGTCGGGACACATCATGTTAAAAGAAGAAATATATATACATCATACGCATCACGTTCACTTTAATGTGAGTAGGCAGATTCTCGTCTCACTTAATAATTTTGATTGATTATTATTCTTAAGAGTGTAATATTATTTTGATCATATTAGGTTTTAGAATGAAGAATTATTTTTTCCGGTGTCAAAAAAATCCTCTGCAGAATTTGTCGAGTCTGGGACACATCATGTTAAAAGAAGAAGATATATACATCATACGCACAGAGTTCACTTTAATATAAGTAGACATATTCTCGTCTCACTTAATAATTTTGATTGATTATTATTCTTAAGAGTGTAAGACTTTGTTGATCATGGGAGATTTCAATATCGAATATCATTTTTTCCGGTTTAAAAAAATTGCTCTGCAGAATTTGTCGAGTCTGGGACACATCATGTTAAAAGAAAAACTCATACATCATACGCTTCACGTTGACTTAAATGTGAGTAGACATATTCTTGTTAATTCTATTCCACTTAATAATTTTGATTGATTATTATTCTTAAGATTGTAAGACTTTGTTGATCATGGGAGATTTTAATATCAAAACAATTTTTTCCGGTTTCAAAAATTTGCTTTGCAGAATTTGTCGAGTCGGGACACATCATGTTAAAAGAAGAAATATATATACATCATACGCATCACTTTCACTTTAATGTGAGTAGGCAGATTCTCGTCTCACTTAATAATTTTGATTGATTATTATTCTTAAGAGTGTAATATTATTTTGATCATAGGAGATTTTAGAATGAAGAATTATTTTTTCCGGTGTCAAAAAAATCTTCTGCAGAATTTGTTGAGTCTGGGAAACATCGTGTTAAAAGAAGAAGATATATACATCATACGCACAGAGTTCACTTGAATATAAGTGGACAGATTCTCGTCTCACTTAATAATTTTGATTGATTATTATTCTTAAGAGTGTAATATTTTGTTGATTATGGAGGTTTTAAAATGGAGAATAATTTTTCCCGATTTCAAAAAATTGTTCTTCAGAATTTGTGGAGTGTGGGACACATCGTGTTAAAAGAAGAATATATATACATCATACGCATCATTTACACTTTAATGTGAGTAGACATATTCTCGTCTCACTTAATAATTTTGATTGATTATTATTCTTAAGAGTGTAATACTTTGTTGATCATGGGAGATTTCAATATCGAAAATATTTTTTTCTGGTTTCAAAAAATTGCTCTGCAGAATTTGTCGGGTCTGGGACACATCGTGTTAAAAGAAGAAAAATCATATATCATACACTTCACGTTGACTTATAATGTGATATATATACATCATACGCATCTCGTTAATTCTATTCTCATCCCACTTAATAATTTTGATTGATTATTATTCTTAAGAGTGCAAGACTTTGTTGATCATGGGAGATTGAAATATCGAAAATATTTTTTTCTGGTGTCAAAAAGTTGCTCTGCAGAATTTGTCGAGTCTGGGACACTACGTGTTAAAAGAACAAATATTTATACATTATACACATCACGTTCACTTTAATATAAGTAGGCAGATTCTCGTCCCACTTAATAATTTTGATTGATTACTCTTAAGAGTGTAAGACTTTGTTTTTGGGAGAATTCAGTATCGAAAATAATTTTTTCCGGCTGTGCTAAATTCATTGAGACACTACGTGTTAAAAGAACAAATATTTATACAATACACATCACGTTCACTTTAATATAAGTAGGCAGATTCTCGTCCCACTTAATAATTTTGATTGATTACTCTTAAGAGTGTAAGACTTTGTATTTGAAGTGAAGATTCCGGCTGTGAAGCACCTCGGAAGCAATATCGGCTGGTGAATGGTGCAAATGGAGAGGCTAAAATCAGGTGCTTCTAAATTTGTGAATGAGGAAGGAGAGAGATTTTCCTTGGAATCTTTCCAGTTCGGTAAAAGATAGCCAGGCCCTTACAAGGTTTACTTGAAATAGAATATAAAAGGCTCCTCAGGAATGTCTACGAAATATATTCATATTATGTTTAACGGGACAAGGGACGATAAGTTAAAATTTTCGATTATTATTTCGATTCAATTTTTAACGATACTTTATAATAAGAATACATACCGTTGTTAAATAAACATATAAGACACAAAAATCTACTAGAAAGTAATTTTTGATTAAAATACGGAACTGATAGAATTAGGGTCGTCCTACAATTGTCCTTAAAAATGTCCTAGTACATACCAAACTAACCGATTGTTCTTAATTTTTTTAATCTTATCTTTAGAATTTGTATAAAAACAAAACTGGGTATCGATTTTCCCTTGCATTAAATAGTGTTTATATAAGCCGATTACTTAAAACAATACGATATTTGATGAACTGTTTTTGTTGCTTCAATGGTGTTAAATCTTCTGTAACTCGAAAAAGTACTTTATAATTTTCAAAACTATACCCAGTTTAATATAAAACACTCGAACAAAAAATATTCAAAATTTTGAACAAGAAATGCTTAAAAGTAGTGAGCCTGGATCATTTTGAAAATTACTTATTCAATACACTTAGATTGGAATATATTGTATTTAAAAGTTCAATATAATGTATGACAAAAAAAAGTTTTAGTGTAGTAAAATGATTGTTTTTGAAAAAAGATTTTTCTGATAATGTACATAACTTGATTTTTTCAGAACAAAAAAAAAATTCACATTTTGGTTATAATCTGTCTTATTGAAGGCCATTTGTTCCCTCTATGTAAATTCCAACTTTGTCACAAGGGGCTGCAGAGCACCACCATGACGAATAAAATTTTTTACGTGTATAAAAATAAACTAGACATTCTTTTTTAATATCATCTATAATCTGTTTGTTTAAAACAATAGAGGTTTTATAAGTGCATTAGGGGGAAAGGAATATTTCCATCAACCGATAATTACTGAAATTTGATTTGGTTTGGTCTACATTTTTGCAACACGAAGGCTAATGAGAACGGGACCTACTGCTTAAAGCCGATTCTCAACGGTCACATTCCGGTACTAAAGATTAGCGCTCTATCCATTAGGCTATTGTTCGATTGTACTCTCCAACTGTACTCTCTGCAGACATCTATTTTTAATGTACTTGAATCAACAAAACTTTTACCGAGGGATTTTAAGGCTATATTTGTGAGAAATTTAACAGGAAATATGCATGCATTGATTTATAAATGTATTTTGGTACGCAGTGTAAATATCCATACTTTTTTTTACCATGAAAAGTTCTCTCTTATAAACTAAAAAATATCTTCTCAAAATTTTGCAGTGACCCTATTTGTACTATATTTAATACCAAGAAATTAATCTAATTGACATACAAACGTTTTTGAAAAAGATATTTAAAATAGACCAGAATTTTTTTAATCATTTCTCATCCAATAAAAATATTTTGTAACAAATATAAAATGTAAAATTCAGCAGAAGTACAGCTGCTAGTTTAATGACATAGTGAGGTTTTTCATATACTCTTGCTATAATACTGTCCAAAAGAGAACTATAAGTTTAAGAATAGTAATTGGTAGAAATTGTAAAACAAGTCATTTTCAAGTCATTTTAATAAATACTTCTTTATTCGACTTGTAAAGATTTTTTTCTAATCACCTCTTGTGTATATATATATGCACACACACACGCATGAATATATTTTATATATACTTCCTGTTACATACACTTTTCGTCATTGGAAATAAGTGTCACATAAATTGTAGACTTCTTATGTGTTTTTTCTTTTTTCACAAATAAATGCATAGAAGAAACAACTTGTTTGACGATTTCCAGTCAGTCAGTTACTCACTCTTTTTGTTATATCGCAGCTTCCAGAGGTCGAAATAGTGGACAACGCTGACGATGACGAGAGGAAGCTGCGATTCCAGTCCCTGAGACCGGGGGCACCGGGCTTCCCTTTTACGCTCAAAAGCAAAACGCAGGAACTCAAAGAGGATTGGCTCAACACCATCCAGGTCTCATCCGGTCCACAAGGTTTGTTTTCATTTCTCTTCCATATTGGAGTATTCATAGTCAAAGGGGTCTCGCTGGTTAAACTTAAGAATGCCATGGTTTTATCACTACTTTTTGACTTTCCATAACTTTTTTTATTTAACGCTAAAATGTCTGGAAATTTTTTGGTAGAAATCTATTATATATCTCTTCAATAAACTAACCTTAAATACGCGAATATGGAGAAGAGTTATATAAGAATAGTTGAGTGTAACAATAAGTTACATTCGGTTCAGGTTCCCGTGTGTTTTCGACGGAGACATGCCTGGGCAGGACCGGTTTGAATGCAGAGCGACTTCGGACTTCTCCCAACCAATAGATGTGTCCGTTCGTTTGGGGAATTTTGACCCACCCGCCGTTCTGGTGTGGACTTTTTCTTTTGTCTCCGTGGACAGTCGAAATTTTTTTTGGAGCGGACAAGGTGGTTACCAGAAGAAGACAAGGTGAACGGCTAGCACCCGTGGCTTGTGGATGACCCCCTTCGAAAAAATAGCCATTTTTTTTTTTTGAGGCCGACGCTGACTCGAGAGCAGTCTTCGATCTACAAATGATAAGTTGACTCAACTATTTGAATTCCTTAGGCATTTATCTAATTATAAAATAATTTAGTCTAGATCTATTTTTCATGTGTTTCTTAATGAGTTTTAATTTTGTTCTCAAACACTAGGCCAACGTAACATTGTTATTCTTTACATTGAGTTAGCTAGAATTTAATTTGGTTTTCTCAAAGTCGCCGAAAGTTACCAATTGTTAAAAGATAAACAAAGATATCTCACCAAACGTTGTCATTTGAGGGATAGAATCACCAGAAATTTATTTTAGAATATTATTATAATTAAGTTCGATAGTTCGGTTTAAATGTTTATATATATAATTTTTTTTTACTACGGTACGGTAAAGCCAAAACATTATGACCACCTGTCAATAGCGAGTTGGCCCACCTTTGGCGTGCCACACAGCTTCAACCCGCTTTGGTATGGATGCCGCAAGTCCTTGGTAGATGGCCGGAGATAGATTGTACCAGATGTTTAAGCAACGGTTACGCAAATTCGAGATATTGCGAATGGGTGGTCTTTGAAGTCGGAGCTGCCATCCCATGACACCCCAAATGTGTTCTATCGGATTGAGATCCGGTGAGTTAGGTGGACAGGATATTAACTGGAACTCAGCATCATGTTCCTGGAATCACTCCAACACAAGTTTAGCCATGTGACACTGGTTGTTGTCCTGTTGGTTGCACCTAATTAATAAAATATGAAAAAATGGATACCACATAATTAAGATTTAGTACTTTCGCGCCACGATACATCTTCAGGGTGCAACTGGTCCACAATGATGTTCAGATACCCTGTAGCCTTCATGGTCTGCTCTACCACAACCACGGCTTCCAGAGAAGCCCAAGAGAACGTCCCCTAAATCATGATACCTCCACTACCGGCCTGTGTATGGCCTACTGTACATTGAGGGAGCAACTGTTCGCCTGGAAGACGGCGTATCCTGACACGGCCATCGGCTTGATGAATGACAAACCGGGATTCCTCTGACCAGGCAACTCTCCCCCACTGATCCATGGACCAGTCGGGATGTTTTCGGACCCAGCGTAGGCGCAGTTGGCGATGAAGCTTGGTGAGCAAAAGCACACGAGTGGGACGTTTGCTGCGTAGCCCCATATCCAACAGCGTCTGCTGAAAAGTGTGCTCCAATACTATTCTACTTGGCTCCGGTTTTGCTTCACCATGCGAGACGGTCTCCGATGATCTGTTTCTTTGATAGAGTGTGAACGTGCAACACGATGTCGTCTACTGCTGGTTTCACCATCATTCATCCACTTTGCATAAGTACTAACAACTGTAGATCGCGAACAACCCAAGTGTAGTGCAGTTTCTGAAATACTTGTTCCGAGCCTTCGAGCCATTACAATCTTCCCTCTATCAAAAAATCGCTTAGGTCCGCAGCTTTTCCCATCACATACAGAAATAAGTGAAAGAATTGTTCTTCAGACTGTCTAGAGCCCCTAGGGGGTAAAAACTTTGTGAGGCATAAAGACGATGATAGTTTTTCATGGCTTTGTAAATCTCTATTTGGAAGTATTTCGTTCACGGTAACAGATGTATCTCTAATTGCACCACTAAGCGGCATTGCAAGCACGAATCTATTGTATAAGTCCATTAATGAACACAACGGATCTTTGGCCTGCTCGAGCATCGGTCGAGCACCTGTCCGGCTATCTTGCCTTTTCTGAGCTACCGCAAGACTTGACGAGCTTTATGTGTATTAAAAATTAACAATCTATAATATCTATTTATATATCTATTTATAACCGCAGATGTGTTTAGATGTATGTATATTGATTCCCTCAGAAAGATAAAACAATTGAGTGAAGACAATATATATTTATATACTGATAGTCTTTCCGTAATTAAGAGCCTAGAACAATTAGCACCGAAATCAAAACTAATTAGAACATTTTAATCACTGACAAAGATCATACGGGGAATATGCAGATGTTTTAGCAAAGGTGAATCAATAAATTAAAAACCTATACAGCTCACGATAGTGAAAAAGTAAGAGCAATCTATACTATAATGTCTGAAGTAGAACAAAAGTTAAAATTCGAAAATAACATTTTAAACTATTTCATAACCAATCACGAAAGTTTCCCAACGTACTTGTATAGAATTGGAAAACTAGATTTACCAAATTGGTAAATTGGAAAAATTGATCGAAGAACATGCTGCATCCTAATCATATCAAAAAGTTAAAGGAAATTTATAATATATTAAATTATTAAATTCAAACTACTCTTTTATACAAATTATTACAAATTATTACAATTTATACAAATTTGTATGTCTTTTCATTCTCTCTAACCAATGATATAGCAAACTTCATTCTGCTCACTTTCGTAACTACATCGTTAATAGTAAATTCATCGCGCAAATCCATGCATTCTTAAAAAACATGTCTATCTAAGTCTAAGTTTAGATGTATAATGTAATGGGATAAACTCTATGTACAAAAAAAATCCAATCCTGAATTGTCTTAAAAAAGGCTGTCTTTCACTGTCCTACACCCAAATCACCTGCATTACGTTTCCTAACGCAACTATAGTAATTGATGACCTACGATTTTAGACATTCTGTTGAATATCTATAAAAATAACAAGGGTGTATTACCTTGAAGCGCGTAGATGTCATATATTTCAGTTAAGAATTTTTCCCGAATACGATTATAGGCTGAGTGGTGAAACGTTATGTTTCGGGGAAATGCGCCCTGTAAAAAGTAATGTATGAAAAGCGTTGAAACTTTAGCTTTAATGCTCTCTCTTTAGCTGATGCAACGCATTAACCAGCATTGCGCTTTGATTTTTTTTTTTTACCTGTTGTCTTGCACATGCAACAACTCTTATCCCGAGCAGGCTCCAAAGTTTTCGTGAAGATTGACGAAGATCCCGACAAAACTTCAACACCAGAGATCCTTGACCAAAACTTAAAGGTTTTTATAAAAATGATCCCAAATGTCTCTATATGAAGTGAAACCTTTATTAAGTTAGAATAATTATATATATATATATATATATATATATATATATATATATATATATATATATAAATATATATATATTATTTATTTATTTATTTTTGTGTGTGTATGTATGTATCTCTCTCTCTCTCTCTCTCTCTCTCTCTATATATATATATATATATATATATATATATATATATATATATATATATATATATATATACATATTATATGTATATATATACATATACATTTATATTGTATATATATATAGATATATACATATACATATATATGTATATTTATACATATACATTTATATGTATATTAATATATATATATATATTATATATATATATATATATATATATATATATATATATATATATAATATATATATATATATATATATATAAAGAGAGAGAACACATGTCGAACGGCATTGTACACAATACCAGAGACATGAGAGAATAAAAAATAGCCTAAGGGAGTGAGGGATGATCAGATAAACACTTGGATAAATTTGGGATTGTTTTTATAAAAACCTGAATTTTCCCACGAGTATACACACTATTAGCGTGAGTGAGTGAGAGAAAAACAGATAGAGCGAGTGAAGAATGATAGAGATAGAGAGATAATTCCTCGTGTATTTTTCTAGATATTCAACAAATGCCTTCCTTTAAAAGAATAGAATGTTTAAAGAATATATAGTGTGAGTGAGTGAGAGAAGAGAAGATAGAGAGATAGATAGTCAAAATAAGATTAGATTTACTGTAAATTTATTTTATTTGCCTTTTTTGAGAAAGAGGAAATCCAACCCCTTGAAAAATTTATTCGCGTTATTAAGCATAAGAAATTTTTTTTTATTTAAAATTTTTTTCACATTTGTTAAACATCACTTCCCAATGCAGGGACACTTGCTTTCATAGCAATCGTCACTACTAACCAGAGGATAATTCTTTGTAATTTTATGACAGCACCCCATAGGCAGTCAACTTTATTTTCTAGAACAACGAGATAGTTAGATAGATAGAGAGATAGAGAGAGAGAGATGTGTGAGAGAGAGATAAAGATAGAGAGAGATAGATAGATAGATAGGGAGAGAGAGATAGAGAGAGAGATAGAAAAGCAGGGACCAAGCAGAACATACTTATACTTGGCCCATCCCCTATAGTGGTATCGTTTGGGAAATTGGAGGGCATTGCGACCGTGAACCTATTTGTCGTGCCATTCATGCATATAGGGAGCTTCAATTTTAGATATATGCATTATTTCTATGATTGAAAACGAAACCCTCCTATTATGAGATCGATGCTTTTGCCGTCAAATCTACCAAGGCTCGAATTTCTTAATACATAGCCCACATTCATCACTAAGGATAACTTTTCTCTACCATAACATAAATTTGTTCTTTTAACCGTCATTCATGTAACAATAATGAATGCCTGTCTAAAAGATCATAAACATGAACCGTTGTTTACAACTAACACAGCAGAATTTAACGATATTTTTCTCGTGCCTGCAGAAAACATTTTTGTATTTCATTTCATATTTACATTTTGGTAAACATTTTTTACTAAATTTTTCTATTAACAATAAAGTTTTTTTTACTAAATTTTATCACATCTATCTCTTTTAATAATGACAAACTTTCAGTTTTAAGCACGTTTTTAATGCAAACTCAATATTAACATAACTAGTGCTTAATAACTGTGCAAGAAAAAGACCAGCCATTGAAAACAGGATCACAATGTTTGGAATATACTGATTGATGATTCGGAGGATACTGTTGCTCTGGTGTTCCAGCACGTTACTCCCGACGATGCTGGTATGTACACTTGCGTTGTTTTGGGCTCGAGTTTCTCATTAATACATTTATAACACTAGTACTGGTAAGATATCCTGCAGTGCTGAGCTCACAGTACAAGGTACGTTGCCTATTAACTCAAATTTAATTTCTTCAAAAAGTGTTTCTCTCATAATTCCTAATATTAATGTAGATTTTTAAATTTTTATATCCTAATATAGAATTATTAAGTAGCACTGTACATTCTAAAATATTTTATTATAATATATATTTTTACATTAACCAACTCTGACATCTAAAGCTTATAAATTAACCCTTTGGAATCTGTCGGGTCATATATGCCCTACTCATGTATTAAATAGTTTGTTTCTCTATACTTTAAATGTATGGATGCTACCCCTAAAAGTATTCACCTAAGCTGTCTAACGGGACAATGTCCCGGCTCTTAGAGTGAAATGGATGTACCATATAGTTATACACTTACCATTTCTTAATATTAGTATCTACATTTACATAAAATTTGACCTCAGAAATAACAAAATTAAACGAAAAATAAATCGTACACCAAAAATTTAGGAAACGAAGCAATAGTTGAAATAATTTTTAATGTACAGTTAGTTATGGACAATTTTAGCAGTTTTAATCTTATCGTAATGATAAAAACAGAAATCAAGAGTCAAAGAATCAAATTCAAAATTTGAAGAATCAAATTTCATTTAATTTCTCTTCAACTCAAATATCAAAATTAACCCAGCAATCCTAGTAGTAACAATTATGGAGATTTAAAGGTTTATTAATATCTAGTAGTAAAAATTATGGAGGATTTCTCCCCCATCAACATAATCCCATCATGGCATGGATGTTCGTAGCCGTTCGGAACCCGCTTTAAGTAGTAGGTCCCTGGTCTCATTGCATTCTCCACTACCAAACAATAATAATTAAGGATACTAACAAACAATAATAAATTAAGATAATTTAGGAAAATGCTTTGTAAAACCCATCAACATATATCTAAAAAAAATAATATTTTTTTAATTATTAAAATCTTTACGTAAACATAACGTCCTTATGGGATTGTTATAATCCCTATATTCCCCCTTCACTACCCCTCTGATGCGCTGTATAAGAATTGTAAACTACCCTATGAGGCAGGTAAAAAAATGGTTTCTTTTTTGGCTGAGAATTATCTTGCAACAAAAAATAATCATTTGGAAATACAGACAGACTTAAATATCTCGCGTATTCTCTTTACTCTTTCTTTACAGTTTCAGAGTAACATTGCCCTCTCTGGGTCTTCCATAATTTATAGTTTGAACTTGAAGGACATTGCGACCACGAATTTGGTTGAAATATTTTCAATAAAATAGACGAGACTATGCTGATTTAAAGGTGAGACTTCAGCCAAATTAGAGTTGTCATTTTTATTTAAGGTAAATCCCTTGAATAAAAGAGCTCGGAACCCATCAGTTATTTACTAAGGAATCATATAAAATTATTTGTGAAGGGAAATCTGAAACATTGTATTTGAAGGATTCTTTATTAATATTAATTTAAAAAATGCCGTGAGGAAAAATTCTCCCATCAGCGCAATCTCCTATGAATATATATAATATATATATATATATATATATATATTCTTTCAGAACTATTAAATTTAGATAAGAAGCTCTTAGATCTGATAATCAAGAATAAGTATGTATATATATATATATATATATATGTATATATCGTACTTGGATAAGCGTGGGTTTAGTGCAAATAGCAAATTCTCACTGTCTAAGAAAATAAACAAATTGTTCAGCACTGAACGGGAAGATTGGCGAATGATGTTCGCAAAATTGGAACTCGACATTAACAAATTGTTAAAGGTCAACCTCAACCGTCTCATCAATGTATATAAGTATGTATGTTTATATATATGTATATTTTAATAAACAACTTTTTATTGCATTCGATGAACGTTTGAAGTAATTTTTAATTTGGGATTATTAGTAGATGACTATTTAAAATAGGTATAGAAAATATTCAGTAATATTTTAATAATTGATAAATTGTATGTATTACATTTTAATAAGTGGTAATTTTGATGAATTAATTTTTACTTTGGGATTATTAGTACATAGACTGATTAAAATAGGTATATAAAATATTCAACAATATTTTTGTATATAAGTATGTATGTATATATATATGTATATAATTAATAAAATAAAAAAGATGTACCCATACATTCATACACTTATTATTTCTTGATTTTAGTATCCACATTTACTTAAAATTTGACCCCAGGTATAATAAAAGTAAACGACAAATAAATCACTAACCAAAAGGTTAGGTAACGAAACGATCGTTTAAAATAACTTTCAACAAACTTTTATCTTAGGTATCTTTTATTATAAAACAGGAATCTGGAAGTATGTATGTGTATATATATATGTATAACCAAATATTTTTAGCATGATTACACTTAAAATACAGCGGAGTCGTCGGCTTTGGCATTTGCTATTTATAGTTAAAACGTGCTCAGTCTCTGTACAGTTACGATTAAACCATTGTTTGACCTTATTTATGGTTATATATATATATGTATATAAGTATGTATGTATATATATATGTATATATGTATGTATATATATATATGTATATAAGTATGTATATATGTATATGTATATAATATATATATATATATATGTATATATATGTAATATATATATGTATATAAGTGTAGTGAAGAATTAAAAGGTATTGCAAAAGACAAGTATGTAAGTATATATATGTATATATATATGTATATATTGTATATAGGTTCCGAAATGTATATAAGTATGTATGTGTATGTATATATATGTATATAAGTATGTATGTATATGTATATATACGTATGTATATAAGTATGTATGTAGGTTGCTTCCAAAGATATCCCACCATGGTGAAGTACAAAATTGAAAATTTATCTTTCATTTGCAAGAAGAAAGTGCATAACCTATTTGACGTGATCCATCTAACATTAATGTACATGACATAATAATATTGAAACTGGAAAAATAATTAAAGACAATCTTACAACACAAGCTCATGTGATTCTTTTCACTTAAAATAAAACTCCATTTCACTAGTTCCTCTGCGAAAATGTGTAGTCAGGGTTGCTGGTAGGCAGTGGTACAAAAATGTGCGGAGCGCTAAGGGTTAAAAGGGGCGGTGGTTCAGAAAAGGTTGGGAATCTCTAGATCCACAAATTAACGACAATCCCATCTCGTAACTCCCGTATGTAATATAGTTATAAAATATATCCTGAAATAGCAAGGCTTTAATTTTTAGTCAGAAAACTTTTCTATGTTGTTGGGTATTTGATCAGTATCGTCATAGTCAGACAGGACATTTAAGGAGTTAACAAGTTAAGTAACAACGCTTTCTTTCTGTTTTCTATGTGCTGGTCCTTTTTGCGCTTTTATATCTAATGGTTAGGGCTCTGACCTTCGCAACCGGAGTTCGTGCTTTGACTGACATGCATGTTAATCGTGTGACTTGTAGATTTTCACTCCGCACTGGAAGACGAGACATCTCTTTGCATAACAGCTTCCGACATGGAGTCGGGAGGTCCAGGCAGGCCCAGATTTATCGTGCCTCTCAAAGCCCTCACCTGTGCAGGTAAGTACGTCGCACACCCGGAGTTCAACCTTATTTTGCTCTCTCTCCTGCAATCTCACCCAAGCCAATCCAACATCATTCTTGTTCTATATTTTTTTTTATCCAACACTCCATCAGACTCGTGCACGAGAGATGCTTGTCACATTTTAGTGACATAAGTCATCGGTAGACCTTTAAAGCTTCAATAATTTTCAATTTCATAGTTCACCACTTCTGTAAGCATGTCTGTTTTTGTTAAAACATTGTGTGCGGGTACGGGGCTTACTCTGGACGGTGCGAGTCGGGTCGAACGCTCGCTGTGACGTCACTTTGACGTCACCTTGATCATTTGCTCGCATAATGTCCGCAAGCTGACGTCAAAATGACGTCACAACGAAGGTTCAAAACGAACCGCAACGTTTTTAGAGTGTAATTTAGAGCGTCAATTTAGTTTTTGAGTCAAATCTCAATAGATCGAAAATTATTTAATTTTTTAACCAACTTTTCATATTTTATATTGAAATATATAAACAAATATATAAATAGAAGTATATAAATAACAACCATAAGATTTTTGTAAACAAATATATTTTTTAGTGGATAAATTTATAATAGTATCGTAAATATGAAAAATCAAATAGTAGTATATAGTTTTAATTTTTTCGAATTATGTTATATATAGACATTTTTACACTGTAAAGAAAATGAAAAGAGTAATCATAAAACTAATAGCGAAAAAACTAGTTTTTATTTGTCTAAATTTTTATATTTTATATAATTTTGTATAAATGTTGAGTAATTTAGTAAATGCGTAAATTTAGTTATTCAGTTAAAACTCAATATATCGAAAATTATTTAATTTTTTAACCAACTTTTCGTATTTTATATTGAAATATATAAACAAATATATAAATAGAAATATATAAATAACAACCATAAGATTTTTGTAAACAAAAAACATATTTTTAGTGGATAAATTTATAATAGTATCGTAAATATGAAAAATCAAATAGAAATAGTAGTATATAGTTTTAATTTTTTCGAATTATGTTATATATAGACATTTTTACACTGTAAAGAAAATGAAATATTGCTTAATTTAGTAAATGCGTAAATTTAGTTATTCAGTTAAAACTCAATATATCGAAAATTATCTAATTAACAAACTTTTTGTATTTTATATTGAAATATATAAACAAATATATAAATAGAAATATATAAATAACAACCATAAGATTTTTGTAAACAAAAAATATATTTTTTAGTGGATAAATTTATAATAGTATCGTAAATATGAAAAATCAAATAGAAATAGTAGTATATAATTTTAATTTTTTCGAATTATGTTATATATAAACATTTTTACATTATAAAAAAATAAAAGAGTAATCATGAAACTAATAATGTTTTACAGTGTGGTAACGTTCAAAGCATTTTCTTCTATGAAGAGGTACACGGCAAAACCCGTACAAATACGTGACACGCACTCAAGTATCAATTGTCAGAAAACGTACTAGTACGTGTCCCGCATACAATGTGCTAATGAAAACTTCATTTTTTAATTTAATAATCTACTACTAGGAATATCTATAATAATTTTTTTTTAAATTTTAATTATTTTATATAAAAGTTAAGTATTTTTTAGGTTTTTGCTTTTTGGGATAAATTAGAGTAGAATTGTTATAAAATATTAAATATTTCAAAGACTTTAAAATATTACTGTACCAATATTCTGTGTCAGTAAAAGTTTCTAGAAATGATAGCTGATTATTATAAAAGTTGCTGCAAGTATTTTTACCATAAATCTCAAGGCCGAACGATGGCCGAATGGTAGAGCGCTGATCTTCGGAACCGGAGTTCGCGGGTTCGAATCCCGCAGCTGGCATGGATGTTTGTAGCCGTTAGAAATCGGCTTTAAGCAGTAGGTCCCGGCCTCATTAGCCGTCGTGAGAAAACCAGTAGACCGTAGCTCTCCAAACCAAACCAAACCAAAACCATAAATATGAAGCAATGGAACAAAATCATATTTTACTACGACTTCATATATCTACGAGAAGGTGAAGGATTTTGCTTTTGCACTCACTGTACTAATATTGCAGTTTTATCTAGCTGTGAAACATCTGTCTACTTTGATACTATTTATGCCTTACTTACGTTGGCTTTGAATTTATGGCTACACATCGCTATATAGTTGATGTATTTGAGTAATAGATGTTTTGAGTTAACTTTTGAGTAGACGACAGTTATTTATAACTTACCTACTGCTTTGTGGAACAATTTAAAATAATTGAGAGATAAAGGTTTTATTTTTAGAATATTCTAACCACTATATTATTTACAAATCGTGTATATTTTGTTCTAATAACATCTAAAATTCGTTAAAAAGATTAAAAAGTACAATTTATGACAGTCAGCTTTCACAAGTCATGAATATGAAGATATTTCCTTGATCAGGTGTATATATCTGACAAATTCGAGGATTCACAAAATAGGGAAAACAAGTAAATTTAACAATCGGAAATAAGAAACAATGACATCCAAAGTTTGCAGGTTGTCAAAGTACAAATACTACTGAACTATAAGTACGTTATTTTTTTTAAATATAACTAGCGATACAGGATTTTGTTTCCGTTAATTGATGTTTCAAGATAAAAATACAAGACCATCGTGTAGAGTACGTAACAAGGTGACGTTGCAAAGAGGTTGTTTTGATTTTTCTCTTGTTTATTTTGAAGATGCAGTATTAAAACTGAATTCCATATTAAGTTAATATTTACTAAGATGTATATAACATAACTATTAAAACCACTCACAGGTAAGAAGCCTCTTGTCTCACATTCTACCCTTTTGGGTGTTCGCGGCAATGAGGGGAGGTTAAGTGGAGTAGGTATTGCCAATAGGTATGCTCTACATCAGAGGTCTTCAACCTAGGTTTAACGAAACCTAAGGGTTATTCTGAACTTTGACAGGGGTTTCGTAAGTGAGCCCTATTTGCTTAGTCAGAGCCAAAATTTAGAAAAAAATTATTTTTATAAAAGATCGAGCTAAAATTTAGTCAATTTGATATCATACATTTTTGTATTGACATTAGAAAAGAATGTCCAAAAGACCTGTGAAGCATCTAATGTCATTTGTTTCAACCAATGGTTGTGGAAAATCGTTCTCTGCAATTAAAAAAAAAAAATTGGATGACATTAAGCTGCAGATTTTGACATTTATTGCAGACGTAAAAATACTTTGCAACAATAAGCTATCACAGCCAAATAATCAAAAGAATTTTCTTTTTATTTATTTTTTACAATTAAAACTATAATTTTTTTGTGTATTATTCATAGAATAAATTTCAGAAAAACAAAAAGCTACCTACCCTTCAATTCATTATTAAGATGCTTGTATTGCGATAAAATGAATATGTAATAATAATTTTGTAAATTTGAGTAGGATACCGCTTTGATATCCTATTTTTCTGCTCTTTGTCAATGTTTCTTCAAAAAAAAAAATAAACTCAAAGGGTTCCACAAAATGTGAAAGGTTGAACATCCTATGATATACACTTAGCAATAGCCTGTATGATAACCATCTATAATGTATAGACACTTTTACTGTAGAGAATATTATTATTAGATTATTTTATTGATCATTAAATAATACTGTATCTCATATAGATTCTTAATTATAAATTGTCCAGTGGAGTTAAAGTTAAGGGATATCTTTTTTCTGTTACAAAACGGATAATGATTGTTGTACGCATCTGAGTGATCACGTGCCCCCGACGGAGTGTTATGGAACAGATTTATATCTTTATGTAATTGGATATTTCTTAGATTCAAAACAGATGCCCCTTATTACGATGGTAAAATAATTCTGGGTTATAATGTTACACTGTTTTACATTAAGGCAAACATCTATAAGAAAGCTTGATTAATTTTTTAAATTACGTTTAATAAAAGCGGGAGATCAGTAAAGTATGTGCAAATGACATCAGTGTATTTTACAAGAATATTTGTCTGAACCGATTTATTGAACCCCGCGAATTACTTAATTTTTACAGTATCAAAATTTAAAAGCATAAGCGTATTTGCTTAAAATGATGATCACAAGAGAACTTTCATTTTATTAACATGAAATGCACTTATTTAATATAACATAATTAGAAATGTTCATTTAACTAAAATAAAATTACTATAAAAAAAAATTCTGAAAATGCACTAATATTAAATAATTGGGATTATTTGAAAGATTACTAAGTTTATGAATTCAATGACTAAGATACACATAAGGCATGCATTACTTGCACTTTATTCATTGTGTTGATTATCTAACCTCCTCTTTCGTGATTTTTTTTCATTTTAACATAAACTTATTACCCGATTTATGTGTCATAAATGTGTTCATTTATTATGCTATGTTGTGGGAAAGGTTAATAAAAGAATAAAAACGCATTCTCATACCACAGCACGAGCGAAGGTATGAACCGTCTGTTGAGAAAGTCAAGTAAAATAGACATAAGAAGATATAAAGGACATAGAACTTACCGTTCATGTCAGTTAATAAAAAATTATTTTAAAACTGAATTATAATTATAAATCTATTTATAATATTTGACATTCTGTGGAAGTCTGCTTAAAATTTGATCCTGGTTAGATTAGTTCTTTAAGGCTAGTGTCTGAAGTCGGGGAAGAGGACATTTAGGAACATCTAACAATGGTGCAATTAGCCATCTTATAAGCTGATTTTTTATGTCCTACCTCTGCTGTGATCTCATGATGATTGCGCTGAGGATGAGGGCACTCCTGACAAATTCACTCACTCAGGGGGGTGGGGCAAACTGAATTGTCCAGCCAGGGTTGTAGCAGGATAGAAGCATTTCCTTCTTCTCTAGGGTCAGTCTCTCTGTAGGTTGCTTACTTATAGCATCGAAGTTGTTTATTGATGTAACTGTTTGTTACAAGAGAAGCCCAGTGGCCCAGGTCCGAAGTTCGATCCCCGGACTAGGAAAGGTTGACTCAGATTCTCATTCCTTCAGTGGCTAGACAAACTGAGGATCAAGCATGCTTGAGAACTAAACACTAGGGGTTCCGCATAAGGTTGACCCTAACCGGATCATATGCTTTGCACATCAGGGCCCTTGGTCTTGGAAACGGAGATTGGCACCGTAGGCCCTGACCCCCCTAGCGGCTGTTGCGCCGAGGAGTAGTCAGTTTGTAACAACATTTTCAAAATTAATTATTTTTTACATTCGAAAGTTGAACGGTAGCTTCACTTATATGTATCTTGTGAACTATTTAAAGATGCTAACGATTTATTTTCAGCAACTTTTGTTTGAATTAATTCCAGATCGAGTTGTTATGATATTTTGTAACTGAATAAGATTGCTATAGTCATTACTGTATATTCATTTACAAACCATTTATGGGTGGCTTAATATATACCTGCAAGAAGGGAGCTCTAAACACATAGAGCTTTATGTGGAAGTGGGACGTTGCGTTTTAAAAAATATTGACATAGTTCGGAGGTTTAGTACATTGAAAACTATAAAAAAATGGTATAAAATACTTCTTACTATTGTTTAAAGACATAATTCCTGTTCCCATATTCAATATATAATTTCAATTTACAAACTCCCGTATACAATTTACAAAAAATAAATAGACTTTTAAAATATGTACCTAATTTCCCCCAAATTGCTCCATTTTCATTGTCGTGATGAATCAAGGGAATTGAAAGTGGGGATTCGGCAGGGTTGTTAGGTTGTGTGTTCATGCTGCATTTTCCAGATTAGTTTGGATCTGTTCTAATTGCCTTCCCTACCTCACCACTCAGAGGGAGTAGAGGCCGTGTTGGAATGCGAGGTGTGCGCCAACCCGGACGCTACCGTGGCCTGGCTGAAGGACAATTCGCCGTTCACTGCCAGCCAGCGGGCGATCCTAGAAGCAGACGGAGGCAAGCATAGGCTTCTCATCAAGAAGGCTGAGTGCGCCGACTCGGGACTCTACACCATCATCGCATCCAATCTGAACGGCACCACGTCTTGCAGCGCCCCACTTACCGTCAGTTCGGGTAAGGACAAGTTTTTACTACGTCATATATCATTAACACCACCTTCCATTGGCACGCTAACTGCGCTCGTGTAATTACATGAACAACTTATATGAATGACAGAAGTAAACAGTTGTGTCTGTGCAATTCTCACGTCAGCTGTCATAAATTGTCTTTTTCTTGAGTATGCATCCTGTGATCGTGTAATTACATGAACAACTTATATGAATGACAGAAGTAAACAGTTGTGTCTGTGCAATTCTCACGTCAGCTGTCATAAATTGTCTTTTTCTTGAGTATGCATCCTGTGATCGTGTAATTACAGGAACAACTTATAGGAATGACAAAAGTAAAACAGTTGTGCCTGGGAAATTCCCACGTCATCTGTCATAAACACTCTTTTTCTTGAGTATGCTTCCTGTGATCGTGTAATTACAGGAACAACTTATATGAATGACAAAAGTAAAACAGTTGTGCCTGGGAAATTCCCACGTCATCTGTCATAAACACTCTTTTTCTTGAGTATGCTTCCTGTGATCGTGTAATTACAGGAACAACTTATATGAATGACAAAAGCAAACAGTTTGTCTGGGCAATTTAATTGTCATAAATAACATATACAGGAACAACTTATATGAATGACAAAAGCAAACAGTTGTGTCTTTGCAATTCTCGCATCAGTCATCAGAAATACTATCTGTCATTACGATTACATATAATTACATAAACAACATATACGAAAGACAAATTAAAAAATTTGCGTCTGTGCAAATTCCTTGTCAACGTTGCAACTGGCTTAAGTTCTATATAATAAATTCCTAAACATAGATAGGAGAATCTTCCAACGCCGACATCATTTGAAGAAGCAGAAGGAGAAAGGATTTCGTTCATGTCCTTATTGACGGAGTGAAAACATTAACAGAATATAGTAAATATGCATACAATGTTTACTTCTCATACTTTGCAGCTCTAAAGGTATTTTCAGATCTTCTCGACATAAGGTGATCGGATGAGATATACTAAGACGCAAAGTAGCACAAATATTTTGGCCTATGTCGTACAAATGTTAGCCAATATTTTTGACTGTCGCTAAATGTCAGGCATTCAATTTTCCATCGATATTGTCCGGCATAATGTAAAATTGAAATTTGAAATAGTTTAAAAGTGTTGTTTGTATTGCTTATAAGAGAAGTATAACTGTTAATTATTTTTTAATTTTTTTTCGATATGCAGTCATATAGAAAATTCAATTTAATGACTATTATTTGCAGTGTAAAGAGATAAAACATGTTGCAGTGCTCAAAGGTACATCCCGTTCTATACACATGTAGCTAGTACTTGGTCCTCTGCAATACATTTCCTGCATCGTCTATTGTTGGAAATCAGCTTTGACATATGATTTCTTATACTGAGTTCCGGTACCGAACGCTTCTTTGTTCAAAAGCTAGCAGGATGGCCTTTCCTTTTTCTTGGGTAATGTCCATCTATTAGTTGCCGAGCTAATACTTTACGGGATGTACGGGATGTTAGCTGGTATTTATTGGATTTTGCATTTTCCACAGGCGTATTTCATGAGATCATGCAGCTGATAAGTTAGTTATCCAAGCCTTACGAAAGAGTTAAAGTAGACATTTATAGATATTTACAGTTGATATTCACTGTCATTTTCACAGGCATTAATTAATTTTTAAAATCCTCCAGCTCTTCCGTCTCTACCTCCGACTACACCAGATGGTTCTTTGATGCCCTATGGTCCCATTTTCCGAGAAAAATTGAGGAACACCGAATTGACAGTCGGAACGGACTTCCGAGTGTGCGTCATCGTAGAAGGCGAGCCCAAACCTGATGTGAAATTGTAAGTTGCATATTTTCTTTTTTAGTACACATAAAGTATCCATAATGATTTTTAAATGCTAAGTTTAAGGCATGAGGAACCAAATCCATGAGGACTGGCATGAGGAACCAAGTTGGAGATATCTTTAAATTCAAAACTACTGTTTTACGGATTGCATTTTTGGTTGTTTTCTCATAAACATGATTGTATAATAACGCAACTACCAAAGGTTAGGGTGGTCAATCAGCTACGAAACGCGGGTTGCTTGCCCAAGAAGGAATTTCGGTGGCCTACCACCTTTATGTAAAAATGTGAATATTTTTCATTTTGACGATCTATTTAAAAAGATAAGACACATATTTTACCAATCCTGATTTTTTCTTTGAAAATATTTGCGCAAAATATTTGTTTAACAAATTGTTAAGACATTTTTGTATCTGTTCCTTATGCTCTGGATATGATCAGATAATTCTTTGTTTATCCTAACTAGATTTTGTTTTAAGACTTAAGTATAAGACTGAAGTGTAAGACTGAAGTGTAAGACTGAAGTGTAAGACTGAAGTGTAAGACTGAAGTGTAAGACTGAAGTGTAAGACTTAAGTGTAAGACTTAAGTGTAAGACTTAAGTGTAAGACTTAAGTGTAAGACTTAAGTGTAAGACTTAAGTGTAAGACTTAAGTGTAAGACTTAAGTGTAAGACTTAAGTGTAAGACTTAAGTGTAAGACTTAAGTGTAAGACTTAAGTGTAAGACTTAAGTGTAAGACTTAAGTGTAAGACTTATGTGTAAGACTTATGTGTAAGACTTATGTGTAAGACTTATGTGTAAGACTTATGTGTAAGACTTATGTGTAAGACTTATGTGTAAGACTTATGTGTAAGACTTATGTGTAAGACTTATGTGTAAGACTTATGTGTAAGACTTATGTGTAAGACTTATGTATAAGACTTATGTATAAGACTTATGTATAAGACTTATGTATAAGACTTATGTATAAGACTTATGTATAAGACTTATGTATAAGACTTATGTATAAGACTTATGTATAAGACTTATGTATAAGACTTATGTATAAGACTTATGTATAAGACTTATGTATAAGACTTATGTATAAGACTTATGTATAAGACTTATGTATAAGACTTATGTATAAGACTTATGTATAAGACTTATGTATAAGACTTATGTATAAGACTTATGTATAAGACTTATGTATAAGACTTATGTATAAGACTTATGTATAAGACTTATGTATAAGACTTATGTATAAGACTTATGTATAAGACTTATGTATAAGACTTATGTATAAGACTTATGTATAAGACTTATGTATAAGACTTATGTATAAGACTTATGTATAAGACTTATGTATAAGACTTATGTATAAGACTTATGTATAAGACTTATGTATAAGACTTATGTATAAGACTTATAAGACTTATGTATAAGACTTATGTATAAGACTTATGTATAAGACTTATGTATAAGACTTATGTATAAGACTTATGTATAAGACTTATGTATAAGACTTATGTATAAGACTTATGTATAAGACTTATGTATAAGACTTATGTATAAGACTTATGTATAAGACTTATGTATAAGACTTATGTATAAGACTTATGTATAAGACTTATGTATAAGACTTATGTATAAGACTTATGTATAAGACTTATGTATAAAAGACTTATGTATAAGACTTATGTATAAGACTTATGTATAAGACTTATGTATAAGACTTATGTATAAGACTTATGTATAAGACTTATGTATAAGACTTATGTATAAGACTTATGTATAAGACTTATGTATAAGACTTAATGTATAAAGAATGAACACTTAAGTATAAGACTTATGTATAAGATATGTATAAGACTTAAAAATAAGACTGAAGTATATATGTATGTACTTTGTATTTGTCTGTGTAAAATGAATATTTTTTATGAGATTGAAAATTCATTGTACTTTGGATTAAGACTTTGGACTCTCCCCGAGAAGCATTTCTGGCTACGTCATTGTTTCAATTAATTTTATTTATTTGAGTAAGAACTCAATCGTGTAGTTATCCTTTCATTGCAATATGACTGAAAGACTGAATCAGTTTTTTTTTCAAATTTTCTAGCTATAAGAATGACGTAGAAATCAAGGATGTTGGTCGTGTGAGGTTCAACCAAGAAGACAAGGAGTGCTTTGAGTTGATCATAGAAAACGCGACGCTGGACGACGCAGGAAAATACTCGTGCGTGGCCACCAGTTCTGCCGGACAGAATATGACCATGGGTGAAATCAGCGTCACAAGTTAGTCACTTTTCTAAAGTATATAACTGAATACGTATTTCAAATTTTTAAAAAATTCGTGGGCAGTTTAACTATTATAATCATCTGAATTAAGATAAGTTAGTTATATCGATTTCAACTTTTGTAGGAATAATATGAATATCTAACAACTTGGTGGACAATTTTAATATACACTGATGTGTAAAACTTAAACAACAGGTGGGTTTTTTGGCATAACTCCACTAGAAATCACCTGAAAGACATGAAATTCAGAATGAGGGAGAGTATTATGTACGTAAAGGATGACGAAAGCATCGGCGCTGAAAAAGGAATAGAATGCATACGGTATGGAATGAAACAAAAACAAGCTTTATTAAAAACATAGTATCATGAATCATGATTATTTATTCAAAAGGAAGAACAACAAGCAGATGTTCCTGAATATGGGATATGCCCTCCTCTAACTGCAATGGTTGTTTCGCACCGTCTCCGCATACTCAGAACCAGTTGGTCCAACATTTCTTGCTGTAGAAGTGCCCATTCCTCAATCAGCATCTGTTTGAGTTGTTGGGTGTGTTCTACGGAGGAATGCGTCTCCCCAAAGTATCCCACCCAGGTTCGATGGGATTTAAATCAAGGGAGTAGGTTGGCCAATCCATTCGATTGATATCTTCATTTTCCAATAGCTCCTTAATAGCAATCGCTTTCGTCGATGATATCGTCATCCTTTACGTACGTAACTCTCCCTCATTTCTGAATTTCATGTCTCTCAGATGATTTCTCGTGGAGTTATGGCATAAAACTCACCTGTTGCTTAAGTTTTGCACACCAGTGTAAATACAATCCGAATTATATTTCAAATCCATCGCATTCAAGATGAAATGATTTACAAAATAAAGTCCTCCAATGCCCGATAGTTTCAGTAAACGAACTTTTAAAGAACGACATTGTATTAATTGTGAGTTAGCGACGGATTCTTAAGGCCTTGCCACACGTCAACATTTACGTATTAGTTTATATTTTTTACTGGTAAAGAATGGACAGATTTCTTGATTTACAGCGACAAACTTTCAACCGATATACTTTGATCAAGACTGATATGAGACTTTTAATCTGTAAATGTTTCACCATCGCTCGAGAAATTCCAGTATTCTTCAACGGGAAAAGGAATCCTAACCTAAATCTGCTGCTTACATATTGATGTGTTATAAGGCCTTTAGAAATCAGTTTCCACTGAAATGTAATAATAAGTGTTATTTATTCTATGCGAAATTCGATACATATGTTACATTAAAATGACTCAGAGTCGTTCTATTTCAAGTTAAATTTAGTAATTTATGATCCATGTAATATATAAAACCAAAAGAGATACATTAGACGAAACCCCCTTTTTTTCTCATATTTTTATAATTTAAATATTTTGAAATCAATATTGTAAATTTGATTTTTTTTATATATTATGAAATAGTTTGAGTCAAAAATGAGATATCTTGCGTTATTTAAAGAATTTATATTTTTTATGTTAAGGTTAAATTAAGAAAATGTTAAGATTAACTTAAAGTAATTATTAAATATAAAACACGTCTAGTGAGCATTTTATACAAAATTTGAAATTTTTTAAACAGAATTATTTTCAATTTTTGGCAACCGATTATTTGATATAGCCTCAAATTTATACATATACTTTTTAAATAAAAGTATTGTTAATATGTCAATGTTTCGCGGAAATTTTAGTTTGATAAAAATTGTGAAATATAGTGCTGTTCATTAAGTGTCGAGAAGGCTCCCATGATTTGTTATATTGAAATGCAAGAGTTGGACTCTGTTCATTGGCATGCCTTGTTTTAGCTTTTGGCATTGTTAGATTGCACTGTTTTTGAATTTTAGAACAGTTGCTTTTGTAATTTTTTAAATGCAAGATGCTATAAGAGATTGATGATAGCACACCGTATTCGAACTTTCCAAAACGTAGATCTGTGTTCATTTATTGAATTTTGATTAAGAATTACGGTTTATATTGTTAACTGTTACTAGATTTATATTACTTATATTATCGTGACATTTTCACCTAAATTTTGACATACATTCAGTTTTCAAATAATGAAACATTAGTTAACATTTGCGTTCCGTTCTATTTTTTAAGAGTAATAAATTACGAGTATTAAGAGTAATTTAATATTTAGTATTAAGAGTAGTAAGAAGTATTAATAGTAATAGTAATTTAAGAGTATTAAGAGTAATAATTTTAAGAGTAATAGTATTTAAGAATGAATGTAATTAAGAAGAATAGGAAGTAAAAAAAAGGGTAGAAATAAGTTTTGACACGTAGGCAAGAAAATTCTCAGTACACTGAAGAAAACTTATCTTACTTTCTCTAGATCTTAAAAATTTTAAGCTAAATTTAACTTTTTTTTTTATAAGTAGATTTTAAATGAATATTTCCGCTAGTCTACCTACAGGAGCGAATAATATTATTTATGACATAAAACAGTAACTGCTATATTTCATTTCAGTAAATTTAGTATGAGACATAAATACATTAAAATTGTACCTCGTTTTATTTTTAATACATTTATAAAGTATTAACTTAGGAGCAATTTTGACCCCAGTTTTTATCCAATATTTTTCATAAAAAAACTTAATTTTGTTGTAATATACTAATAACAAAATAATTTTGCTTATTTTTGTTATTAACCGAAAAGTAAGTAAAAAAAATAATTATAATTCATTTTCCTACTTGTTAAATGTTTAAATGTCTTTTTTTAAGTAATGTCCAATGAATAAATTCCATATTTAATTTTGCATCTATTTAATTGTTTTCCTGTTTTTTCAATTTTTTGTTTAATGTGTTTTAATGAGTTTTGCTACATTGTTTTGTTTTTACTACATTATGAAGATACAATTACAACACTTCAGTTTGGCACAAACCAACATTTTCCTTACCTATGGTCTGTGTATTTAAAACAGGCGCATCAAGGTAACCTATTTTGTTCCCTATTACTAAGTGTAACTATAGTAACGGCAGTTGAATATTGACTTCCATTTTTTTTCTCCCACTGTTATTTTCTAAAGGGAATCGCGATAACTTAAATATAAAATCGGAACACATTTTTTAAAAGTTTTTACCCTGTTATATTTTACAAAAAAAAAAAAAAAAAAAGGATTGAATGAATATAATTTTTTTTAATAACGGTAAAAGAATCTCTGTTTTCGAAAAATGTTATTAAATTTGCACCTAATTAATAAAATATGAAAAAATGGATACCACATAATTTAGATTTAGTACTTTCGCGCACGATTACAACTTCACTTTCAAAACTGTCCATTCAAAATATTATATGTAACATGGTTTTTAATTTATCAGTTTTGGCTTGAACCTAAAATAGCGATAAATGATATATTAAAACACAGATAGCAAACCAAAAAATGAAAGATCCTAAGCAGGTATTGTTGCTGTTGTACCTGATAATGACATTTAGACGAGCCAAATACGTGAGCCAGAGACTACTCGAATTAAGGCAAACAAATGCGTCTTTCGTTTGAAGAGAGCCCGTAGGGGGAAAAAACTTTGTTCAAGCGGCATTGCAAGCACGAATCTATTGTATAAGTCCATTAATGAACACAACGGATCTTTGGCCTGCTCGAGCATCGGTCGAGCACCTGTCCGGCTATCTTGCCTTTTCTGAGCTACCGCGCCTCCCAAAGCAGGTAAACATATTAAAAAAGGAACAGATGTGTTTAGATGTATATAAATTGATTCCCTCAGAAAGATAAAACAATTGATTGAAGACAATATATATTTATAAACTTACAGTCTTTACGTAATTGAAAACCTAAAAAAATTAGTCCCGAAATCAAAACTAATTACCGAGATACAAAAAGAAAGCAAAAATATGAATAACCGAAAAATTAATATAATTTGGATAAAAGTTCATACGGGAAATACCTGTAATGAATATGCAGATATTTTAGCACAGAACTTCACTAAATCAATAAATTAAAAACCTATACAGCTCCCAGTACCAATACTTAAAAAATATATGAAAGAAAACATAAATAAAGATTGGCAAGATTATTGGAACAATAATGAAAAAGGAAGAGCAATCTATACTATAATGTCAAAAGTAGAACAAAAGTTAAAATTCGAAAATAACATATTAAACTATTTTATAACCGGTGATGGAAGTTTCCCAACTACTTGTATAGAATTGGAAAACTAGATTCACCAAATTGTAAATGCGGAATGATAGGCAGCCCTCAGCATTACATGCAAGAAAGATGTAATCTCGTTCCGATGTTTATTAAAAAATATGAAAACGAAACACAGATCCAAAACTTTAAAAGAATAGATAATAATATTAATCATATTAAAGAGTTAAAGGAAATTTATAATATATTAAATTCAAACCACTCTTTTATACAAATTATTACAAATTATTACAATTTATACAAATTTATACAAATATTACAATATACAAATTATTACAATTTATACAAATTAAATTTAAAAATTTTAAAATGAATGAAAATATTTAATGAAAATAGTGATAGTGATAAAAAAGTTTTTAATTTTAGGTCAATAATTTAGTGTATAACATTAAAATGAATAATGTCGAAAGGCTTTCCCACCCACTTAGGCTTTTGAATCCATAAACTCTTCAGTTGGATGTGGGTCATCTAAGTCTAAGTTTAGATGTATAATGTAATGGGATAAACTCTATGTACACAATCCAATCCTGAGTTGAAATATTAAAAACAAATTCACCTGCATTATGTTTCCTAACGCAACTGTATTAACTGATGCTAGGAAACAAGGATGACCTTGATGTGCCTATTCTAAATACTTAGACTAATGTCGAGTTGCGATTATAGGTTGAGCGTAAAACGTTATATTTCGGGGAAATGCGTCTTGCATTTAATGCTCTCTCCGTAGCTGATGCAACGCATTAACCAGAATTGCGCTTTGATTTTTTTTTACCTGTTGTCTTGCATGATGATTTGCAACAACTCTTATCCCGAGCAGGCTCCAAAGTTTTCGTGAAGATTGACGAAGATCCCGACAAAACTTCAACACCAGACATCCTTGACCAAAACTTCCAATGGTGAGTAACCAAAAGCTTATGCACGTTATTTTATGTAATATAATTTCACTCTTTCACAATTCTGTGCCTGCAGATTTTTTTAAAAAATACAACAAAATTAAAATTTATCTAATTTTTTTTTTATATTTTGATAAGTATTTTATTTTCCAATTTGTTTTGTACAGTTTAACACAGTTTTTGTGAACTATGAAGTGCAACCTTAAGTTAGAAATCATATATATATAATATAATATATAATATATATATATATATATTATAATTATATATATATATGTATATATATATTATATGATATGTATAATATATATGTATATATATAAATATATATATATATATATATATATATGTATGTATATATATGTATATATATATATATATATATATATTAAATATATATATGTATAGATATATATATTATATGATATATATATATATATATATATATATATATATATATATAGATATATATATTATATATATAATATATATAATATAATATGATAGAGAGAGAGATAGAGAGAGATAGAAAAGATAGATATATAGATCATAGTGAGAAAAGATAATATATAGATTAAGAAAAAAATAGAGAGAGAAAGAATAAGAAGATAGAGAGAAGAGAGAGAGAGATAAGAGATATAGATTAGAGATAGATAGAGATTAGAGAGAGAGAGGAAGTGAGAGAGATATATAGATAGATAGAGAGATAGAGAGAGAGAGAGATAGATAGATATAGAGAGAGATATAGATTGATAGTAGATAGAATATATATTATAGTAGATAGAATAGAATATAGAGATAGAGTAGAGAGATAGAAGATAGAGATAGAGAGATAGAGAGATATAGATAGATGTATAGATAGAGATAGATAGATAGATAGATTATAATAGAGATAGAGATATAGATAGATAGATAAGTAGATATAGATAGAAATAGATAGAAGATGAGATAGATAGATAGTATAATATATAGATATAGATAGTATAAGAGATAGATAATAGAGATAGATAGAAAGATATGATAGTAGAGAGATAATAGATTTAAGTAGATAGAGATGAGTATATAGATGAGAATAAGAGATAGAGTATAGATAGATAGATAGATTTATTATAGATAATAAATGAGAAAATTGATAGAGAGAGAATGAAGTGGATAAGAAAAGAAATAAAAAATTGAGATTAGATAATAGAAATAGATAGATGAGATAAAAAATATATTAGATAGTTAGAGGTCTAAAATAGAGTAGAATAGAGAAATTAAATTAAGAATAAAGTGTGAATTAGAGTAAGAGATAGTAAAAAAGTGATAGAAAATAAATTAATAAATTGATAATGAAGAGATTTATGAAAAAATTAAAATAATTTATTTGACATAAAAGGGAGTTTCAATTTTAGAATATCATTATCTTTTGAAAAGAAAAATGATAAGACAGTGTGACCAAAAAGTGGAATCCAGCGAACGTTTCAAAGTTTCTATCGATGATTAAAAATTTGC
This sequence comes from Pardosa pseudoannulata, assembly GCA_032207245.1. Lineage (NCBI taxonomy): Eukaryota > Metazoa > Arthropoda > Arachnida > Araneae > Lycosidae > Pardosa > Pardosa pseudoannulata. The sequence goes on from CM063510.1 coordinate 153,910,600, forward strand.
TCGGAGTTCCAGACGTTACGGAACGATGCTGGATAATTACACTTGCGTTGAATAGTACTGGTAAGATAAATGGAGCACAGTACAAGGTACGTTGCCTATTTCACTTCAAATAGTTTGTTTCTCTATACTTTAAATGTATGGATGCTACCCCTAAAAGTATTGCTTTAAGTCATATATATTCCGAATTGATTTATACTTTCTAATTTCTAAGGGTTAGAACTTAAAGTGGATCATATTATTACTACGGTTACATTTCCAAATATTTTACATTCTTGTATTTTTTATTACTACTCTACTTGGATTTTTCTCACCTGTTGATGGAGATCAGAATAATGTAAATTAGTTAGGGACACTTTTAGCAGTTTTAATCATATCGTAATGATATAATATAATCTAATTTGTAGAATACAGTTCCATTTATGGGAAGGGGGAATTTCTTGCATTTCAACTTACACCTAAAAATTAATCCAGCAATTCTTATAGGGGGGAAGGGGGGGTTTCTTCAAGTCAGATATCAAAATTAATCCAGCAATCCTAGTAGTAAGAATTATAGGGGATTTCTCCCCCATCAACACATGTCTAAAAAATAATCCAGCAATCCTTACATATAATAGAAACCCTTATGAAGGTGTTCTCCCCTTTCAACTCATAACCCAACAATCCTAGTAGTAAAAATTATGGAGGATTTCTCCCCCATCAACACATACCTAAAAAATAATCCATCAATCCTTACATATAATAGAAATCTTATGAAGGGGTTCTCCACTTTCAACTCATATCACAAAATTAACCCAGCAACCTAGTAGTAAAAATTATGGAGGATTTCTCCCCCATCAACACATGTCTAAAAAATAATCCAGCAATCCTGAGGGGTTCTCCACTTTCAACTCATATCACAAAATTAACCCAGCAACCTAGTAGTAAAAATTATGGAGGATTTCTCCCCCATCAACACATGTCTAAAAAATAATCCAGCAATCCTTACATATAATAGAAACCCTTATGAAGGTGTTCTCCCCTTTCAACTCATATCTCAAAATTAACCCAGCAATCCTGACTTACATATTTATGTAGCAATCCTTAGGGGTTTTCCCCTCTTTAATTCATATCTTAATTCATACCCAACATTCGGCAGCATATGGGCGAGACTCTTTCAAAAGCACAGAACATTTTATTTCTGGTGAGATACATGAAATCCATACAACAGGCAAGCACTTCTACAACCTCGTGCACACAGACCACATATCCTGCACACACACACTTTTAAGTAGGGATTTCTTAAAAAGACTACGAATAATCCCAAGCACAATTGATCACGTGATAAAAAAATACCCATGTTTAAAGAAAACGCTCTAACTATTGGCTAAAGTAGTAGAGACAGAGGCTGAATGAAGTCTATAGCGAGTCTGGAGGGAAAAATCAGAATTACCGCGCAAACCCCCAACGTACTTTATGAATAAAATATATTAAATTAATATTAAAATTATGTTAATAAGGGATTTTAATATTACATATATATTTATGTAGCAATCTTTATGGGATTATTATAATCCCTATATTCCCCCTTCACTACCCCTCGTGTGTGGTGTCACATGGGCCTCGCTAGAAATGAACGTAAAAGAGTTATATGAGAATAGTTCAGCTAAGTAGAAATTAATTTGGTGTTCGCCAAATGTTGCCACACTTAGAGAGACAAAGAGATGTCGCCAAAGATTGTTATTTTATAAATAGAATTGCCAAAATATTTCGTTTATTTTAGAATATAATTAGAATTAAGTTAATTATGATTTATACAAACACGTATACCTATACACCGATGTACACACACAGATACATTTATGCATATATAATTACTAGCATATTGTCCGTCATATGACGGTATCAGTAAAATTTTTAATTTTCCAGAATTTTAAGAGCCAAACGATGGCCGATTGGTTAGAGTGCTGGCCGTCGGTACTGGAGTTCGTGGGTTTGAATCCCACAGTGACATGGATATTCGTAGCCGTTTGGAATCGGCTTTAAGCTGTAGGTCCCGGTCTTATTAACCCTCATGTTACAAAAAGTAGACCGTAGCACTCCAAACCAAACCAAACCAGAATTTTAAAGTACCCTATGAGGAAGGTAAAAAAATGGTTTCTCTTTTGGATGAGAATTATCTTGCAACAAAAAATAATCGCTGATTAAATTTAAAACTATCACATATGTACCTAATCTATTATTTAAGCCAAATATAAAAGAAAATTATTTACGTAATATCTAAGTTCATTGAAAATAATGCAGACGCATTTCTTATTTTAAATTATTTTAAATCATTTAAAATAAATGATTAAATGAGATGGTTAAAGGAATGACGTCATAATGTTTAAAAAATGTTATTTTTACCTATTTATTATGTGATAAATTGATAAATTTAATCGCCTTCTCTTAACCGGGGAAAATAGGGCTTGAAATAAAGGCATTAAACGCTCGAAAAAGGGGAAGGGGTGGATTTCGAATGTTTTAAATACGACGGTATTTTTGTGCTGTGATATGAAGCATATTTATACCAATTTATTTTAGATTCGGATCGATAGTTTAGGGGAGATTAACTTTATTTTCTTTGAATTTTGCTAACCCTAATTCATCAAGAATACAATATGGAAATTACTATCCATTCTATGCCCAACCGCTTCATAAATTCGAGTACAGACGTACAGATAACTTAGGCTATTGTTATATAGGGGTATTTAGTCCTGTTAAACACTTAAAATCCTTATTTTACATTATTGTATTCTCTTTTAAAAGCTTACGAGTCGTCACTTGAAACAGCAATACTTACTTTCATTACTTTTAAAGTTTAAGCGTCTTAAAGTATTAGCGTGCAGAGTATTTTGATATATGCATCCATACAGTTAAAATTTCTTCTATCTGCACTATCATAAATTGATATCTGACCTTTGATGGATTTTTTTCTTGTCATTTTTGTTTCATTTTCTTTGCATGTGTAGTGCTTGACATGCTTTTTTTTGGATGTGCCAAAAAACTGCTTTACTTGTTTCTACAAGTGTTCAACTCTTGTCTTAACTCAGTTATTTCTCGTAAATATCTCGCGTATTCTCTTTACTCTTTCTTTACAGTTTCTGCCATTTCTTTTATCTCGTCACCATACCACTTTAAAATATGTCTTTCTGTTCTCATAAAATTCCCTTATTTAAGCATTCTTTTCATTTTCTTGAAACTAACCAATCAAAAAACTTTCTAAGATTGTTTTTATTAAGATGTAAAAGAACTGTTACGAAGTAACTAGACTTTAAAACTTTATGGTGTTGGTTATTGGAAGAAAGAAAGAACCATGCAAAGATGGTCAATAGTTTGGGAGAAATGAATTTTTCAAGTTGCTTTGCGTTGAAATATTTTTAATAAAATAGATGAGATTACGCTGATTTAAAGGTGAGACTTCAGTCAAATTAGGGTTTTCATTTTTTATTTAAGATAAACCTTTGAATAAAACTTGAAAACTTTTATGGTCAGAAGAGTCAGAAAATATTTTCTATGGAAGCGTATAAAATTATTTATTAAATAACATGAACTATTGCTATTAAGGGGAAACATGGCCTTTAAACATTCAAAAAATCAATTTTTTATATTTATAAAATTTCTGGACACTTTTGAATCTTACAGCTTTATCGGCGAATTCGTTTCCCTCAAATTAACTGTGTGAAGCAACTTAGCAAAAATACATGGAAAAACCAGAAGAGGTGAAATTATTAACATTTTGTATGCGGTACACGTACTAGTACCTTTTCTGACGATTGATAATTGAACTCAGGTCACGTACTAGTTAGGGTAATAACATGGTTTGTTTGTGGGTACAAAAATAACGGTATATACAGGAAAACGAAGCCGAATGTTTTTGTCTACTACATAGATTATGGAATGTAAAAATGTTTATTTATAACATAATTCGAAAAAATTAAAACTATATACTACTATTTCTATTTGATTTTTCATATTTACGATACTATTATAAATTTATCCACTAAAAAATATATTTTTTGTCTACAAAAATCTTATGGTTGTTATTTATATATTTCTATTTATATATTTGTTTATATATTTCAATATAAAATACTAAAAGTTGGTTAAAAGTTAAATAATTTTCGATTTACTCTAAGTAAACTTTTACTGTGAACAAAAGCATATTGTTTATTTACTCTAAAGAAAAAGTATTTTGTTTGTTTACTTTAAAGAAAAATAAAAAAGCATTATTTACTGTAAAAAATTTATTATCTAAGCTAATAAAAATATTTACTCTAAAGCAAAAACATTCTATAGAAAATATATATTTCTAAAGAAAAAAAAAAGCGTATTATTTAAACACTTTGGTTCAGTTTTTAAAATTTCTATGTAGGTAAATTTTACAGAAAACAATATTTATTAAACAAATTATTTACTCTAAAAAGTATAATTATATTGTTTATTTACTCTAAAGAAAAAGTATTTTGCTCGTTTACTTTAAAGAAAAATAACTAGCATTATTTACTCTAAAAAATTTATTATCTAAGCTAATAAAAATATTTACTCTAAAGAAAAAATATTCTACAGAAAATATATATTTCTAAAGAAAAAAAAAAGCGTATTATTTAAACACTATGGTTCAGTTTTTAAAATTTCTATGTAGGTTAATTTTATAGAAAACAATATTTATTAAACAAATTATTTACTCTAAAAAGTATAATTTCCTCTAAAGAAAAAAGACACTATTCACCTACAGAAAAACATTATTTATTGTAAAGAATATACGTTATTTACTCAAAACAAAAAAGCTTATTTACTTGAAAGAAAAGATACATTATTTACTCTAAAGTAAAACATATTTACTCTAAAGAAAAAATATTATTTACTCTAAAGAATACTAGAGTTTTTAAATCGACTCGATGTTATACGGTAAGTTTTGTGGTAGGATGTACACCTGTTGGTATAAAAGTAAAGCAGTCTAATACTGGGAAATAGTAAATAAGATAAGTGATCGTATTTAATACGCAAATGAGAAATTCACAAATTTCCCAGCTTTATTTGACCCTGCATTTTAGAAGTTGATTTTTCTTATTTAATCACATGTTAACAGTTAAGGATATTACACTTCATACTATATTAAAAGAGGATAAATTAGCCAGCGAATTTGTTAAAGAAAAATGCCGTGAGGAAAAAATATTATTTACTTTAAATAATACATAGTTTTTAAATCGACTCGATGTTATACGGTAAGTTTTGTGGTAGGATGTACACCTGTTGGTATAAAAGTAAAGCAGTCTAATACTGGGAAATAGTAAATAAGATAAGTGATCGTATTTAATACGTAAATGAGAAATTCACAAATTTCCCAGCTTTATTTGACCCTTCATTTCAGAAGTTGATTTTTCTTATTTAATCACATGTTAACAGTTAAGGATACTACATTTCATACTATATTAAAAGAGGAGAAATTCGCCAGCGAATTTGTTAAAGAAAAATGCCGCGAGGAAAAAATATTATTTACTTTAAAGAATACTAGTTTTTAAATCGACTCGATGTTATACGGTAAGTTTTGTGGTAGGATGTATACCTGTTGGTACTACTGTATAAAAGTAAAGCAGTCTAATACTGGGAAATAGTAAATAAGATAAGTGATCGTTTTTAATACGTAAATGAGAAATTCACAAATTTCCCAGCTTTATTTGACCCTTCATTTCAGAAGTTGATTTTTCTTATTTAATCACATGTTAACAGTTAAGGATACTACATTTCATACTATATTAAAAGAGGAGAAATTCGCCAGCGAATTTGTTAAAGAAAAATGCCGCGAGGAAAAATTCTCCCATCAGCGCAGTCAAGATGCTACATCAAATGGTCCGCTGCCAAAAGCGAGAATTAAAATTAGAGCAAATATTTGTCACTCGATCAGACAGTCCTTCTCGCACTCAGCTTTTTTCTCTCAGATCGGATTCATGTTTCTCACAGTTTCCTCGAGTTTCAGTTTCTCTTAACGCATTTTTGGAGAACAAGAGGTTCTTCCCCCGCATCCCACATGAACACATCAAGTTCTTTAGTTCCTCACGGAATGCAAAACTGGTTCACGGGTGTATGATCACTAGGAGTTCCGATTTCTCGCTCCTTTTACCTTCCTTGGAATTTCCGAGAACATAATATCATACAATGACTATTAGGATATATCATAACGTCATTCATAAATTTTCCGAAAATACATCAAAATTTAGAAAAATTTTAAACATTATTTTTAATTGACAATAACTTTACAACTGCTAAAGGAATTAATAAATTCCAAAACATATACACTTTTATATATATTGAAGCCCAAAATAGGTATAAAGTATATTATTTATTTTTAAAGTATCCTTTAAGAAATCTACGCTTTTATCACCCATCACAATTCTTAGCTTTG